>OX382321.1:600000-1200000 GCA_947507805.1 Aporophyla nigra
GCGGGATCTTCTCGGCTGACGTTGACCCTCTCCTTTGCTCTGCAGAGTTGTATGAACTGTAGCACTCTCGCTGTAGCTCGCCAAAGTCTTTTCCAGGACGAGAACCTCTCAGGATCTGGTGATGGATAAGTGGTGCTTGCCGCCGCCACGACGTCTGCTGTCTTTTCTTCACCGGTGGTTTCCTTCTTGAATGTTCTAGGTGCGGGCCAGTGGGCTTCCTCTTTTCTTAAGAAGTCAGGTCCAGTGTACCAGCGATGACTGCAGTCGAAGTTTTCCGGTACGTCGCGCGTCGCATCATCCGCGGGGTTCTGTGCCGTGGGTACCCATCTCCAGTCTTGTGGTTTCGTAAGATCTTCTATCTCTGCTAAGCGATGAGCCACGAACGTCTTGAAGGTTCTTGGGTCCGTCTTGATCCAAGAGAGTACGATGCTGGAGTCTGTCCAAAAGGTTTTCTTCGCCACCTTCAGATCCATTTCCTCTTCTACTGAGTGTGCTAGTCTGCTTCCAAGAAGGGCCGCCTGCAGCTCAAGTCTCGGGATCGATACTGGTTTCAACGGTGTGACTCGTACTTTCGCTGCCACTAAGCTGATGTGGTAAGTCCCGTCTCGACCTTGTGTCCTCCAGTAGACTGTTGCTGCATACGCCATCTCACTTGCGTCTGTGAAGGTGTGCAGCTCCCCCTCGGTGCCATGTGGTGCCAGGCATCTTGGAATCTGAAGGTCTTGGAGCAGCTTCATCTTCCCCAAGTAGGTTTTCCATGCTTCGTACTCCTTGTCTTCTATTTCTTCATCCCAGCCGACGCCACTTCGCCATATATTCTGAAGCAGCTTCTTACCTTGGACGAGGACCGGTGATGCTAATCCCAGTGGATCGAAGGTTGACATTACGGCGCTGGTGACTTCTCTCTTCGTAGGCACCTGGAGCCCTGTAGCTATCTCCTCCGGCGTGTTTCGAAGGTTCGCCCTGAAGCCGATGGAGTCCCTTTTTGTGAACCAGCGCAGTCCTAGTGTCTTCTCTTCTTTCTCGCCGAGGTCCACTTCTGTCTTCTCTGTTGTGTCCGTTTTCACGCCTTGCAGCAGCTCAAGTTGGTTTGATGCCCAACCTCTAAGTTCGAAGCCTGCCTTCCGATGTATGTAGTCCACCTGCGCTGTCACTCTTCTGAAGTCTTCTTCTGAATGAAAGCTGTGTAGGTAGTCATCCATATAGTGGTTCAGCTCGATTGCTCTTGCGGCCTCTGGGTATTGTTCCTTGAAGTCTGCTGCGTTTCGGTTCTTCACGTAGATTGCTGTGCTGGGAGATGAGGTCGCGCCGAAGATAACTGATGTCATCCTGTACTCCTTTGGTAACATGTCACGCCGATCCCCTCGCCACAGGAAACGCAGGCTGTCTCTGTCTTCCGGTCTGATGCGAACTTGCAGGAACATTTCCTTTATGTCGGCTGCCACTGCTAAGGGCCCTTGTCGAAACCTGAGCAACACTCCGAAGAGTGACTGCAGTAGGTCTGGTCCTGGCAGTAGAGCATCGTTGAGGCTTCTTCCCTTGGATTTGGCTGCAGCGTCGAAGACGATCCTTATTTTCTTCTTAAGGGGATGAACCACGGAGAAGTGAGGGAGGTACCATTTCTTCTTGGAGTCTTCTTGTCCTATAGGTGCTTCCTCTGCGTACTTGCTGTCGATTAGATGCTGGATTTGCTTGTTGTATTCTGCCTTTAGCTGGAGATCTCTGTCTATCTTCTTTTCGATGTTGATCAACCGGTTCTTAGCAGACGTGTAGCTTTCTGGCATCTGCTCTTCTTCATTCTTCCACAGGAGTCCAGCTTCAAATCGACCATCTTCAAGTCTTCTGCAGGTCTTCTCTAGGATGGCAAGTGCTCTTCCTTCTGAGTCCGTAGTGGGTCTTCTTGGTAGCACCCCAAGTGCCTCGATCGCGAAATGATCCTTGATGGCTTGATGCATCTCTTCTTCAGGTGTGCTGACATGAAGACACGTGTTCAGGAATTGCACTGGTCTTGTACTTCCACTGTCCGATCCGTGAGGCACCCAACCAAGTCCTGTTCTTGAGGCGACTGGTTGTCCTGGTTTCCCTCTTCTTACTTCTTGAGTTACAATCAGCTCCCAGTTATCTTGGCCTATGAGTAGCTGCGGTGGTTCCCCTTCGTAGTACAGAGAGTCGGCGATCTTCTTTAAGTGTCGACATTCTTCGATCCTTTTTCTGTCCAAGAACTGTGGTGCAAGCTTCAGCTCGTTGATAGTTCGGACTCTTCTCATGGTCCTCTTGTTCCCTTGGTGAACCCCTTTCACCGTGAGATCCAGTGTCTGAGAATCCTTTTTCTTTATCAGCCTGCCTCCTACTGTCTCGATGACCAGTTCTTCTCTGTTTCCTTGAGCGCCGACTTCTTCTGCTACCTTCTCATCCAATAGTGACACTGTTGACCCCTCATCCATGAGGGCTAGTATCTTCTTAGATCCTTTTGACCCGAAAACTTCCACTGGAACTATCTTCAGGTATGCTCTTGCGTTGTTTACCGCATTCACTGATGCCGTGACACTCGTTTCTTCTTGATGTGTCTCCTTTTTGTCTCCCGAGGTCTTGTCTTCTGAGTCGACGTGCAACAGATGATGATGCCACCTTTTGCATTCCTTGCACGGTGGTTTCTTGCAGCTCTCCTTCCGGTGTTTCCCTTGAAGACACTTGAAACAGACGTGGCTCTTCTTCACTATTGCCCACCGATCTTGAACCGACGCCTTCTGGAACTTCTGGCATTCGACTAGGAAGTGCTCACTCTCACACATGGGGCAAGTCTTCTTAGCATCTTTTCCTTTGAAGTCCTTTTCCTTCGTTGTATGCGTCGCTTGTCGATGAGTCCTCTTGAATCCACTCTTCTCTTCTGAAGTCGCGAAGGCGCCACACTTATCTGCTTCTGTGTTCAGGAAGTTGGATACCAGCGTTAAGTCGGAGAACTCGCCTTCTTCTGTTGCTGCCGTGAAGTCATACCATCTGAACTTGAGGACTGTTGGCATCTTCTCTATTATTTGTTTCACTATTTCAGGTGAATGTAGGTACTGCGGTTTCTTCAACCCCTTTATCGCTGCTACGCTGTTGTTGATCTGGCTTGCGAAGATACATATGTCTCTTGGGTTCTCTGAAATCTTCGGTAACGCCTTGACCTTGTCCAATTCTGCTAACACCAGCGCATCAGGTCTTCCATATCTTCTTCTTAGGGCTTGCATCACTTCCAACGGAGAGGCTTCGGAGTACAGCAGACTCTTGATAGCTTCTCTTGCGTTGCCCTTCAGTGCTCTTCTTAAGCGAGCCATATTCTGGACGTCGTTGAACATCGGTGCTGTATCCTCGTAGACAACCTTGAACGCCAGCCACTCACTGCTGCTGCCGTCGAAGTAGGGTAACTCGTGGATGTACTTCGGCTGTGTTGAGTGTTCCCGCGTGATGAAGGCTTCTTTCAACGCCGTCGCCAACGTTTGAATTTCGATCGTAGCTCCTTTCGTTGAAGAGTGCTCTTCAGGCTTCACCTTCTGAGGTTCTTCTGCTGGAGGCTGATCTCGTGGCTCTGGTCGTTCCCTGTTGTCGTCTTCTAATATAGATGTCTGGATCCAGTTCTGCACCTGTGCTGTTCTGTCTTCCAGGTCTTCATCCACGGAGTCATCATCTTCACACTGTGCCAGTTCCAATCTGACACGGGCTAGTTTCGCCGCAGCCTGTGCTTGCTTCAATTCCAGGCGTGCTAACTCTTCTCTGGCTTCCAGCTCGCGTCTTCTGGCCGTGGTGCTCGTGGTCTTCGTAGACCTGGCTCGACGACCGACCCCCTTTGGCTTTAGCGTCTTGGTAGAACCAGGAACAGCCTTTTCCGCGGCATCTTCTGGGGTCTTCTTGGTCGTTTCCTTCTGTGCGGCTTCTTTCTTCTGACCGTTCTTCTCGGTCGCCGCTGTGGTCGCAGTCGCCACCGTTGTTTCCGTTGTCGTGGTCTCTTCCGTAGCCGTCGTACCCGAAGAGGTGTTCGTGTCCGATGTAGTTGCGGTTCCCGATGACGCTGACGTGGCCCCTTCTGATTCTGTTACTTCTTCTGTCGCGTCCTTAGCGGAGGGACGGGACGGAGGACGTGAGGGGGCATCCTTCTGCGACCTAGTAACCGGCATGTTTCAGTCTTCTGAATCTTCCGGACCTCTGAACTTCTGATCTTCTGAACTCTTCTGGTTTCTTCCTGCAGGGAATCCGGCGCTCGAAGGACCAATTGTAGTGGACGAATGGGGTGGAATCAGCACCCTTACCCGCCCTGGGACTTCTCCCACGTTTTTGACGTGCTTCCCTACTCGAGTAGTTTCGCTGGTAGCACACGTCGCCACGCACCCCTGAATGCGTAATGTGCAGCACGGTCGACCAAGACCTCGGGAGACTATACGTTTTTGACGATATTCTGAGAGAAACGAAAATAAAACACCGATCTTCTAGTATTTCTTGTCCATAGATTCCGGCTTGTTTCTTCCTGTTGCCTCTTCAACGGCTGAGCTGCGACTAACTGGGCCGGCCGGACCGTGCGTCTTTTATAGTCGCCGGGGCCGAGTCCCATTACCTTACAGAGGACCGCGATTTTTGAGCCCATTTTACTGTTAGTTTTCACCAAGCCGAAATCTTTGAACCCTTTATTTTGCATTAATTTTCACATAACCCCTTACAATCTATATATATTTACATTCGTTATGTGGTCCCTTTTAATATAAAAACACAATATTATATGTACATAGTCACAATAAAAACTTTCTAGAACAAAAACCTTACAGAACACAGCTTAGAACAATTTTCACTATCTTTAATCTACAATATCTCCGAATCCTGTGGTCCGATTTTAATAATTTAAACGCTAAAAGTGGTTTTACATCTAATCCTATCGTTTAGAATAAAAATAACAACAATCGGACCATAAACAAAAAACCTCGTTTTCAAGTTACGTAATTATAGAACATCCTTACGACATTTTCTTGCAAATTCTTATAGGATTCACATTAAATTATTCTAATTAGACTCTAATAAGAAAACTAACCATGTAATCTATCAACTAAAACTAATTAGAATCTAAAATCTTAACTTAAAACACAAAACTTTTCAAAATTATCAAATTCCTTACTAACTACAAAAATGTTCCTTTCATTTACATTTTGATATCAAGGCGCTCTCTGCGCTACTTGCACCCACTTGCCCAGAGGGGGTCTCGCGTTTGGAATTTTTGCGAACTATCGAAATCTTTACTAATTTAAAAATGATCTCTAACTTACAAAATCGTTGTCAGGGTGTACCCCGATGCTACTTGTGCCTAGATGCTTCGATTTCGTCGCCGACAACTACAATTTTTTTAAAATAAATATATATAATAACAAAATTAACACTTAAATCTAAAGACTACATCAATACAAAGTAAGGGCCACGTGTTTATTTACGTTTTAGTAAAAAAAAAAAGATATTACTTAAATATTTTTTAAATCTTAATTATTTTATTTTTGCCACGTTTTTGCACTAATCATACTTCGATTAGGTTCGAATTTTAACAGATTCCCCGCTTTTGCTATACCTTGTTTAGTGTGCATTAAAGCAGCAATGGTGTCATTATTGAGACTCCCACGGTGTTGTGTTTTAATATTGTTGAGGTTGCTGAAAACCCTCTCTACAGACGCGTTTGAAAAGGGTAATATCAGCAGGAGACCAATTGCTTTTTCTAAATTTTTAAACAAAGGCATACCAGCCGCATTCTTTAGGTTAAAAACCTTAGGCCAGTACTCTTCGGTTGGCAGGGATTCTAACCCTAAGCTATTAAATTCCAGCAGCGCATGTTCTCGCCATTCGTTGTCAACACTTTGTAAATCAACATAATTCTTTAAAATGGGGAAAGTGATGAAAACTCCACTTAATGATTTAATCTTGAAAGCCTGGGCTTCAGATGGCTCGACAACAGAAATTAATTTAAACAAAGGATCGCTGAAGTCAAATCTTCTTACAATGTCTACCGCTAGTTCTATATAAAAGGCTAAACATGATTTATAAAATGTTTCCATATCAGTATTGGAAATAGTTCGATCTTTGAGTAAATTGGTAGTACTTTCATTGGCTGTCATACCAAGGTATATTTCTCACAAAGGCAAGAAATTACTGGAATCTTGGAAATTAGTCAAAAAAATATTACTGCTTTGTGAGCGCACATATGAAATTTGCAAGTAATTGGAGCAAATAGATTTTAGCATCCTTTCAACTTCGGGCTTTAATTTGTGTAATAAAGGTGCTTCAGACTGAAACATTACATTAAATGTTGTTAATATCTCTAAAATGTAAGACATGAACTCAAGATATACAATTGTGAATTTATTATCCATGGTTTTAAGCATCTCCTGAGTAGTTCTTGATGGGTCTTCGAACGTGCTCAACCTCAAGTACGCTTTTAAAGGGTTCATATTGCTCCAAAACTCTGTCTACACATGCTTTCATTGACAGCCAACGGGTTTGAGAAAGTGTTAACATTTTATGAAATTGAACCTGGAAAAACTCTTGGAACTCTTTGAACTTTTGCTGTCTGTGGGAACTCCTGCTGAAATGTGATCCTATATTACGTAAGAGATCTTCAACGGATCTCGGAAGTTTTAAACACGCTTTTGAAGCGGATAAATTGATCATATGACACGAACATTTTATGCAGGCGATATGAGGCAAAGCCTGTTTTAATTTTGCAAACACTGAGTTGTGTTCCCCTACCATAACATTTGTAGTGTCTGATGAAAACCCAATCAAATTATCAAGAGGTACACCTTTTGCATTCAACAACTCCAGAAGGCAGTCAAATAGGGCTGTAGCTGTACTTGAAGAAACTTCCACCATATCAAAAAAGTGAGTTGAAACCTTTTTTGTGTCGTTATTGAATACAATAACTGTAAAAGCGCATTGTTTTTTTGAACTATGATCCGTTGTTTCATCCATAACCAAAGAAAAGAAGTGCCCAGGTTCTTTAATTAAATCTACAGTTTCGTTCGCAAATGCGTTTCCTAGAACATTTTTCATGATCGTCGTGGATTTTGTTCTGTGAATACTTAAACTTTTTGCAATTTCGGAGTCCGGAAATATATCAGCACAAAGAGATCCTAGGGTATCCATCAGCGTAAATGGTAGATTATTAGTTGCCAAGAGACTCGTCAATTTAAGTTCTGCTCTTTTAACTTTATTATTAGTGGATGTCTGCATAAAATCCGTGACTTTACTTGACATTGCAACCTGCTTCATACAAGATTTATGGCATTCTGACTTCATATGTCGAATCAAATCACTTCTGTGTGGACGTAAGTTAGAGTTGCAGGCTGAACAGATTGCAAGCTCACTTTCATTTTTAACAATATGACTTTTTTTAAGCCAATACTTGAATTCCGGTTCCAGAAGCCACTTATCATTAAATTTGTCCTTTTTAGCCAACTGTTTTTTTTTTGCAGGTGTCTCCTCCTCAGACTCTAATTCCACTTCTGTTATCTCTTCAGTTCTGTCACTACTTGCTATATCAGTATTTGGTTTTTCTTTCTTTTTTTTGACTGGCGGCTCATGTTTAGTGTCTGATCCTTCGAGCTGTGTCTTCGACGGAGGTTTTTGAACTGCTCTACTAGTAGACGGCATTCTGCTGCCTTCATCCCAGTTCATTTGGGGGCGCACAGTTGTATTTTCATTCCACACTTCTCTATTAGTCGTCATCTCCGTAGTCACTCCCTTTCTAGCCAATGGTGCCGATTCCCTTATTCACAAACTAAACTAAATTTAAGTTCAGTGCATCTTTTTCTTTCTATTTCATTAAGGAAAGGACAGAAGATAAATTTAAGTTTAGTCCTGTCAAATTAATCGGCGCTTGACGTAAATTGACGTAATTTTAGTAGGCAAGTTTTTAATCACGTCTAAACTTGTATGGAGTAGTGACAGGCGCTGATTAATTTGACAGGACTAAACTAAAATTTATCTTTTGTCCTCTTCTTAATGAAATACAAAGAAAAAGATGCACTGAACTTAAATTTAGTTTAGTTTGTGAACAAGGGAATCGGTACCATTATCATCTTTCATATAGGAATAGTATACATTTTAAAAAAAAACTCCAAATAGACAGCATATCGTTTTATTTACACAACTTATTCGAACATTACAATAATAATATTTACAACCTTAATTAATAATTATGTACAACACAATAGTTTTTGGATTCTTACAAAGTTTAAAACATAATTATACCTGCTTAGTTACACTTATTCCCATGCGGGTGGGCCAGAACTATAGAAACTATAGTTCGTACACATTCATACATAAACTCGAGTCTATACAGGATAAGTTTTTAAACAGTGATTATTTTTTTTGTATAACCGACGCAAAATTTCTGCGCAAGGGGGTCTAGAATGATATGCTGAATTCATGGTTACAATTTACGCACTGGATAAAAACTTATCCTGTATAATTACATTTCAAAAAGGTATCTATCTCAGGTTGAAAACCTAGAAGAGGTCATACTATATACAATTTCAAAAACGAATTTCTATTATATTTTATTTGAGACTCCTCCAATATTTGCCATTGTTATTAATCTGTTAGGTGCTTTCTGTGAAGACAGTACTCATTTTACATACTCTTAGGACGCGTCTTAATAGAAAACAATCATTGCGCGAACACATGATCAATGAGTTCTATGTCACAAATACCTCTGTCAAAGGCCTCGGCGATTACACCACCAAACAAAAAGTGACATATGGACGCGGCAATCGCCTATTCGCGCTACTTTTGTTTTCTATTAGGACGCGAGGTTTTATACTCAAACACAAGCCATGAAAGAAAGAAAGAACTTAAAGAAATAAATAGTCTAAAGATAATTAAATACTAACACCCGGATTTAAAGTTGAAAATTTTATGTTCAAGACTTGTCAAAAGATATTAGTGTGCCCAATGCTAAACTTGACGAGTAGGTAATAATGGTGCCGATTCCCTTATTCACAAACTAAACTAAATTTAAGTTCAGTGCATCTTTTTTTTCTATTTCATTAAGGAAAGGACAGAAGATAAATTTTAGTTTAGTCCTGTCAAATTAATCAGCGCTTGACGTAAATTGACGTAATTTTAGTAGGCAAGTTTTTAATCACGTCTAAACTTGTATGGAGTAGTGACAGGCTCTGATTAATTTGACAGGACTGAACTAAAATTTTTCTTGTGTCCTCTTCTTAATGTAATACAATGAAAAAGATGCACTGAACTTAAATTTAGTTTAGTTTGTGAACAAGGGAATCGGTACCATTAACTTCAAATGCTCACATCTGATGCTGGGTGTGTCTGCATCCTGCCAGGGACGCGGGTTTGTTCGACAGAGTTACCGTGAAGGAACACGGGTGGGTTTAGTCAGCAAAAGCCTGACACGCCCTTTCGCTCCACCCAGAGCAGGAGACGTCATTTGAAGATTTCACACCCATAAAAAGGAAAAAAAAGAAGAAAAGGGTGTATATGCATGTTGAAAGATCGCGATATTATGTGAATAATCAAACATCGATGTCAATCAAAAACTAGAAATAAAAACTAATAATTTCCGTATACACCGATCGGGAAAGAAAAATCAAATCGAAGAATTTAAACCTAATTTCTTAAATATCATTTTTTTATTTATACACTAAAGAAACTCCCTTGCATTACATTCCATGCCATTTTAGTTATTAGTGTTTATAATTTATTTAAAAAATCATGACTGGATTTTATATAAACAAAAAAAAAATTAGTCTGACTTGTTATACTTTGTAATCATAAAGAAAATAACTAACTTCCTATTACGGCAAAGAGCAACAGTCTGTTAAATTGCTGAAAAAAGAGAAAAAAGAATTAAAAAGAAACTCAAGAACTCTCTTCTCCTTTGGAAAACACATTAATTTAGAATTCGGTATCGTTTTTTAGTTTAATCGCCATATACATTACCTGCCCATTTCTTTGACGTAGGTTGGTAACTATCTAACTGCCTTAGTCGGCAAAGTGCAACAATGTGTCTGTGGCTGAGAAGGAAAGGAACCAAAAATATTTTTAACACTGCCACTTTTGCATATGGAATTACGATCAAAGTTTTAAAGTTTTTAATTGTAGAAAGTTTTTTTTTTTAAGAAATCTAGAAAAAGAAGTATCCACTTCTTTCCTTTATACCTAATCTTCCGTTGAAAGATTATTTTTTATTGCAATGATCATCGTTTACTCTTATGCTGACAACGATAAAGCTATCGATAATTTGTGCTATTGCGTGTTTTTCTGCTATTTTGATTTCATAGTTAAATAAAAAGTAATGAAAATGAATCTTTACTTTTATTTTTACATTCAAGTTTTAGAAACTTGAATGATGAATGAAAGAAGAAAAGATGAACAAACTAACTGCCTTTTTTTTGCATGGGAAATCTTCAAATGACTTCTCCCGCTCTGGGCGGAGCGGGAGGGCGTCAGACTTTTACTGACTAAAACCCACCCCTGTTCCTTCAGTTGCCCATGTGCCAGGGTCACGGTATATCTTTCGACCAATCTCGCGAAAACTAACTGCCTTAGACGGCAAAGAGCAACAATGTGTTTTGTTGCTGAAAACGAAATGAGAAAATATTTTTTGATTTTGCATATGAAATTACCAGTCTAAAGATTATTCATGGTCAAATTGAAAAAGATAAAAAGAAATGGAATATAATATTTCGTAGAAAGATATATTTTCTGCCATTGCAGTGATCAACGTTCACTCTTATATTGACGACAATGAGTGACTTTATTTTCCATCAAATTTTGTTTTTGAAACTTGTGTTTCAGCTTTTGAATACCCCTTCGAGCTTTCAGTTAATAATTTACGGAGATAAGCAAAAAATCTTTTTGAAACATAACCTTTGCACATGGTCGCGAGATTGTTCGATAGAGTCACCGTGACCTTGGCACGTGGGCAACTGAAGGAACACGGGTGGGTTTTAGTCAATAAAAGTCTGACACGCCCTCCCGCTCCGCCCAAGAGCGGGAGACGTCATTTGATGATTTCCCAACAACAAAAAAAAAAAAACTTTGCACATGGAATTACCATAACATTTTAAAGTAAAAAGATTAAAGAAAGGTAGAAAAGAATTGGATATAATCTTTCGTTGAAAGATATTTTTTTTATTGCCATTACAGAGATCAATGTTCACTCTGATGATGACAATGATTACCTACGCTTCCGATAATTTGTGTTATTGCGTGTTTTTCTGCCATTTTGGTTTCATAGTAAAATGAAAATTAATGTTTAATGGAAGTAGAAGAAAATTAGGAAGAAACATTTAAAAGAACTGCTTTCGGTAACTTTCACAGCTGCCTGATGAAGCATAGAAATGAGACTTCAAAGCGACAAAGAAAATCACAGAAAATGCATTCACCGTGTAGCAGATGACATTAAAGGTCCGCGCGCCGTGCGCGCGGGCATACAACTGGGGTTATCGACGCGACGCGCGGTATTTATACTGCGAGCAACAAGCAGCGGGTTTACACCTGCCCCCCTGTGATTGGTGTATGTAAATATAATATCATAGCGCTCCAACCACAAACATAACTGTGTAATTATAAATATAAGCTAGCTGTTCAAATATAGATTCATTCGATCCGAATACTGTTTTATTTATCTCCTGATACTGGTAAAACCGAAGTTCAAACAAAAATAATTAAAAGCCGTGTTCCTAAACACAATCAATTAAAAGGATAGTTCAATTTAAAATATGTCGTGGAACTTGAGAATCATCTGTTTCTGGATACCTACGTGGATTCGTTTCCACCGGTATGTAAAATGTTATGTTTAATTTTCACACAACGGCGACGTATGAGAAACAATTATGAATGGAAGATTTTTTTTAAGTCAAAATAAATTATGTTGCTTGCTTTGTAACGACCACCACTCCACTCTTTCTACCATTGTAGCAGTAACATTGTTTCTGGTGTGTACCTTGTTCTTAGTAATAATTTACTAGTGGAACTTTATACGTTGAAGAAATTAGAACTTCATATCAAAGGTTGAAAAATTAATTTAAAAGTTGAAATAAATGTCGATCATCGTTGTCATAATCATCATCATAAAAGATGAAGCAGGAGAGAGTATGAGTGCTAGAACAATGGAGACGACTATTATATATTAGTCGTAGAAGAAATAATAACTTGTGATTAATTTGAACTTCATAGCAAAGGTTGAAAACATATTTAAAAGTTGAAAAATTAATTTAAAAGTTGAAAAAAAAAACCCATTTTACACTTAAAACTTCTGACTGAAGATATACAACAGAAGTAGCTGATTATTGGGGATTCAAGATCACAGGAAGTCTATCAATCTATAATATTCAGGATAAGATCCTTTATTTGTTTTATACAAAACTCCCAACATGATTGTTAGATAATAAACACGATAAAACAATCATGTTCGTTACAAGATATATTCATGGAATGCCTTTAAAAAATTATAGCGATGACATTAGTTATTCAGAGTTTTTCATATAAACGATTAGATAGTTTGACCTGAACAAACAATTCACGTGGGTTTACAAAGGAGGGATAGTAGACAGATTTTTTATGAAGTTTAGGGTTCAAATCATATAACTTAGATTCAATAAATTGTTCGAAAGTAAATATGTTGAATACGTTTAACTTTTCGATAATTTGTGCTATTGCTTGTTTTTTCTGCGATTTCGATTTCACAGTGAAATAAAAAGTAATGAAAATGAATCTGTATTGGTAGTCTATTACGTTCAAAACTTGTACAAGCTTGAATCGTGAATAAAAGAAGAAAAAGAGAAAAAGGTAATGAAGAAAAGGAAGAAAGAAGGAAAAGGCAAAGAACAACAATGTGTTATATTGCTAAAAAACCATAACCTCTTCGGAAAAAAAAAACATTAATTTCAGAATTCGATGTCGTTTCATTAGTTAACGCGCCAAATACATAACCTGCCCCTTTCTTTGAAGTAGGTTAGTAACTAACTGCCTTAGACCGCAAAGAGCAACAGTGTGACTTGTTACTGAAAACGAAATGAGAAAATGTTTTTAAAACACTGCCACATTTCCATCTGGAAATATCATCGAAGTTTTAAAGTTTTTTAATCATAATAATGAAAAAGAGAAAAGAAAGAAAAATAAATGTAATATCAGAACTAGGTGTCGTCACTTTGACATCAAATTTGAAAGTGTTTTAATCGTAGAAAGATAATATACATACATACATACATACAATCACGCCTTTTTCCCATGGAGGTAGGCAGAAACCACGGAACGCCACCTGCTACGATCTCTACACACTCCTTTTGCCTCGTTTAGGTTCATACAATTGGTCATACACACACGCCGGTTGCGAGTACTACTACGCACCTGACCTTTCTGAAGAACATCACCAATAAGGTGATATAAAGATAATATAAAGCTAGAAAAAAGTGGATATTATCTTTCGCTGAAAGATATGTTTTCTACCATTGCAGGGTTCACTCTTATTATTTTTATTAACCATCAAGTAACAGTATTTCTGAAACCTGCGATTAAGCTTTCGATAATATGTGCTATTTCATGTTTTTCTGCTATTTTGATTTCATAGTGAAATGAAAATTAATGTTTTTTGTTGCTACGTTCAAAACTTTTAGAAACTTGAACTTGTCTAAAGAAAAAAGGAAGGAAGAAACATTTAAAAGAACTTCATTCGATAACTTTCACAGCTGCCTGATGAAGCATAGAAATAAAACTTTAAAGCGACAAAGAAAATGCACTCTCCGATGTTCAAACAAAAATAATTAAAAGCCGTCCTAAAAAAACACAACGAATTAAATGGATAGTTTAATTTAAGAGAAGTATTGCCAGTATGTAAAATGTTATGTTTATACGACGTATGAAAAACAATAATAAATGGAAGATTTTTTTCAAGTCAAAATAAACCCCATTACTTGCTACGTTACCACTCTTTCCACCATTGTAGCAATAACATTGTTTCTGGTGAGTACGTTGTTCTTAGTAATATTTTTTAAGTGGAACTTTAGATGTAGAAGAAATTAGAACTTGTGATTAATTTGAACTTCATACCAAAGGTTGAAAATTAATTTAAAAGTTGAAAAATTAATTCAAAAGTTGAAAAAATAATTTAAAAGTTGAAAAAAATAATTTAAAGTTGATAAATTTATTTAAAAGTGGAAAAAATCACCAACTTTACACTTAAAACTTCTGACTGAAGATATAGAACAGAGGATTGTTCAAAATTAATCTTTAATCTTGCCAATTAGATATCTGTTCATAAGACTTGAGACAGTGAGTGTTTCTACAAACCAATTATTTTTTTAAATCTCTCGATCACGTAATAGAGATTCACGAAAGTTCGTATTAACTCATTGTGCCTACCGCCCAACGAAAGACATAAATCTGAATAAAATAGTGAAGAAACTTAGAAACAAAAACTAAATCGTCAAAAAAAAGAAAGAAAATTATTCACGAAGACGACTGCATTCAAATATTACTTTCATATTTTAACATCCACTTTTACTACCCACAGATGGAAACAATAGTTCTTTGCGTTATTGTATGTTTTTTTTTTCTATTTTTGTGATCAACGTAAATTGAAAAAATAGTTTTTATTTTCTAGTTAAAAATCATGAATTTATGATTAATTTAAACTTAACATCAAAGGTTTAGAATTCATTAGAAAAATAGTGAAATTTTTCTTGTCATTATTCGTAAATGTAATAATAAAAAATCAAAGAGCTTCGACGTTTTGAAATTTTAAACAACTACCCTCAAAGTACGTATCGTGTGGTGCCGGACGTAAAGAATACCACCATTTCATTTCTTTCCCTGGGGGTTGTAAGAGGCGACTAAGGCACTTACTAGAGATGCAGCAGTGTTCTCTATGCATTTTACCATCATACTGCGATCGCCAACCCGCCTGCCAAGCGTGGCGATTATGGCAAAGCCCCTAAATTGGAAGAGGCCATGTCCAGCAGTCTGGGCCGGATTTGGGGGAGGGCAACCGGGGCTACAGCCCCGGGGCCTCCACAAGTGAGGGGCCCCCACAATGAGAATTTAAAAAAAACATGTTACCACTAACTACTAAGAGTAATATATTCTTATTATTTAATTATTTGTCTTGTAATAAATTATTGAAACACTACAATTCAAAAAATTTATTCATCAATTTGGAAAATTATTAGGGGCCTCCACTCCTTTCTTGCCCCAGGGCCTCCAGACCTCTAAATCCGTCCCTGCCAGCAGTGGATGTCATTCGGCTGAAATGATCATGATAAGGCCCTAAATGGGCCTGACACCTGTAAATTGAAAAAAAAAACGCACGAAAACTTTGCGGATTACCACTTTAAGTGCAGCTGTAAGTTATAGCAAGGTTCTAAATTACCAAAAAACATAGCCTTCACAATTGCTTAAAGTTTAATTAATACCCATTTCAACACATTAATTTGTAATTACATAGTATTAATATTTACAATAGACGGGCGTCCTGCGCAATACAAAAGAGTTTTATAATTATTTAGGTAGATACAAAAAATTACTCTGAGAAAATATTTGTGGAACAGTAATAAATAGGGCGCGGGAGGCAGAGAAAGGTGGGGCGGTAGTTTTAAACGCTAATCTCAGAAATTTCGTTTAGTGTTGGATAGTCCAATTATATAGGAAAGCTATAGACTATATAACATCACGCTAGAATCCTTAGGAGCCGAGCACAAAGAAAAAGTCACGAAAACGAAGACCTCGTACGGGAAGGCAATTTGATGAAACGGTTGGTTGGAGGAGCAAGAAATGTAACGCGGACGAAGTCGCGGGTCGAAGTCATATATTTGACACGTCGTTGCCACTGCATCTAGTTTATTTATTAAATTACTTTTTATTTCCACAAATATTTCCTCAGAATAAAATCAACTGAATTGATCATAATTATTCGGAATATTCAAGTAGTAGTAGTAGTAGTATTCATTTCAAGTTACAAAATCACAAATGAAAAATAATATAATTACTAATAAATTAGGACTTAGTTGTTAACTTAGTTTGAATTTTAAAAACAATATTCGTAGTAAAATAATCAAAACTAAATTCTCTGTTTCTTTCATGATTTTACAAATTAATTTAATCAACACTTTTATTTAACTAAAATAAGAAAATACTTCAACTGGTTTAGTTTTATAGGCCGTATACTAAAACATGGAGAGAATGGCCTCTGTGATAGGTTGAGTCACGGTTTTTTTACTTTTTTTTTTCTGGGTGGGAAATCATCCAATGATGTCTTCCACTTTGGGTGGAGCAGAAGGGCATGTCAGACTTTTACTGACTAAAACCCACCCGTGTTCCTTCAGTTGCCTGTGCCAGGGTCACGGTAACTCTTTCTTTCTTTCTTTCTTTCTTTCAAAAAAAAAACTCTTACGAACAAATCTCGCGACACTGGCAGGATGAAACACCTCTGGACTGTAGTTTAATTTAAAACTGAACTAGATAGCAGAAATTTCCCTGATACACAAATTATAATTTCTTTTTCTAACCCGGCTTACAATCAACATCACTGATAGCCGAATTTAAGACCGTCTTAAAACGTTAGCCTACTCAACTTAAAAAGACTTATATTCTACCATTATATACAAGAAAGAGAAATAAGGTACCAGCTTCAAAAGTAGTTGCGTTAGTATATTATCTTTAAATGTCAATCTAATGTTTTCATTTCACAAGATTGATATCTTCAATCAAACATGTATTATTATATTAAGGCTGAGGTAGCCCGCAAAATTCAGGTTGTATATTTAACAAAATATGATTAGCAATCGTATGTATTTACAAATTTATATTAATTAAAATCATCAATACAACCCTTTGAGTTCATTTAGTCGCATTGAAAGACTTATTTTAATTACTTTTCATAATTTTTTCATCACACAACCTCACACTGATCTATAAATTACAAAAATTGGATGAATAGTTGAAATATCACGGACTACATTGGCGCGCCTTAAAAACACAATAATCTAATTTTAATGAGCCTTTTTATACATAGAAGATAGAGACAACAATACGTCAATAAATTTTACTGCATATACAACGTGTATTGTAATTAACGCAAGACCTCATATACCCCAATTAGAGTAATTAGTTAAAAGCGTAATACAATGACTAAAAATTATTTTTATTTTCGAAGCAAACTATTACTTTTGTTACGTATATCGTAAGGACTTGAAGCGTCACGCTACCGCCATCTATTGTCAAGTAGCAAGTACTACACGAGATTAAGATCTGTAAATGCCACCGCCATCTATTATCGAATAGCGGAATTATCTGTCTGGTACTTTCTACAGACGCACTATGGGACCAAACGGTATTTTCCATCTCAAAAATGGTTTGGACAAAAGTCGTAATACTGAAACCGTTTTGAATGTTTTTATTTTCTAAGATGACAGGTTTCCGACAAAACAGCAAAAAAAAAAAAATATTATAAATTTTTGGAATGCTCAAGATCCTTAGCTTACAACTGCGTTATGTTTTTACGAGTTTTTTTTTTTTTTAAGTGTCATAAGGAAATTTTCCGTCTTTTAAATTTTCATGGTTGAGTTTTCCATGTTACCAATGGCTGCCGATTTCGAGTTAATGACATTTTTAGATAACCTTAACTATAGAGTAATACAAGGAAATAAAAACCTGTGTCATTACCTACTGCGCCATTTCGAGCTAATAACCTTTCTAAAAATGTTTAATACTGCAGTATTATACATTTTTAGAAAGGTTATTTTATGCTTTTTGCGATACAGCTTAATGATTTTAAAAGTAAAGAAAAATATTTCAGTAAATACTGAAAAAGTGAAATACCTTATTTTTCACTTATATTTTTTTTTTCGTCTATGGTTTTCAGTGTTACCCACGTTTGCCCAAGCGCTACTTTTTGTGTTGACTAGTAGTCTAATTATTCATAAATAGAATGCAAAAAAAATCAGCTGAGGATATTTGCGGTTTTAGAAGATATGAGAAAAAAACTGATAAAAGTCAGAACCCGAAAATTGGTATCTTTTGCGGTATACCACTGACACCATTCACATGAACAATATGGAACTTTTGGATATTTTCTTCATTATTTTGTGATAACAAAGGGACCTTATCAAATTTGCACTGGGTTTGCGTGGGAAATTACAAGATAATAATGATGTAGGTACCAATTCGATATTGTAAAATGAGTATATAAAGGGAAGCAAAAACTATTCGAACCATCTACATCAGTGTAACTTCAATTGAAGCAAATCTCATCTACGCCTATCATTTCTGCAGATTGTGAAGTGTTAAAATGCCTTCCTTCAGCTGTACCAAACGAGACTTCATAATCCCCTATATGGAGGGCGGCAAGACCATGGAATCATTATCCAAAGTTTTAGTGGAAAAGCTGAATGTTTCTGAAATCAACTTGTGTTTTATAATTAGTGACATACAAAGGCACATTCTTCCTATTTTCAACAAGCGCTGGGCCCTGGCATCTCGGAAAAATAAACATTTTTACAGAAGAATTGTACTTGGTTGGACTCAAGGTATTCGTTAAATTTACCGGATTCTGAACAATATTCTACGCCATCAACATCTGGCCAACGAGGAAGAGCATGCGTGGCTTATGGAGACTCCTCAGAATCTACCAAGAAGAGGAAAAACACTCTTCTCATCCAAGAATATGGCTTCGACCATATAAAAAACGCCTATGTGCAGGGACTACGGGCTTTACGTGAGTACACAGAAGCTCCTCTTGTCGAAGAATTAAGAACCGCTGACACTCAAAAGAAATGAGATATCTCAAGTAAGTGGAACGACCCAGACCAGATGAAGATTCTTTCCGATACGGAAACATTGAGTGCTTTTTATAGATTTGGATCTAACAAAAGCACAATATATGTACCTGAAAAACTTAACCAACGATCGAAAGTGTTGTATATTCCCACCTTACTACAAAACACAAGAAATAAAAAGATCCTGTTATCCACTATCTTCTACAATCGAAATCACGAATACTTATGCTAAAGTGAATAATATCCAAGATAAAAGATAAAATTCTAGCAGCAGTATAATCCAATAAGGATTATACTGCTGCTAGAATTTTAAAAATCGATTCTGTTTTCCAAAAACAACATAGAACATTGATCCTTTATTGTAAATGGGGATGTGATGGTTCATCTGGTCAAAGCCAATACTAGCAAATACTTGCAGAAGAGTCGGAAACAATTTCAGATGCCAATTTGTTCATCACTTCTTAAGTCCCCATCAGATTAGTTGATGTGCAATCGGAATCCGTTATTTGGCAAAATCCGGTACCTTCATCTGTCTGTTTTTGCTGACCCATTTCTATTGAGTTTTGTAAGGAAACTCCAGAAAAAACCAAGGCAGTTGTCGATGATATTAAAAAATAAATTAGGGCTGCACAAGCATCACTTATAAACAAAGATGGTGTTGTAGTAAATGTGAAGCATGAACTATTTCTAACGATGATCGATGGAAAGGTAGCTCAGGTCCTTACAGATACTCCATCTGGTTCCACATGCACGATATGTGGGGCTACTCCACGGCTAATGAATAACCTATCGAAAGTAACTGCCAGACCTGAAAACGAAAACGCCTACCAATACGGATTGTCCACCGTACACGCCTGGATTCGCTGCATGGAAATGATATTGCATATTTCCTATAATCTTTCGTTTAAGACTTGGTCTGCTTAAACTGAGGAAAATAAGAGATTAAAAAAAGAAAAGAAAGAACTTGTTCAAAAACGTTTCAGGGAGGAGTTGGGATTAATCGTCGACAAACCTCGGCAAGTTAGCGGGAATACAAACGATGGCAATACCGCACGAAGATTCTTCTATAATAGCACTTGCTCATCGGAAATAACAGGTTGCAGGCATTGATTAAACGCCTATACATTATCTTGCAAGTTCTTGCTTCTGGAATGATGATCAACCCTGAAAAATTTGGGGAATATGCAATAGAAACTGCAAGAATCTATGTAAGTAATTACGCTTGGTATTATATGCCATCCTCCGTTCATAAAATACTCATACACGGGGAAAACGTTATCAAACATTTTGCGGTGCTTCCTATTGGACAGCTATCGGAAGACGCACAAGAGTCTCGCAACAAAGACTACAGAAACATACGACTTCATCATATCAGAAAAGTTCCCGATCTGCTACAAATGAAGATGTCTTTAAAACGCTTTTATATACGCCAGATATAACAAGTTTGAGAAAACCGTACGTAAGAAATGTGAAAGAACTTGAAGAAGAGGCACTGAGTCTTTTAAACGTGGCACCTGAAAGTGAACCCACATTTACTGACCCTGATCTTGAAGTGGTATAAGTTAAAAATAATATTTATATTTAGTTATTACTTATATTTGTACCTAGCTACAACAAATCAAATCAAATCATCATTTCCTGAAGCCAGAGTATAGGATGTACCTATTAGTAATATGATTTTAATTTAGTAAATTGTTTTCATATATATGTTACGGCTAAAGGTGGGTGTGAACATAAACTTAAGATTAGCCGGCTAAACTTAGGTTTATCTTCGAGAAGCAGCTAAAGTTCGATATCATGTTAGTTTGCGTCGTGATATTCCATCTTTAGCCGGCTAATGTGCACATTAACCGAAATGAAACGGCTAAAAATTTCCGCAAAATCAGTTTACAGTTTGTGAACAAAAATTCGTAGAATTGGAAAAAGTGTCGTCAGTGAAAATGGAAACTGTAACGGTTTACCAACAGTCGATTGGTCCATGAACCGTTGGTCAACATTATTTTTAACCCACTAACTTTTCATCCAAAGGACTTTTCACCCACGAACGTTTCGCCAACATAACTCAACGTCAGTGAATGCTTTACCGTGCGGCACGCAGTCGTTTCTAGCACTCGCCGGCCGCTGCCGCGGCACCGCTCGCTTCGCTCGCTCGGCTCGTGCGTAGGAGGTCACAGTTTTAACCTAACCTAACCTAGTGTACTATGTGAGCTCAAGTATCACTGACGTTGAGTTATGTTGGCGAAACGTTCGTGGGTGAAAAGTCCTTTGGATGAAAAGTTAGTGGGTTAAAAATAATGTTGACCAACGGTTCATGGACCAATCGACTGTTGGTAAACCGTTACAGTTTGGTTAAAATGACTGTTCGCTAGCTTGCTAATGAACAGTCAACATCAGGTGGACAAGGCTTTCAAAGATGTAATTGCAAGACAATATGTGGTACACGCAAATGCCGCTGCCGAATAAATAATGTCCTTTGTAATTCGATATGCCATTCTAGTTTATCATGTTCCAACAAATACCTCCATATTAAACATTATAAATAGTAAACATTATTACATTGTTTCCTTTTTCATTTCCTTCTACATTTTTAGCCAAGGGCCTCCAGTTACACTTAAGTTTAGCCGGCTAAAGATAGAAGAAACTAACATTAACACCTCCTCGAAGATAAACCTAAGTTTAGCCGGCTAATCTTAAGTTTATGTTCACACCCACCTTTAGCCGTAACATATATATATATTGTTTCCTTTGCTTGTTGTAATTAACCACGGTTTAATCTTTTTAGTCATAACAAACTTGTATTCCACTTGAAATAAATTTTTAACTATTTTTTTCGTGATTTTTTCCCATTTCTTTCATTCTATGCAAAATAACATACATAGATATACAAGAAAACACTATAAACTACACATTATTCGAATCTCCAAACCTTACTGCATATTTGTGCCAAATTTCATCACGATACGACAAAAATTCATGAAGTTACAGATTTTTGATCCGATACCGACCTATATTTTCCATAGTGCGGCGGCGCGCCAGGAGTGCCTGTACCGACTCGCCTCCCATAAGGTTTGCGTAAGCGAACAAATGATATTGCATAGTTCTTATCTGTTGTGGTAATTATAATCAGTATTGGTTACAGCATTACTGTGAGAACTGTTTTTATCAATTTTCTCATTGGTTTTGCACAAGTTACTGTAACTAGGGTCCTATAAATACTCTGACTTTCAGCATGTTCGTCAAAGTGTCCGTATACCTTCCCTCAGTAAAAATGAGTGAATTTATTTGTTTTCGACGCAATATATGCGCTCTGATAATAATCGGGAAAAGTACTTCAGATATTGAATAATATTTGTTGGAAAATTTCCATTTATCAATAATAGATGTGAATACGGTTATGGAAAGTATACAAAGAAATTTGGTTACGATTTGTAACCAAAAAAGGATGAAAGAAAACAAGATCGTTTCGAGAGCCAAAACACAAATCGGTTAAAAGGCGAGTTTAAAATACCATTGAATAAGAAGAAAGAAAACAAAGAAAATACGTTTATTTGCGGTAAATATGACGCAAAGAAAGACTGCACACAACAGAAATATAGAAAAGCTGGAGAAAAACATGCGTCACATTCACGCAAAACGGCCATCGCTCAGCATAATGCTGCGACCCTATGCAAGAGGTTTCCGCGCTGACGTGATGACGTCGAACGGTGCAGCCCAGTGAATCCGTGCAGTACCTCAACATCTGCAAATTCTGACTTCAATACATCCGGAGATCGTGGAAGACCAACAAAACCATATGACGCGTGTTCGGAGAGTACAAAAAAACGTAAAAACTTTAAATTACTCCAGGAGTATGGAATGGGACATGTGCATTACGATTATGTGCAAGGTTGTCGATCTATGGGTGAAAATGATGAAGATTCGATTGTGAGTATCGTTAGAAATACAGAAAAGGAGGAGAAAAAAGTAATTCTTCGAAACATTTTGCGAAGTCCAGATGGAGTACCTTCCTATACCAAAGAAGAAGCATTATGTATTAGTATATTATACTGAAACCGATCTATCCAAAGCTCAATATTCCTACCCGAGGTTGAGACTTGTTGTGAAGAGATTAGTTTCTGTATTTTCATCATACCAAACGTTAGCTGAAGCAACGAAGGATTGCTATCCTCTTGCATAACACATAACCGTAACGAATATAAGCGCCAAAGTGAGTTCAAGATAATATATAATATTTTTAATAAAAATTTGCGCATACTTGTGCTTTTTCTGACATGGAACCAAAACATATCGCGAGATAAAATTATCCGAACGCTGAAACATTCACAGTTTTTGGTCAGATATTCAGTTGCCCTAAAAAGCAGTTATTACTTATTTTCAAATATTTGCAGAAGTTGACTGATTGGAAAAATAAGTGAATTTGTTTGTAGCAAACGAGAAATGGGCATAATGTAGAAGACTACTTACAAGAAAATTTCAATTTGTCACCAGAGGATATGGCTACTTTGGTTTCCTACATTCAAAGAAACTTGGTATCTAAATGTAACGAACGCTGAAGAAATGCATCTCGAAGAAAAGAATGCTTTGAAAGTATGAACGTCAACTGGTTAGACGGTCAATTTCGTGTTCCACTAGAGTGTCGAGTCACGATTAATGACTCTAATATGTCTGAAAGTAGTGGTGGCAGACCTTCAAACCATACGAAGCATCTTCAGAAAAAACAAAGAAACGAAAAAACATGGAATTGACACAAGAGAACGGATTGGACTGTGTGCTCAATGCATATGAAGGAATTACGATCTATGAAGAGACAGAGGAGGCCTCAATCATTAATATTAAACGAACTGCATCAAGTAATGATAAAAAAAAAATCTTCAATACGCAACTGAGAACCCTGAAGACGTTACACCTGTTACAAACGAAGAAGCACTAAGGACATTTATTGACTTGGACCTTAACAAAGAACAGTATGGAACACTTCGACTTTGTTTGGCGGACAAAAACTGCTCAGTGTTTCCTTCTTTATCCAACTTTACTCGAAGCGAAGAATTCGAGCATAACCATTACTAAAGTAAGTGCAAAAGCCCAATCTACAAAACTTGTTGGATCATACTGTGGCACGTATATTCTATAGTTAGTATACTAATTGGTTCAATTTACAAAAACTGTTTAGAAAGTTGAAACTATTCTGTAAATGGGGTTGTGACGGGTCATCTGGGCAGAGTGAATACAAGCAAGTTTTTCCCGAAGAAAGCGGAATACAAGCAAGTCTTAGCCGAAGAGAGTGAGTTAATTTCAGACACAAATTTATTTATATCTTCATTAGTGCCTCGGAAACTAGTAAATATTAATACAGATGAAACTGCGGGAAAACCCTGCTCCATCATCAGTAAGATTTTGTAGGCCCGTTTTAATAGAATTTTCAAAAGCGACACCTGAGAAGACTACAAGTGTAGTTAATGAAATTAAAGCTCAAAAAGACGCTCTTACACCAAGCTTAATCAATATAAATGGTGAAGGTATTGAAATCAAACATACATTATTTTTAACAATGGTTGACGGAAAGTGGCTCAAGTTTTGTCAGAAACTTCATCAGGTGCTGTATGTACTATTTGTGGTGCAAGACCTACAGAAATGAACAATTTAGAAAAAGTGCAAAATAAAACAGTTGATGAAAATTCTTATCAATATGGACTTTCGACTTTGCATTGCTGGATTAGATTTATGGAACAAATTTTATATATCTTATAATCCAGACTTCGAAAAATGGTCTGCTACAACAACAGAAAATTAAGACTTGAAAAAACAAAAGAAGACATACGTACAAACAAGGTTCAGAGAAGAACTTGATTTAAATATAGATAAACTTAAGCAAGGTACTGGTAACAGCAATGACGGTAATACAGCTAGACGATTTTTTCAAAATTATTAGTGCAGTGCAGAAATTACTGTTGTGGATGAGGAATTGATAAAACGATTTTATGTTTTACTTCAAGTTAGGTCAACCGGAAAAGTAATTAATGCTACGAAATTTGGACAGTATGCTTTCGATACAGCACAACGATATGTTAATAAATATATGTGGTATCATATGCCATCATCTGTCCATAAAGTCCTAATTCACGGGGAACCGCATCATTAAGCATTATTCAGTGTTACCTCTTGGACAGCTCTCCGAAGATGATCAGGAATCAAGGAACAAAGACTATAAACGATTCAGACTTCATCTTGCTAGAAAATGTTCTAGAGTAGCCACAAGTTAAGATGTTCTACATACACTTTTGTACACTTCGGACCCTTACATAACAAGTTTAAGAAAACCTACCAATAAAAAGTCAATTTAACTTATAGATGAAGCTTTGGAGCTAGTAGAATAATATACTGAAATGTTTTTCTTTTTTTATTAATTAGTAACAGTAGTTTTAAGAGTTTATTTTGTAATTATAACATTTTAGGTCACATTATTTAAAGATAGTCGTAAATTTCTGATCATTTTTCAATATTTCATAATTATTTAGTTTTTTTTATGACTATTAAATATTGGTTTATATCCATAAACTGTATATTATTTTAAAGTATATTTATTATCATCATCATCATCATTTCAGCCGTAAGACGTCCACTGCTGGACTTAGGCCTCCCCCAATTTGGGGCGCTCTGCCACAATCGCCACGCTTGGCAGGCGGGCTGGCGATCGCAGTACGGTGGCAACACAACACCACCCCATTTCTTCCCGTGGGTGTCGTAAAAGGCGACTAAGGGACTTACTAGAGAATGGGCAGCAGCGTTCTCTATGCATTTTGCCATATTTATTATAGATTATCTAAAAAAAAATCTGCTGTTTAACTATCAAAACATGGAAGTTATGGATTTGATGACCCGAAACCGACTCAATCTCCACATAGTGAGACGGAAGAGACCTCAATCGTTAATATTAAACGAACTGCATCAAGAAATGATAAGAAAAAATTCTTCAATACGTAACTGAGAACCCTGAAGACGTTAAACCTTTTACAAAGGAAGAAGTAATACGGACATTTACTGACTTGGACCTTAACAAAGAACAGTACGGAACACTTCGACTTTGTTTGGCGGACAAAAACTGCTCAGTGTTTCCTTCTTATCCCACTTTAATTGAAGCGAAGAATATGTGTTACCCACCGGATAACCATTACTAACAATAGTGCATCTTTCGTTAACGATAACTAAATTTTTTTGTACTAAGATATATCAAAATAAAAATTGCATAGTTATTATAACTCGTTTAAGTTTATTTGTTTAAAATTTGCGCACTGGTTAAAAACTTATCCTGTATACATAGTGCATACGTTCCAGGATTGCGGTCTGAAGGAGAATTCGAAAAAGCTACTATTGTTTCTATGATGCGGAATTGTGATAGATGTGAAATAAAGAATCACGAAGGATAAATTATTGAATGAAAGTCGCAAAGCAACAGATTTCACGGCGGATGAAGCTTTATTAAGTATATTTGCAGATTTAGATCTATCGAAATCACAATACGGATTACGTCAAGCAAGTCTCATAAAAAAAACTTCGACATATTGCCATCATATAATATACTGACGAACGCCAAAAAACTGTGTTATCCTCCACCATCCAGCATTCAAATAACCGATATAAGTGCTAAAGTAAATCTACAAGATTTGCTGGATCACATTTCTGCTCGCACCTTAAAGATTGAAAATGTTTACAACCCAACAAGAAAATTGTTGGCATTTTATTGTTAAAACATCGAGGGAAAGGTACTGAAAACCGAAATACAGGCTTTGCTTAGTTCGGTTGCAGTAGCTACATCCGTTTATTAGAAACTAGCTGACCGACAGACGTTGTCCTGTCTCTTTGATGATATTTGAGCACGCATTCTGTCAATTCTATGTCAAATTTCATAATGTTACATTAAAAAAGTTAACATTGTCCTATTATATGGTTGTTAAGTATTCTTAAATAAGAGTTCTTAAATTTTCTAATTTTCCGCGCAATTTTTTTATTTTTTTCTTTCATAAGAACCATCTCCTGACAATTACAAACACAACAACAAAAAAAAAGTGAAATCGGTCCAGCCGTTCACGCGTGATGTCGTGACCAAGGGAAATAGGGATTCATTTTTATATAATTATATAGATGTATACTGCCACACTATTTTTTGTGAAATATTATTAAGTTTTTTGGGAAATAAATTTACTTACTTAAATCTCTTAAATTGTTTACCAAGTGGGGATGTGATGGTTCATCGGGGCAAAGTGAATATAAACAAGTTTTAACAGATGAGAGTGACTTAGTCTCAGATGCAAACTTATTTATAGTGTCTTTAGTACCAATAAAGCTGACTGACATAGAAACAAATGAGGTAATTTGGCAAAATCCGGCTTGTTCTTCTATTCTTTATTGCCGACCAATCCAGATCGAACTTGCAAAAGAAACACTTGGTTGATGATATTCGGGGTCAAATTAATCATTTGCAAACTTCAGATACACAAGGAGAAATATGTCTGAAATAAGTCACGACCTATTTCTAACTATGGTGGATGAAAAAGTTAAACAAGTTCTAACTGACACAAGTTCTGGAGCTGTGTGTACAGTGTGTGGGGCTAAACCAAGCGAAATGAATAATTTGGAGAAGACTGAATCAAAGCCAGATAATATAAATGCTTAGGAATACGGTTTGTCTAAGTTGCACGCGTGGGTCAGGAGCATAGAGCTAATTTTACATATTTCACATAACCTTTCATTACGAAAATGGGCTGTGAGAACTCCAGAAGATAAAAAAGTGAAGAAGACAGGAATAAGCTAGTACAAAGTTTGTTTCGAAGTCGAATGGGATTGTACGTTGATAAGCCCCGACAAGGGTGTTACTTGAAATCGACGCTAGCGCCAAAATGTGTTTAAATTGGGTGTCCATTTTGGAGAACTGAGTGGAATCGAGATCGGGCGTTGTTGTTGTTCCATTGTTGACACTATTGTTTTCAAAAGTACCGAATCACGTGTATGCAATATTAACATTGGAATCGTATTGGCTTTAGATACAAATTAAAATTAGGTTGAAGAGTAAGCCCCAAGGAAGTGAAAACAGCAATGACGGCAACAGGAGTTGATGAGGAACTTATTAAAAGGTTATTTGTTATTCTTCAAATTTTGGCATCCGGTGTTGCTGTAAATCCAGAAAAAATTGGTGAATATACTCGCGCAACCGCACAACTGTGCGTAACAAAATATATGTGGTATAATACGCCTTCATCTATACAAATAAATAAAATTGGAGTGTCTGTTTTTAATATTAAGATAACCACTTTTTACTAAGTGTATATGGATGTATACACGATACATATACCAAAACAACATTTTTTACAATTTTTGTCTGTCTGTCTGTCTGTCTGTCTGTCTGTTCGTTCCCGCTAATCTCGGAAATGGCTGGACCGATTTTGACGGGACTTTCACTGGCAGATAGCTGATGTAACAAGGAGTAACTTAGGCTATTTTTATTTTAGAAAGATTCTTTTATTTTAGAAAAAAATAACTATCTTCGAAAACTACGCTGACATATGTCTCAAAATTCGTAAAACCCTGGCTGAATCCTACGAAATAGATCAAAATAATGTACTACAGTATTGTACACCTTAAAAAGGCCTACAAAAATGTCCTCAATGGTATATGTCTATCTCTTAGGGATAACCCACAATAACCATTTTTTATCTTTTACTTTTTACGAGAAATAAGGGCTTATTTACGAAGCGATTTTAAGCAATACAGCATTAATCCTTATCCAATTAAGTACCTTAAATACATTGTGCATTTAATGTAGATCAATATGGCCCTTTACAGCATGTAATTTAAATGAATATCTTAGAAGATATTAGAGATTTAAAAAGTGGGCGCAGAGCGCGTTGGCAGGGGCCGGGTAGTACAGGATAAGTAGGATTGTAATTCATATTACTTTGGCTTCAAAGTAATTGCGAATATCATGTGTGTTCATTATACTCAAAATAAACCTAATAGTATTATTTCAAGTAAGAGACCGCGAAATTGCTTAGATGTTTAGATTTTTGGATGTTTGTTTCTCAATGATGCAAAACGGCCAAACGGATTTAGATCGAATTTGGCACAAAGATATATTATATCATCATGGATACGTAACAGATAGGATACCTACTTTATCCCGGTAGTAGGTTCCCGGGTGTTATTTTCCGACAGCTATACGGGCCAAGCCACTGGCAAAAGTACTATTCCTATAATTAAGTTCGGTGTCTGGTAAATGATTGAGTGTCTGTATAGGTAAAATAGGAGCGTTAAGAAAAACCAGGAAGACTTATATTCAACTAAACCAAGCCCTATGTCACAGTCTTCTTACTCTGAATACTATTACTTTTATTTTAAAAACACCAACACACATGATGTTCTCATAAACTATGAATCCTAAGTAATATGAGTTATAATCCTACTACTAATAATATTATATATGTGAAAATATGTATGATTGGGTGTTTGTTTCTCAATCACGCAAAAATGGCTGAATGGATCTGGATCGAAAATAGCACACAGAGTCTATATTACCTATATAAAACATCGAATAACACATTCTTATCGCGGTAGTACGTCCTCTTGCATTAATTTCCGACATCCACGCGGGCGAAGCCGCGGGCAAATAATATTATAAATGTGAAAATATGTATGATTGGGTTGTTGTTTCTCAATCACACAAAAATGGCTGAATGGATCTGGATCGAAAATAGCACACAGAGTCTATATTACCTATATAACCTGGAATAACACATTCTTATCGCGGTTATACGTCCTCTTGCATTAATTTCCGACATCCACGCGGGCGAAGCCGCGGGCAAAAGCTAGTCAGTACATAAAATATTAATACATGGGGAAAGTTTAATAAGACATTTCGCTGTTCTGCCCATTGGTAATTTATCTGAGGTTACCCAAGAATCTCGTAATAAAGATTACAAAAAATTCAGATTGCATCACGTTAGAAAAAACTCTAGGTACGCAACGAATCAAGACGTATGTCATGGTCTTCTATTTACGTCGGATCCTTATACACAAAAGCAAAAAATCAAAAGATAAAAAAAAACCAATTATGATAATTTTTGGGCAATTTTCAACAGGCCGTAACTTCGAGAGAAATGATCGTACAAGAATTAAAAAAAGGAAATTATAGCTCCAAGTATCTAGTTTTTGGATTAGAAGTTAAAAAAATTATAACTTCAGCGGTTTTTGAGTAATGTTAGAAAAACCAGCAACAAAAAAGAAGTTTTTTTTTGTCTACGGGCGTGGTTTTTTTTTTTTTTGCATAACCACTATAAGAATCGGATACTTTGTTCATTAAGCTTTAAATTCTTTCAAAACTACGCAACGGATTTTGATGCGTTTTTTTTAATAGATAGAGTGATTCAAGAGAAAGTTTATACGTATAATACACGGCCGAAGCCGCTGACAAAAGCTAGTATATTATAAATTAAACATTTGTCAATAAATGTTATTAATGGATTGTATATACTCTGGAGATACTACGTGCCAAATTTCAGCTATTTACTTTAATCAACAAAGTTACAGATTTTTCGGTACGCACGGTTCTGTCCCATAGTGCGGTGATCAGGGCTGCCGAGAGAGGAACCTCCTAACTATACGAGCCGTGACCAGAATTACTGCTTTTTGGATCAGGCCCTGGGATCCAGCTACCTAATGAGAGCCTCCTTTTTTTTCGTGGGTGGGAAATCATCAATTGACGTCTCCCTCTCTGGGCAGAGCGGGAGGGCTTGTCAGATTTACTGACTAAAACCCACTCGTGTTCCTTCAGTTGCCTATACACATATGCGACGGCCACGGTAATTATTTCGAATAAATCTCGCGACCCTGGTAAGAACGAGAGCCTCCTGAGATGTTGGTCTTAGAATATTCAATAATTCAAATAGAATCAAGTTCTTCTAACTGAACAGACAGCTGTACTGCTGGACAGTTTGTTGCGCCAGTTCATCCCAGCTAAAGCACTAAGAAGTGGTGAAGGGCGGGCGTGCCGGGAGACTGTCTTATGTAATTTTCTAGTGCTGACTCAGCTTAGTTTGAATAAATAACTTTTGATTTTTTTTCTCCAAAATACTCTTCATTTATTGACGTATTGTCGTCTCTATATTTAACGTTTTAGTGAATATTTTCATACATTAAATTCAAAATTGTACAAAGATATGGAAACACAGATTCTTCTTCACAAAACTTATTATTCAAGTGATCTTCGCTCTAGCAAATATTTCAGAAAATATCGAGCGAATTTTAATTCCAGAATTTCTTATATCATAATTAGTATAGTCAACCTCGTAATTGCTCTACCGCTTTTAAAAACATCATCAACTGCCTACCTCTTCCCGACTATGTTTCTAAGCTGATGAATCTAAGAACAAATTTTTTTACATGGAACGACTTGCCTATCTGACCTCCACAACCCAGCTACTGGTTAATACGATACCCCTTGGTAAGACTAAGACATTCGGGCTTCTGACGACCCGTGACGGCAGTCAAAGATGGAAAAATGGAGGTTATTGGGACTTTCCGAGGCACGGAGGAGTCTCGGTATGTAAAGTCAATGGCGTGCATTGCTTTTCTGTATAGGTAATAGAGATGGGTAACTCAGGAGTGATAGATAAAAATGATATGTATCAATCCGTTCTGATCACTCACTCTTTATATCAGTTCAAATCCGAATGTATCACTGTATCTTTTACATCTCGTTCAATCGTCGTCCTTTTGTATCTGTGTCGCTGTCGCACAAACAAGCATGAGCGGCTGGCGACACGGTGTCTCTTCGGAAAGTCCAGACATCTCTTTCGCACCTCCCTACTTAGAATGTTCTGTCGCACTTTCTCAATACCGAGAATAAGTGTTTGACCATTATAAACTGATATACGCCAGTACAAAAATATAAGTAAATAACTCTATTACTGGTGCGTAGGACTTAAAGTCGTAAAGCGGTACGTGAACATTGCAAGTATTATACTGGTTTCCTTTTGTAAAGCACTTTGCCTAAAAGTGCCTAAAGTTTTAGTAAACAATGCAAACTAATTTCGGTTATAAAGATATTGCTATTAGGATCAAGATAGAAAAAAATGCCAGTCCTAAGCCTGGAAAAGTATGAAGGGAAATCTGTAGTCTGTTCGCTTTATTACTTCAAATAAATAAAAACAATACCTACCTAATCTACCAATGTTGTATTCGTTAGTCATTAATTTCATTGTAATATAATTATAATAAACTAAAAATTAAAGTTCATTTATTTCGGGTATCTAGTGATCAATCATAAAAATAGATACCTAAAAAGAACGAAACGAGTAGTGCAATAAATCAGAACAGAAACATACGTAAGGTAAAGAGCAAGCAGCTATGGGCACAGCACATGCATCAATGCTCTTACTGATTCGTTGGATTGAATTGAACGAAGCGATCCACGCTGAGCAGCGCATCAGTGTATCGTCGCTTCGTGTCGTGCGCGGATTCAAAAGGATATAAAGATATGAATGAGTGATACATATCCCAGTGAATCTTACTGAGTCGTTAGATTGAATTGAACGAAGCGATCCACGCTGAGCAGCGCATCAGTGTATCGTCGCTTCGTGTCGTGCGCGGATTCAAAAGGATATAAAGATATGAATGAGTGATACATATCCCAGTGAATCTTACTGAGTCGTTAGATTGAATTGAACGAAGCGATCCACGCTGAGCAGCGCATCAGTGTATCGTCGCTTCGTGTCGTGCGCGGATTCAAAAGGATATAAAGATATGAATGAGTGATACATATCCCAGTGAATCTTACTGAGTCGTTAGATTGAATTGAACGAAGCGATCCACGCTGAGCAGCGCATCAGTGTATCGTCGCTTCGTGTCGTGCGCGGATTCAAAAGGATATAAAGATATAAATGAGTGATACATATCCCAGTGATCGAAAGATACATATCAATCTTTTCATTTTAGTGATACATATTGCCCATGTCTAATAGGTAAGCACTAGGCGAAGGTAACGGTGAAGGAAAACATCGTGAGGAAACCGGCATGTCTTAGAACCCAAAATTCTAGGACATGTGACATCTACCAAACCGCATTGGGCCCGCGTGGTGTATTATGGCCCGCGTGGTGTTATATGGCCCGCGTGGAGTATTATGGCCCGCGTGGTGTATTATGGGCCGTGTGGTGTATTATGGCCCACGTGGTGTATTATGGCCCGCCCCCTCTCACCGAGTGGAGGCTTGTGTCCCAGCAGTGGGAACGTTATAGGCTGCTGATGATGAGACACTAGGCCGCCTGTTCTTGTCTAAACAGACAGACGCGGTCACATATCAGGATCATAACAAAAGTATGAAAATTTAGTTAGTTTCTTAATAATTTCGGGACATATTTGAATTTTTGTTGAAAAATTGACAGACTCTTGTTGATTTTTCGAGGCAGGCACTGCTTATATGCCTGTATGCAAGGCAAACTACTGGTAAAGATGGTCACCCATCCACGAACTAACCCCGGCAAGAGTAGCTTAACCTGATAGATCGATCCTTGAGGATGTTATTACTGAGCCTCACCCTATTGAGAACAAATATCACTATGATATTGACAGAGTTCTAAATGCCAGCATTCTAAAAGCAACCGATGGTTACGAGAACAAAGAATGCTTTTGATTTTGACAGTGACGTAAAATCAAACTTAGAATAATTTTAAAAGTGTTCACTTAGCTTTCAATCAAAATCAAACTATTTAATTTCACATAAACCTACATGGGCACTTATGAAACGTCAGAAGCTAGGTGCACGGTTCCAAATTATTGATTCCTATGGAGAAGAGCCGGCAAGAAACTCCACGGTTACTCTTTTAAAAATAATTGGCTTTTACAGTGATTTCAAATTACAGTGTTAATAGGTATGGGAGGACAGTGTAGGACTGTCAACAAGTACCAACAGGTACTTAATAAAATAGAAAATTGTCTTTAGAGTAAATGAAAAGAAAAACGTATTTTTCTTTCTTTCTTTCTTAGAGTGGTAAAGTAATTACGAGGCCCAACTATATAAATCCTAAAATTAAATCGATATTTATTTATATACAAAAAATAAACCAGTCTCTTACCGTTCAATTAAATATTACTTTCTTCATTTTTATTTGGATGTCTTCTTTCAACGTGACGTTTCAAATCACTTTTCTTGTTGGTCGCATACTGGCATTTCACACAGGCATGTTTCTTATCCCGGTCTCGACAAACGGATAAATGTTCTAGCACTTTCAATTTATTATCAGAAACGAAACTACACCTTTTACAATTAAAGTCTTTGGATTTCGCATTGTCACCGTCATGTTTTTTAATATGATATATCAAACTCATTTTATGACGAGCTCTGTAGTCGCAAAGATGACATTTGAATTTTTTTTCGACCTTATGTATCCTTGTATGCCTTGAGTACATGGATTTACTGGCAGATGTATAGCTGCATATCGGGCAGACATGCAAGACAGTGGAATGTTCAGATATATGCTTATCATATTCCGTGCTATCTTGCGTAGAGAAATGACACGGTACGCAGTAAAAATCATACATGCCCCATACAATTTTATCATCGTTCGGCTTCGGTCTTTTAGTTTTGGTTTTCTTTTTGAGTTTCTTTTTGCTGAGTCCTGGGTTTGTTTTCACTAGTTTGACGAGAGGCACGTCGTCCTCGTCTGTCTCGTCGGACACCTCCACGGTGTCTATTTTCGGTTCTTCTAGGATAACATCATCTTCATCGCTCGAAGTCAGCAGACTTATTGGGTCTTGTTTTCTGTGAAAAAAGATGGTCATATTAAAAAAGCACTTTCGTTTTCATGCGTTGATGATAGCTACGGACCGGGAAGGGCCCTCTTAAATTAATAAAAAAATATGAAAATAAAATTATTTTGCAGAAACTGAAACCCAACTTCTTCAGGGCAAACTTAAGTCATCATCTGCCTGCCTTTTCCCAACTATGTTGGGGTCAGCTTCTAGTCTAACCGGATGCAGCTGAGTATCAGTATTTTACATGGAGCGACTGCCTATCTGACCTCCACAACCCGGTTACTGGGTAATGCGATACCCCTTGGTAAGACTGGTTGTCAGACTTTCGAGCTTCTGACGACCCGTAACGACTGTCTAAGATCTACGAAAGACAGCCGGGCCCAACAGCTTAACGTGCTTTCCGAGGCACGGAAGTGTCTTGGTATGTAAAGATGGTCACCCATCCACGGACCAACCGCGGCAAGCGTTGCTTAACCTGAACGATCAACCCGTGCGGCTGTTATTACTTCGCCACAAGCCCTTCATGGTATAGTACGTTCCCGTGGTATAATTAAATAAGTATATCAAATCGAAAATATTCCCGAGTCGTTAACTGCGATGACGGATATATGTCCGACAGTTTTTGTTCCATTCAGGCCTTGTCGGACTATATGACCGACAACACATACCAAATCTGAACGTGTCCTTGCTGTCTGGTGGCAATGTTTATTACTCTTTCAGCTATATTAAGTGTCCCGTAGAGCGCAAAAACCACTGTGTCAATAAAACTTGTTTACATTTACTCTCATACACACTGTGGAAATTACGAAGTCAAAATAAAAGTAAGGATAAAATACCTATATAAAAATAGGCTGTATATAATGTTATAAATATGAAATATATGTATTTATGGAACAAACAATCTATTTAAAGTGAAATAAAAAATGTACTTAGTACATTTTTTTACCTTTTCTGATTGTTACCATGGCAGTTAACGTGTTAACCGCATCAAAATTGACAGCTAGATGCCCATGAACGGATGTCGCCTAGTCGACAGGAAGTTTTGTGGTCACTTATCTTGTTTTAAAATATCGGGACACAATTTAGGTGGTAACAAATTTATACTAATATCATCATTAAAATAAGGTATAAGAGTAGATGAAGAGCATAGAAACGATGGATGGACTGTGTAAACGATGATATGGATAGAAAATGAGTGACTACTGAGATGACAACTAATAGAGAAGTGTGGAAGAAAAAGACATGTTGCGACGAAAACTAATAAATTGGAATAAGGACTGGAGAATGATAATGATAATTAAAATTTATATTAGAAAGAATTTGTATGTTTGGTACTTAATCTTCGGAACAAAAAATCCGACTCCAAAAAGGAATTTTATACTTTTTTGTTTGGTTTTCTACTAAAGCGGAGTGCTTACATATTTTTATCATTAAATTAGGTTATCGGAGTCTTATGAGGATAAGACTTACTTGTTCTTCAGCAGCGCCTTCCTCTCCTCCTCGCGGTAGTACTCGTCGTCGTGCGCCAGTAGCAGAGTGCTGGGGTCCACGTCCACCTGCACACTCTCCAGCACCATGAGGCAGTCCCCGCTACCCGCGCCGCCCGTACCGGCGTCTGAGGACAACACCAAATTGTCTTTTACTCTTCTCGGGAAGCATTCAGCTAACTTTCTGTTTTTTTCCCGGCTAATCTCCGAAACGGCTCAACTAACTTTAACGGAGCTTTCAATAACAGATAGCTGAAGTTATATAGAGTAATATATGCTACGTTCCAGTGTGATAATTTCCGACATCAATTCCAGCGAAGCCGCGGACAAAACTATGCTATTAATAGTTAACCGTCCTCGAACCGACCTCGGCAAGCGTAGCTTTACCTTGGATCTACTAGTGCGGTTTATAACGAGGCACAAGCCCCGCCCTACCTGTGAAGAATAACAAGCGTGAATATATTCTGCCAGGGTCACAGAATTGTTCGAAAGAGTTATCGTGGCCCTGGCAAAAGCAACTGAAGGAACACGGGTGGGTTTTAGTCAGTAAAAGTCTGACACGCCCTCCGACCCCGCACAGAGCTGGGAGAAGTCATTTGATAGTATCCCAACCAAAAAAAAAAATAACGAAGCAATAAACTACAATTCTTACCATCAAAAAATCACAATATTGCTATGGCTGGGGGAACAGGGTACTTCGCGTATTCCCCCATTCCCCCTAAACGTCGTGAGAACTATTCGCGGAACGCGTGCGCTCTCTTCGAACTCTGACCGTCAACTGAACTTAAGGTGGATGGATGATTATCTCAGATGCCATTTTGTCGCTAGATGGCGCTAGATCCACAATTTGGAACATTTTCAATTTTTACGCCTAACTTAGAAATCTTTAATAGATAACTTTATTATATGCGAAACCTAGGGCATTAACTTGATTTTTTTAGATAGTCACTGTGCTTGTTAACTGGTCTCATACAAAGATTTGTACATTCTAAAGATTTAGCCGCTTGACTTTACTCTTTACACACACATGCAAAGTAAATAGTAGTAACTTTCGACACCACTAGATGTCGTTTTATTCAAACAGTTTAAAATGAAATTAATATAGGTACACTGTCCCTATAAGTTGTAGTAATGTGACTGAACCTAAATTGTAATGTGTAAATAGTCATCATCTCAGCCGCAAGACGTCCACTGCTGGATATAGGCCTCCCCCTATTTGGGGGGCTTTGCCATAATCACCACGCTTGGCAAGCGGGTTGGCGATCGCAGTGTGATGGTAAAATGCATAGAGAACGCTGCTGCCCATTCTCTAGTAAATCCCTTAGTCGCCTTTTACGACACCCACGGGAAGAAATGTAAGGCAGAAGAAGGAATGGAAGTGTAAATAGTGACGTGTACTAAATAAATAAAAGACTATTTATTACATTGTAAAGCTTTTTATTGTACCCTACTATAAATTAATAATATTTATTTAGTAAAAAGGGGTTAATATTTTCATAAAAATAATGTTTTATTTACTCTCACTACATTTACTTAGATAGTTTCCGTTTGGATTCAAACCATCGAGTCATACCACCATACAAAGATAACATACTTTTTTAAATATTTTGATATTTACAATTATGATTTTGAATTTAGTATTAGAAAGAATTATGTATGTAGATTACAATATAAATAACATCATACGTAACTATATATAACGGCACATGTATCTTACATAACAACACAAAGGGGTTGCTAGCTAACCATAACATTTATTAATGTTTCAAGAATACCTACTTATGATACAATTTTGAACTGCAATAAATATTCTTTTACAATTGAATTGTTAGGCTGGTACCTAAATACATGAGTGAAACTTATCTACACAGAAAAATCTTATGAACTAACAAAATAACACAAACTATACATCGCTACGTGCAAAAATAGCTTATTAATTATTCTATAATGTTCCCACTGCTGAGACTCAGGCCTCCTCTGAACTGTGGTGATGAAATAATTTACACTCAGCAAAGTGCCGGCTTGGATTCGAACCATCGACTCGTACCACCATACAAAGATACTTATAAATATTATAATAAAATATCTTCTTTTCTACGCGCTACTTTTTGCAGTCGCCGCCGCCGCCGCGCCGTATCAGTCTTCTGCTTGTCACTTTTTACTTCCATTTATATAATTTCCGTGCGATCTGAATCAAATGCTGGAAGACGCAGTTTTCGCTGCAACAAATGAATTTACACAGTTTTGTTAGACTATTCTTACTGAACCCACACCTCAGAGACCTGCGGAATAAGTTAGGAAATGAGTAAGACTTATATTTTTATACCTTTTAATTCCTTGATGTCTAGACATTTAGCATTTTTCTCAACTCTTCTCAATATAATTTCTGGCAGTACACGTTTTAAAAAATGTTACCAACTTCGGCATCATAGCGTTGATAACTTCCTCATCCCGGTTAACTTCTATGACAGTCAATGGTTGGGTGACAGATATAAAGCAAATGAAGTAACATTTATTCATTTTGGTAATTCGCAATTGACCCTGGACCTAGAATCAAAATAATAATAGCTGTTAAAAAGAAACAATCCAAGAAATACATTATTTTTATACATACATACCAAGAAATAATGATATTTGTTACACTGAACATTGTGTAAAATATGTTGTACTTTGGTATTGTCAAACATAAACTTCATCACAACAAACAAGCAAAAGCGTACTAATGTAATGAACACAAAAATATGGTATCAAGTTGGGACTTACCATTCCAGATGAAGAATCAAAGTTGTGACCATATGACCTTCTTCAAGTCAACAATACGGTACCCTACCAAACCTGATAAGTTGTCACTTGATGTTCTTTCCACAGTTAGTTGATAAGCTTCAGTCTCTGAATCGGGTTGTGGCCAATCAAAATCAACAGTCTCTACTTGCTCTGTAACAGATTCAACTGTATTGAAGCTAGAGCTGCAGGCTATGGCTTCGTATCGAATTTCTGGTATACCACGCGAATAGGTTTAGGGCGTATCTTAAGCTGTCGAAAGGTTGGACAGCTGATGACGATCTTGAGTTGAATGTGGACTGAAATAAAAGATATGTTAAAAAAACAGTGTTGAGAGACAGAAAAATATTGATAGGTCTGTAGGTACCTAAATACAACAGGGCAAACCGCGGTTTCTTCCACTACCTTCTGTTTCTTGTTACGCCATGCTTGCATGCTTGTTGTTCCTTCGCTTGCTTTCGGCTGCAAGGAAAAATGGCTGTAAACGAAGACTACAACACGAACCAACGAGTATCAAATAACCTCCACTCACGTAAATCTGATTCGAAATCTTATGGGAATCTAATTTACTCACTATAGATCACTAAAAGAACTTCCATGATGTCTTTTCAATACAGCTTGCACTTTTTTCCGTGATTTTCGCGGTCCTGAATACACATGTCGTATACATTTATGCAAGTTTATTAGTCGGGTTCATCTTAGGCAGTTCAGTTGCAATTCAATCTGAAATCAAAAAGAATAATTACAAACAACAGCAAATGTATCTTATTTATGAAATGTTTCAAGAAACAGAAATAACACCACCATCAAGCTGTTGTTTTCAGAGAGAATATCTGAAATTTGTAGTATGTCATGTGACGACAATCAACGAGTGTTGCTAACGTTTGATTTTGTATTTCATCTTCTAAATCTTACACTTTTGTAAAGTTTTAAGGGTAATTAATTACCATTATAATAATACTCTATATCACCTTGAAAATCATTCATTGCACATAAAAATAACACTTACCGTCAATAAAACACAAAAACGCTTCACTTTTGAATAAAAACCAGGGCTTTGAATAACGTTAAAAATTTGGTATCGTTACTTTCATCGGACGAAGATAACGTTATTAGTAGAGGTCACGTAATGCTTGATAACGATACTTGGCATACGTTTTACCGGTAACTGAGTACCGTTAATTTTTTATTTATTTTCTTTCATCTCTTTCTTTCGTCTACATTATTGAAGTTGCATTTGCACCGTTTGATTGGCGATGTTGCCGTAGAGCGCCGCCGCCCATGGCGTGCCGCTTAGGTTGCGCAGGTTGACAACAACGCATTAGGTAACGATGTGATAAGAGAACGGTGTGGTGTAAAAGAAGATGTAGTGACAAAAATTGAAAAAAGTATGCTTAGATGGTTTGGTCATGTTGAGAGGATGAATGAAGGTCGGCTCACAAAAGGTATTTACAAGGCAGATGTGAGTGGAAACACCGGGAGGGGACGCCCTAGGAGGACATATAGGGACCTTATTAGTGATATTCTTCAGAAAGGTCAGGTGCGTAGTACTCGCAACCGGCGTGTGTGTATGACCAATTTTATGAACCTAAACGAGGCAAAAGAAGTGTGTAGAGATCGTAGCAGGTGGCGTTCCGTGGTTTCTGCCTACCCCCATGGGAAAAAGGCGTGATTCTATGTATGTATGTATGTAAAAGTATCGATACTAGTAACGTTAATTGGTAACGTTATTTTATAGATTCGATACCAAAGTATCGTTACCCGTTTTACCGTTAAAATATTAACTTTATGAAAATAACGTTACTTAACGATACTTATAGTGTGAATTTGGTAACGTTAACAAGCCCTGATGAAAACTGTTTCACGGATGGCACTCATTTGAATGGTTCTCAGTAGTAGGTAGCACAGTTTTTTTTAAGTAATAATAAACATGGTAAATATCTCGTTTTAAGTTCTAATGATACTGGTGTTTATTGTTTCGTGTGGATTTCATGACAAAGTCTCTTCCGAGCCCCTTTTCTTTAATAAAAAAACCTCGTCGTAAAGTTTAGTTGCTAAATTGGTGTCCAGATTCTTAAATATTATACCAAAATGTTAAATTTTGCGTTGAAGTTATAGTAACACCCACCACATTTGTTTACCATTTATTTTATTGAAATTTCAATGCGTACTATTTTTATTTTTGAATTCTTAGCAAAGTACGATCTTTTAAAATGTATGGTACGATCTTCTAAAAAATAAAGTTGGCAACCCTGCTTGACGCATTTTGTGTGTGCTAATAATACTAGTAAAATAAGCAATTATGAAAAATCAAAGTGGTTTGTCTGTGTATTCACTAATCTTGCTGGTTTCACATGAATTATAAAAGAATAGAAGAATAAATATGATTCAATCAATAGATGTACGTAGTACCTACGTTTCACCATTGTGTAGGTAGCTTCGCTGATCGCCTGATTTAGTTATAACTTACTTATACATCAAATTCTATTCTCTGATTTTATTCAACCCAAACCAATGGATTAGTACCTAAGCGTATCAGAATGTTATCAGTACCTACTTACATACATTAAAAAGATTTTTAAATCTGGAAAGTCGTGTACTAGTAACTACTTACTACATATTTAAACTAGATAATACAATAATTACATTAGTATTGTATCTGTGTGAACCAAGGGCAGATCGCAGAGATATTTTTTTCACTTTATGTAAAGCATTCTTTCTCATTCCATAATAAAAAACATTTTATCAATCATAAAATGTTAACTCCGCGGGCAAACCCGCGCGCCCGGCGCTAACTTGCTAGAAACACAATATTCTGGAAACGATTCGCAAGTTTTCAAGACTCAAGTAATCACGCATTGACGGTATGGCAACAACGCGGTGTGCGCGCGCTGCCTCTAGAATGGCAACGTCGCATTATCGAATTTAAAAGATAAATTCTTTTAAAATGTTCGAATATCGAACAGCGCCATCTATTATGAATGTTTACTAATCGTAAACTCGTAACACAACAGCAACCAACTTTCTCAGTGGTTCTATAAATTTCTGTCAGATGGCGCGATTCAGGTCACTCACACATGTAAAGATTTTTCGTTTTTTATTCGGTCTAATTCTCCTAGAAATACTGTTTTTTTTATAAAATTTGGGCTATACGCGAACATAATACATTATAAAGTCTCATTACAGTTGCTTTTATTCTGCAGAAACTGTTTATTTACCGAGATTTCCACACCTGAAAAATGTATGGCGAGGGCTATCTAGGCATTCACCTTAATATAAAAGTTATTTTTCCAAGTAGCTCGCGATAGCATTATAATAATAGGTTGAACTACGAATAGCGACCTTACTGCTACGTCATAAAGGCGATGTTACAATGTACTTGAGGTTGACAGCAGGAAATCCGTTGAGATAGTGGTTGGTCGAATATCCTCATAGTTTCGAAGCATTCCCACGTTTTAAATAAATTTTATCTAGCAAATAATTTCATTCAATCTCACAATGGGCCTTTTTAGAAGGTTGAAAGTCACCCTTAGGGCGATGGAGAGGGCTATACTTGGAGTTTCCCTATGCGATCGAATCAGAGATGAAGAGATCCATAGGAGAACAAAGGTAACCGACATAGCCCGAAGAATTACCAAACTTAAGTGGCAGTGGGCAGGGCACATTGCTCGCAGAACAGATGGCCGATGGGGCCGGAAGGTTCTGGAGTGGCGACCGCGTACTGGAAGACGTAGCGTTGGAGGCCTCCCACAAGATGGACCCATGACCTGGTGAACACCGTAGGAATCCGTTTGGTGTGGTAAGCACAACACCGGACGAGGTGAAGGTGCTTGTGGGATGCTTATATCCAGCAGTGGACGTCTTTCGGCTGAAATGATGATGATGATGACTGTGGAATACATCCACCCCTGATCTATACTAATATTATAAAGCTGAAGAGTTTGTTTGTTTGTTTGAACGCGCTAATCTCAGGAACTACTGTTCCGAATTGAAAAATTATTTTTGTGTTGGGTAGCCTATTTATCGAGGAAGGCTATAGGCTATATAATTTCACGTTACAACCAAGAGGAGCGGAGCAGTAATGAAAAATGTTGCAAAAACTGGGAAAATCGCACGGATAGACGATTCGACGCGACGGGAAGAGTCGGGGGAACAAGAAATTTAACGCGGACGAAGTCGCGGGCAGAAGCTAGTATTTACATAAAATCACGCCTGTATCCTCCAGAGATGAGATTACATACATTAAGAGTGTTTCGTCCCGTGACTACACACGGACCGACCAACTGACCGTACGACAGTTTTTTGTTTACTCTGTGCGCCTGCGCACCATGACGTGTAACAGAGTGACAACTGTCACTTGTCAGTTTGATTTTGACACTTGAGTTTGGTCTTGAAAAAGGGTTGGATGGTTGGAAATTTGTCTTGAGAATATTAATTGTTAATCTTGTTGAATCTATAGTTTTGCGGACAATTTGTTGTGATCCGATTGTTTTGTGTGTAAGCAACCCCTTTTGACGATATTGAACGGGTTTTATTTTGGAATTTGATTGAAATAGTTTGATAGTGATTCTTTGGAGAACCGCGTGCTTGAAATCTTTAGCGTATTGAAGCGGCCTGAATCCCGGAATACTTCACTACACAATACAATATACACTCATTTATATACATAAATCCGGGTAGGCTCGGGATCGAGACCCCAGATTTCCTCAATCAGGTGAGTGATTGAATATTTGTATTAATCAGCTCCGCGCACGGCGGACAGTTCGACCCATGCTTACCCAAGACCCGCCCAGTTGGCCCTTTTGTTGTCTGTCCTGGAAGGTAAGGTCTGGCGTCGAACAAAGAGCGTGCCGAAGGATTTGCGAAATATATGTGTTCTTTTATACCTTCATTTCAGGCGTACGACGCCCACTGCTGGATACAAGCTTTCCTTAATTTAGGGGGTTTGCCAAAATCACCACGCTTGGAAGGCGGGTTGGCGATCGCAGTATGGTAGTAAAATGCATAGAGAACGCTGCTGCACATTCTCTAGTATATCCCTTAGTCGCCTACGCCACCTACTGGAAGAAATGGCACAGTAGACTAAACATAGTAGTATTTAAGGTAACATACCCTTGTCGACGGAAACCTCGATGAAGACCGGCGCAGCTTCCTGTACATCTTCAATCTCGATGGGTTCGTCCCCCTTCAGCCCGGCCAGCTCCACCGGCGCCGGCATCAGCTCAGGGAGTAGCGCCGGGTTGGGGACCGTGTTCTTTATGTGGTAGTTCGTTATCATGTCTTCTATGTCTTCTTTTTGGTCGAGGGGGCCGATGATAGGGACGGTGGGGGGGCTGGAGATGAAAGAGAGAGAGAGAGATAGAAAAGTTAAGTATGATTAAATGATAAATGAATTTATTTCTATAGATTTGTACCAGCTGTTAGTCCCGTCTGTCAGTTGTTAAGGGATCATTGACAGTTCTGTTGTTAGCGGTTGTCAGAAGCTCGAAAGTCTTACAACCAGTCTTACCAAGGGGTATCGTAGTACCCAGTTACTGGTTGTGGACGTCAGATAGGCAGTCGCTCCATGTAAAATATGGTATTCAACTGCAACCGGTTAGACTGTAAGCTGACCCCAACATAGTTGGAAAAGGCTAGACAAATGATGAAATAGGTTTGTACTGTTTTACACATTAATCATATTTTTTAAACTAGATGAGTTCGGCGTTTCCTATCTGATTACTCTGAGAAGAAAGGCCGAAATAAACTCAGAGCTCAGTCTCTTTTATAGTCCAGACATAATCTTGTTGACATCATGTGAAGACCATGTAGAGTAGTGACTGAAATGGTCGTTTGAGGTAAAGTTAAGAAACACAGATTGAGTGGATCTGTCCAATCAGTGCACGCATTCGTCACTGATCGTGCAGCTCAACTCAGAAGTTAAAAAGCTCAACGATTAAAATTAAACCACAAACATTCTAATCTTATTGGAAACTAGCTGTCACCCGCGACTCGTCCGCGTGGTATTTAACAAAAAAGATTTTCATTCGTTTTATTTTTTTCGTGAGATCCATTTTTTTTTTCTAAAATAAAAGTAGCCTAAGTTACTTCTTGTTACATCAGCTATCTGCCAGTGAAAGTCCCGTCAAAATCGGTCAAGCCATTTCAGAGATTAGCCGGAACAAACAGACAGACAGACAAAAATTGTAAAAAATGTTGTTTTGGTATATGTACCGTGTATACTGTATACATATACACTTCGTAAAAAGTGGTTATCTTAATATTACAAACAGACACTCCAATTTTATTTATTTGTCTAGATGTCTAGATTACATATTCGAGCCATTTGGGATTGAAAATCTAGGGCCATGGAGTCCGAGTGCCCACATAGTATTCCGAGATATTGCCAAGCGGCTGGTCGACTCTTCACAAGACCAGAGAGGGCTGGCCTATTTTGTGGCCAAACAATCAGCATTGCCATACAATGTGGCAATGCTGCCAGCCTTTTGGACATGATGTCCTGTGATTCTTTTCCTGTATAAAGGGTCAAATTAAAATAGCTGGCCATACTTAGAGTTGGAAGGCGCAAGTTGGAAGTCGTAGAGATAGAAGGCGCAAGTTGGAAGTCGTAGAATTGAAAGGCGCAAGTTGGAAGTCATAGAGTTGGAAGGCGCAAGTTGGAAGTCGTAGAGTTGTAAGGCGCAAGTTGGAAGTCGTAGAGTTGGAAGGCGCAAGTTGGAAGTCATAGAGTTGGAAGGCGCAAGTTGGAAGACCTCCCACAAGATGGACCAATGACATAGTGAAGGCCGCAGAAAACCACTGAATGCGAGAAGCACAGAACCAGTGGAAGTGCTTGGGGAAGGCTTTTGTCCAGCAGTGGACGTCTTTCGGCTGAAATGGTGATGGTGATGAACCTAAAACTCACCTTTTACTAACAGTCCTGTCATCCCCAATGACTCCATTCTGTGTCTTCATCAGAATATTGATGGACCCGGCTATCCTCTTCTGTATATCATCGATCATCTTCTCAGCATCCACTGGGGAAGGTACCGACACTGTGGTGGAGTCACCAGCTTCTATCTCCTTGACGGGGGAAGGTGAAACCGGTGTTTTTGGTGACACCGGTGATTTTGTTGATTTCGGTGATGAAGGGGCTATGACGGATGGTGGTGGTGACTTTGGAAGCGGGATTTCTGATGGTGATAGGGGCTTCTGTAAGAAGAGAAGATTGTTTATTTAATCTATAAGATACATACATACATACATACAATCACGCCTTTTTCCCATGGGGGTAGGCAGAAACCACGGAACGCCACCTGCTACGATCTCTACACACTCCTTTTGCCTCGTTTAGGTTCATACAATTGGTCATACACACACGCCGGTTGCGAGTACTACGCACCTGACCTTTCTGAAGAACATCACCAATAAGGTCCCTATATGTACTCCTAGGGCGTCCCCTCCCGGTGTTTCCACTCACATCTATAAGATATTATTTTAAAATAGCAGCATACTATTGTGCATATTAATGATATGCTGAATTCATGGTTACAATTAACGCACTGGATAAAAACTTATTCTGAATAAATATTTTGACTTTAAAATTTCTTACCATAGGCACTTGCTGCTCCAGCAACAGACTAGGCACCACCTTGCTTTTGAGCCGAACCTTCCCGCGCACACTCTCGTAGTCCTCCGCGTTGAAGTGCCGACTGCACACCACCGTGCCTATGGGCAGCTTACCCGGGATCGGGATCAGCTCCAGCCATTTCTTACGAAGAAGGCGACTGGTTGGGAACCTGAAAAGGGAGTTTTAAAATTAATACAAATATTATACTATACTTCTGCCCGCGACTTCGCCCGCGTCAAATTTTTTTTGGAACTTCATTACAGGAATGCTAGATGGTGTTGAAGTAGCTAGATTTTCAGATTTTTTGACAAACAGTTTTTACATCTATCGAAAAATTTTTTTTTTTTTTTTTTTTCATAAAAAGTATCCAATGTTATTTCTAATACCTCCAAGAATATGTGTACAAAGTTTCATGATGATCGGTTAAGTATTTTCGCGTGAGAGCGTTACAAAAAAACTTACATTCACATTTATAATATTAGTAGGGATTAGTCTTTGACCAGTGTGTGTTGTCAGTGATGACCTATGGAACTGAAACGTCGTCGCTCACAATGGGCTATATTAGAAGGCTGAAAGTCACCCAAATGGTGATGGAGAGGGCTATGCTTGGAGTTTCCTACGCGAACGAATCAGAAATGAAGAGATCCATAGAAGAACCATGGTAACCGACATAGAAAGAAGAATTGCTAAACTTAAGTGGCAGTGGGCAGGGCACATTGCTCGCAGAACAGATGGCCGATGTGGCCGAAAGGTTCTGGAGTGGTGACCGCGTACTGGAAGACGTAGAGTTGGAAGGCCTCCCACACGGTGGACCGATGACCTTGTCTTCACAAGCAGGAATCCGCTGGATGCGAGAAGCACAAAACCGGTTGAAGTGACGGTGCTTGGGGAAAGCCTATATCTAGCAGTGGACGTCTTTCGGCTGAAATGATGATGATGATGATGATGATTATATTATAAGGTCAGTGGTACCGGAAATATAGAATAGCCTTATCCAATTTTTTCCTGTGGGTGTCTTAAAAGGCATTTTACCATCATACTGCGATCGCCAATCCGCCTGCGAAACCTTCAATCAAGTTTTTAAATTACTTGTTTATCTACGCAGGTAAATCTCGCGACAAGCTTTTATATCATTAAATTAAAGTATATATATACAGAAAAAAAAACAAAAAAAAAAACCATCTGTCTATTCCAGCTAATCTCTGAAACGGGTGGACCGATTTTGACAAGACTTTCACTCGTAGATAGCTGATTTTATAAGCTTTTTGTCTAGGTAGCCCGTCCTCGTGGTATAATTTTCAGCATCCACGTGAGCGAAGCCGCAGGCAAAGCCGAAAACCAGCGCTCGGGCTCTGTCTCCTGCCAGGGTCGCGAGATTTGTTCGAAAGAGTTACCGTGACCCTGGCACATGGGCAACTGAAGGAACACGGGTGGGTTTTAGTCAGTAAAAGTCTGACACGGCCTCCCGCTCCATTCAGAGCGGGAGAACTCATTCGATGATTTCCCATCCACAGAAAAAGAGGGCTCTGTCTCGCATAGGGTCGCAGCATAATGCTGAGCGATGGCCGTTTTGCGTGGATGTGTCGCATGTTTTCCACAGCTTTTTTATAATTTTGTTGTGAAAAGCCTTTCTTTGTCTTTCGAATATTTACGGCAAATAAACGTAATTTCTTTCTTTCAGCTAGTCAGCTACAATAGTAGTAAACTTACTCAAAATAGAAAGTCTCTTCAGAAGTAACCTCGCAACCTTCCACACAGCAGGGGCCCATGATGTGACTGGATTACTCCTGTAACAAATATATAACAACAAATTAATACACTGACTGGCCTGTTAGTCTAGTGGTTAGTGACCCTGACTGCTAACCCTGACTGTTGTGGGTTCGATTCCCACCCAGGACAAATGTTTGTGTGATGAGCACAATCATTTGTTCTGTGTCTGGGTGTAATTTATCTATAATATGTATTTAGAAATATATAAGTACCTATATTTATCAGTTGTCTGGTTGCCATAGAACAATAATTACACCAATAATACAGCCTCGCCAGTTATGTTTAAGTCCTATGTAATAGTATAATTCTGCCCTGTTCATTGAATTGCAATATCAACAGGACTTAGGCTTAAGGCAGGGCCGGATTTGGGGGAGGGCAACCAGGGCTACAGCCCTGGGGCCTCCACAAGTGAGGGGCCCCCACAATGAGAATTTAAAAAAAACATGTTACCACTAACTACTAAGAGTAATATATTCTTATTATTTAATTATTTGTCTTGTAATAAATTATTGAAACACTACAATTCAAAAAATTTATTCATCAATTTGGAAAATTATTAAGGGCCTCCACTCCTTTCTTGCCCCAGGGCCTCCAGACCTCTAAATCCGGCCCTGGCTTAAGGCTTTGGGGGTTTGCCATAATCGCCACGCTTGGCAGGCGGGTTGGCGATCATAGTATGGTGGTGAAATGTATACAGAACGCTGCTGCCCATTCTCTAGTAAGTCCCTTAGTCGCCTTCTATGACACCCACGGGAAGAGCATGGTGCCATTCTTTATGTCTGGCTTCACTCGGAACGAAGGATGGATAGAAAATCTGGTGAAACTTTTTACATCTTTCCCTAGCCCATTGAGGAATGCAGAAGAGATGTTATAATACCAGAGACACTGGCGAGAACTCCTCTCACTAGAGCCATCCGCGTGGTGAACGAGGTTCTCGAGAGGGTTGATGTATTGTGGTGTAACTTGAGTGAATTCGCAAGAGTTACATTATTTATAATATGTTCTTTAGATGTAGGTTAAGATTTAAGATATGTATATGTAGTACATGATTCTATAGGATGTACTTATGATAAGGATTTAGCATATAAAGCCACTCTATCGCATTTGATCGCTGATCTGTAATGGTAGTGTAGGTAAGAATTGCGTAAATAAATAAATAATATTACCAAAATATAATATTTAGTTCCCCTGTCACATCAAACTATCACCAGACTTTTCCTTACTGCGTTGGGGTCGGTGTCCAGTCTGATTAAATGCAGCAAAATACCAGTGTTTTACATGGAGCAACTGCCTATGTGACCTCCACAACCCAGTCACTGGGTAAGACTGGTTGTTAGCTGGTTTTCGGGCTTAAATAACAACCGGGATCAACGGCTTAACATGCTTTCCAAGACACGGAGAGGTCTTGACATGTAATCACCAATCCATGGACCAACCGTAGCAGGTGAAACTTAACCTGTTCTATGGATCCGTTCAGCTAGTTATTTGTTAGCCACAAGCTTGATATAATTAAAATATTTAATTCCCCGTTCACATTTAAATACTACAAGAAATTGTGATTTTTATACTTAGGGATACCATAGTCGTAATTAAATTTCCCAGATTTTATTTATTTATATGAAGAAAACTGTCGTGATTACAGACAGTCCGCTGTGCAGGGCCTGCATTGTGGACGACGAGACAGCAGCGCACGTGCTTTTAAACTGCCCGGCGATCGCCACATACAGGGCCAAGTACTTCGGTAACCCAGGTACCCTACAGAAGATAGTCAGCAACATCAAGGCGTTGCTGGCCTTTCTCGAGGAGCTGGGGTGGATCGAATAACCGATTTCCCACCCGTACGCAAAATACGCGATCAGACGTGGAGTTGCGGACCCCAGCCCGTTCTACCTATTACCTATTATTATTAAAACTGTCGTGAGGAAAGTATTGAGTATGAATGTCGATGGCTTTATCAGTAGAGAGACACCAAAGAAACGATGGATGGACTAATTGAATTATGATATGGATAGAAAGGACGTGACTACTGAGATGACGACTAATAGAGAAGTGTGGAAGGAAAAGACACGTTGCGCGACCACAAATAAATTGGTATAAGCGCGGATGAGTGATGAATAGGGTAAGCCATGTTTTCTTTTATTTGATGTTTAATGGATAAAAGTACGTCAGGAGCATAGGTAGTCTTTAAGAACCCAACGTCTTTAAGAACCCAACGTCTTTAAGAACCCAACGTCTTTAAGGCCAACGTCATAGGCAAGTGGAGACTGTAATAATAACACAAACAGAGTATTTGATTGGAAAATAAAATAATTAGGAATAACATAATAAAAAATAACTCAATAAAAAATATCATCATAATCACCATCTGCGTAGCCTTTTACCAACTATGTTGGGGTCGGCTTCCAGTCTAACCGGATGCAGCTGAATACCAGTATTTTACATGAAGCGACAGTCTATCTGACCTCCACAACCCAGTTACTGGGTAATATGATATGATTTGGTATGACTGGTTGTCAGACTTTCGGGCTTCTGACGACCCAGAATGACTGTCTAAGATCTATGAAAGACAGACGGGACCAAGGGCTAAAAGTGCTTAACCATAAAAAATAGTATAAATAGAAAAGATTGGCCTTTCCTGCCTACCCCCCTAATTGTGGCGCAAAAATATATTCTCATAAAGTTTAAGAAACAAATTAAATAATACTTGCTTGCAACACATTCTAAACCAATATATTATGTTCTAAAATAATAACAAAATCAATATTAATTTTCCCAAAATTAATGTAAATTACGTACACCTGGCAACCCTAACGGCTTGTTCAGCCGAAAAGCAATAACCAGTCGAGGAGCCTTATTCCGAAAGCTATATCGAAGCACCATCGTAAACACAACATCAACCTTATAACAGTACACCATAGAGTTCATAATGCCTTAACAAATGCAACAAGCTCGATCGCGTTCACGAAGCGATTTCCAGAATACCACCGCGTCGATAATTAATACAATGCGTTTTAAAATCGATACTTAACGCATTAAATTCCATAAATAAACGTAATCTAATGTTTGTAAACAATCCTTACGGGAATTTTCGCGCGAAAACATCGGTTGGAAGGTTAGAAATACATAATTGAAATATTGCGACTTACCTGTGGTTGGGAGGCGTCTAACGCAGTATGCTGTTGTTTTATGGTGGGATCTTGAATATTTAACTAATATTACACACACATTCACATAAAATCTTCATAATAACCGGTGTTTTGTTCAATTTTTGGCCTGAAAAATATTTACTCGGTCTTTTTTTCGCACTTTTGACAATCAATAGTGATGTGCGTGCACAGTTTTCGAGTACAGATTAAAATGTTATTTGTCTTTAGTCGATAAATTACAACAAAAGAATAGACTTTGTTTTGGACTTTGCTGGTTATTTTAGTATGGCTAGTCTAAATTATCATTTATTTTTAAATAATCATTCATTGTTAAATAATCACAGATAAAGCCAAAGATAATCTTATTTTGTTTAAACCTACTGACAAAAACCTATATCGGGCCTTGAGAACTTCATGGACGATTTTTTCATTATACATAACAGCACATTCATTCTCTGAGGAAAGCCACCATCAACGTTTCTAATATTGCAATTGCAAGTCTTACGGGCTGCTGCTAGAAGTTCGTAAAGGAAAATAATCGTGACATTAAGCCTGAACTTGGTGCGGGCACTTTGGATTTCATCCCTAGATTCCCCCCTCCCCCTCCGATTATTGAATCCGTCCAGAGATTCAGACCATTTGGTCGAAGAGTCACAGCAGTCGCGCTTACAATGACAAAAGACGAAGGAGGATTTTTCTAAGCTAGATTTAGTGTTGAAATGAAATGTTTTAACATATTATGTAGATCTTCTATGATACTCTTACACGTCAATATTTTGTTGGTCAATGACAGATCCTGGAGAAGAAGCGTAAAGAACTCAGAGGTAATAGACTCTTTTAAAGTCCAAACATTGTATTATTAGGATTATATGTGAGTCCAAAAATGAGGGGCAAACAAGGGGCCATGTTTGAAAAGGCCTTTTGAGAAAGGAGCCATTGTAGCTTTGTGCTGGTCTGTCCCAACAGACGGCATTAGTTACGCTGACATCGGTCGCGAACCAAGATGCCTAAATGAATGTGTTAGGTGTAGCACCGACTGACAATCAGCGAGCGCGAGTCCATATAAATCGGTACACGACTTTAGTGCTGACCGTCGGTCGAGCACTAAATACAGCTTTAGTACATACATACATACAATCACGCCTTTTTCCCATGGGGGTAAGCAGAAACCACGGAACGCCACCTGCTACGATCTCTACACACTCCTTTTGCCTCGTTTAGGTTCATAAAATTGGTCTTACATTAGGGCTGCCATACGTCCCGGTACACCGGGACATGTCCCGGTTTAAAGCGTTGTGTCCCGGTGTCCCGGTCATCAAGTTATCTGTCCCGGTATGCACACAATTCGCAACCTACCCCTGTGTAGTTAAGTACTACGTCTGTGATCGGCGAGTTATAGAAGTGGAGCGGAGGCGTGCGCGCGCGACGGCGACTGCCTAAGTAACAGTGAGATTCGTTCGATGATAGCCCGCGTCCCGCGCCGCGCGCCTCCGCTCCCGCGCCTCTCCGCCCGCGCGTCTCGTTTAAGTCATTGCAGTGTTGTGTTTAGTTGCTTTAGAGAACAACGTGTGTAACGAACCTACGCAACCTACCGCGCTACTTGCGCTGCGCACTGTCCTGTACTTTGAAGTTTAGTTTATTGCCAGTATTTTGCTAAAGTCATGCCAAAAAGAAAGTGTTTGTTTTCTGACGATTATACTAAAGAGTGGTCATTCATTAAAAGGGGAAGAAATGATTATGAAGCCTTTTGTTCCATATGCGGCTTGCATATATCTGTTAGTCATGGCGGTAAGTCTAGTGTCAAAGACCATATTCAAAGTAAAAATCACAAGACGAAATTATCAGTTGCATCAACTTCTAAAGATATATCGACATTCATGATCAAACAAAATACCACCGAAGACATGTTAATATGCGCTGCCGAACTGACCACTGCTTATAAAGTTGTAAAGCACCACCAATCGTTTAGTTCTTTAGATTGTACGACAAAACTGAATGCCGTAATGTATCCTGATTCAAGTATCGCGGCAAAACAATCAACTGCAAGAACAAAGGCTACTGCTATCATTAAACACATTTTGGCTCCACATTCGATCGCGCAAATTAAAACAGAAGTTGAAAAAGTTCCTTTTTACGGTATTTCTACCGATTCCAGCAATCACAAAGCGGAAAAGTTATTTCCACTGCTGATACAGTACTTTACGGAAAAAGAAGGATTGAAAATTAAATTACTGAAATTAAACTCATTGCCGAATGAAACATCTGATACAATCACTTCATTTTGTATAAAATCGTTGCAGGATCAAAACATCCCTGTGCAAAATATTGTTGCTTTCAGTGCGGATAACACGAACACTAACTTTGGAGGAAGAGATAGGCGTGGAGTTAATAATGTTTTTGTTAAATTAAAAGAGGTTTTGTCTAAAGACATAGAAGGCATCGGTTGCCCAGCGCACATTCTGCACAATACAGCTTCCACTGCTACCGATGTGATGTCGATTGACGTGGAGTCTATTGTTCTGAAAATTTTCAAGTATTTTTCCATATTCACTGTAAGAGTGGAACGCCTTAAAGATTTTTGTGAGCATGCAGAAATAGACTACAACAATATACTCTCACATTCCAGAAGTCGGTGGCTTTCACTACTTCCAGCAATTGAACGCATACTAAGGTTATGGCTGCCACTAAAAGAATTTTTCGCTAATGAAGCAAATGCCCCGAAAGCTGTAGTCGATTTTTTCGCTAATCCCTTATCAGAACTTTACACTCTTTTTGTGCACAGTCAAGCATTTCTGATTGAAAAACAAATAAAAAAGATTGAAAAATCAGTTATTACTATTGTTGAAGTGAAAAATGTTTTAGAGGATACAAAAAAACAGTTGAGTGACAGATTATTAAATAAATATTTAGGCAATCAAACAAGACAACTTTATAATAAACTAAAGAATGAAGGCACAATTAATACAAATCAATCGGAAGCATTTGACAAACAAACGGGAGATTTCTTTAGCACTGCTATCCGTTATCTCGAACAGTGGACAGAACCGATGACAAAATTTGATGTTTTCGCTTGGATGATTTTAAATGATATTCCCCAATGGCAACAAGTAGAAGAAACTACAAGATATTTAAATGAAAAAGATATAGCAGTAGATGATTCAATGTTTGAAGAATTTATGTACTTAAAATCGTTTATGGAATGTGAAATGACCGATGAATGGAAAGCTAAAAATATGCAAGAAAAATGGAAATACTTTTTTGAAAAAACCGAAGAACTGGAAAGAAAAGCGAATCTTCTTAAAATGTGTCAATATATATTTGCAATCCCTGGCCACAATGCTCATGTGGAACGAGTGTTTTCGTTAATTTCAGCTCAGTGGACGAAAGAACGAAATTCACTCAGTGTAAGCACAGTGGAAAGCATCATTCAATGCATTTATAATTATAAAATGACGTGCGTAGAATTTTATAATTATGTTAAAGGGGAAAAGGAGTTATTGACAAAGGTCAAATCTACTGAAAAATATGAGTGGGCAAAGAAAAGTGTAGTATAAGAAGACTTCGTTTTTTTATTATTAAATTTTCTTAAATATTACTATTGTGTTTTTAATAATCCATGGTTTGCCCTATTTCTGTTCTAAATGTCCCGGTCGGCGTCTCCGAATTAATGGCAGCCCTATCTTACATACACGCTGGTTGCGAGTACTACGCACCTGACCTTTCTGAAGAACATCACCAATAAGGTCACTATATGTCCTTCTAGGGCGTCCCATCCCGGTGTTTCCACTCACATCTGCCTTGTAAATACCTTTTGTGAGCCGTTCTTCCTTAGTCTTAAATAAAAAAAACATTTAACAATTAGAATTCATTTATTGATGAGTTTTCTTATTTCTTACCAAATAGTTTAACAAAAAACATAACCCTCCTGACGCAGTCGGGCAAACAGTTACTTAAATCTGAAAGTAATTAACAAAGTGATAATTTATAAGGTTTTCTACATTAATATAAGGGGCCAGATAATTTGCTTGCACATGGGACAAGGGGTTGATCTCTAGATCGTATGTTTGAGTAAAGCAATGGGATTGGAACGCGATCGACGCGGTTTGTTCGGCGAAACCGAATGCGTGGTTGCGGCAAGGGAGAACGCCTTACAGTTTTTCAAAAACAAAATTTTGTAACCATAAAGCGACCGTTGCGCGTCGCATCATCCGGAGTATGGATAGTCGTGTTCATAAATTTCACCGATTGTTAGTGTGCGACCGAAAATCGATTTTCAGTCGAAACCGAAACTAATTTTTGTTCAAAAACCTAAATGAAAATGATGTAGAAATTAAAAATATTAATATTTCCACTGTATGAGTGCATGCATATGAAGAAAAAATACGAAATAACCACGTTTTATAACTTCAGAACAAATTCACGTTCGTTTACCTATGTCAGCTGAGTGACATCACGAGTCGACTCTCCCCGAAGTTACCCAAAAGTCACCTGTGTATTGCCGAATGATTTTTCGACTGGTGATGGCCAAAAAGGAGAATACGGCAGAATAATGTTTTTTTTTTGCCCACTGCCGAAAACGAAGTTTCCGTCGATCACGGCTTTTTGTATGGAAAACCGGGAGCGGTCTCTAGACCTTCAGATATTTCCTAAAAAAAAAAGTGAATATGTTTTTGGTCAGGATGGCGGGACCATCGTCTAATTGTACAATTGATGGCCAATCAGGGTATCATCTAACACACTCATCGCGCTTTTAATAAAACACAAAAACCTTATTTATCTTTCTTTTTATCAACATTATTCCCATACACATTTCTCAAATGATACTTCGCCCTACAATGTTTCCGATACTGATTTTGATTGATAAACTTCTTATCACAAAGCGTACACTCTACAGGACGCTCACTGGTATGCTTAAACATCGTATGAGTCTGCAACCCTAACAAACTGATAAACTTCCCATCACACTCTGGACACTCATACCGGGGCTTTTCTGTATGAGTCCGCATATGAGCAACAAGATAATATTTGTGCAAAAAGTTCTTTCCACACAAATCACAGATATACTTTTTCTCTGGGTCATGAGACTCTTTATGTCGTTTTAAATCTGTCGATTGCCGGAATTTCTGTCCACAAAAGTCACAAGTATAAGGTTTGGCACCTGTATGTGTTCGGGTGTGCACATCCCTCGCGCCGTGGTTGCGAAAACAAGCTCCACAGTAAAGACACTGGTACTTCTTGACCCCAGTATGAATACTCATATGATACTCAAAATCTTTTTTGCCATTGGACACCTTTCCGCACTCAATGCAAGCAAATTTGTGTTTGTGTAGATTTATATGAGCCCGTAGATTGTATTCGCCATTGGTAACAAAAGAGCATAGGTCGCAGGAGAGTAACTTTTCGAAATGTGTCATAATGTGTTGTTTGTAGACTGATTTTCGATGGCGCAGTCCACATTCCTTGCACCTGAAATGTGACTGACTCAAATGCTCATGGTTATGTAGTAGATAGTCACGATAGTCTGAAAATGCTAGTTTGCATTCCTGGCAGAGAAAAGACTCTCCACTATGCTTGTCTCTGTGGGCAATTAAGTCCACGTTTTTGTCGAATTTCTCAGAGCATAGTGAGCAGGTATATTCTTGTACAGTTTTGTTGTGGATTCGGAGGTGATTTCGTAATGCCCCTTTATTTTCAAACTCTTTCTGGCAAACTGGGCAGCTCGAGTCCGTTTCATTATCTGTACTAATACGGCGTTGGGTTTTCATCTCTGCTGGTTCTTCATATGAAATTCTGTAACAAAAATATTCATGATTTACAAATATTAAGACCATGCCGTTTTCATATAGATGAAAACTTTTCAAAAACTCAATTAATTCAGTCAAAATTCACAATGCTGCAGCAGAATGGAATGAAATGTCAGTCACTGAATAAAAATATAAAAATAAAGTCTTTGAACAGAAATAACATAACATCACTTGTTGTTTCCCCGCAGGTTAAGTCAAAGCCAAAATAAAACATCAAATTTGAGGGTCACAGATTATCTTTTTTTTAAATACTATAGTAATGAGACCTTCTTTCTTTGTTTGGTTTTATTTTACAAAACAAAAATATCATATACGCGCATCCTCCATGTTCATGGAGACACACACAGATGGTTTCGCAGCAATCCTACGCAAAAAAGTGGCTTCTTTGCTGCACAGAGTGCGTAAGAGTAACAACAGCATCCTGAGGGTGATTGCGGACAGGTATGACTGTCCGTCTTATTAAATTGTATGTGTTTATGTGTGAAATAACATTGTTTTAAGTACTTGTTTACTAACAAAATGGATCATGTTGTCTGAATTAATAAATTATTATTATTATAATGTACATATAGTAGGTGGAAATGTTTTAAAAAATGTGGATTGGGTAACTAAAACTATAATTCAAGCATTTCACTTACGGTTCCACAGGTTTCCTCAATTTATATTTCCTAAATACTTTACGATCATCTCCAAACACATCATATTCTTCTCCATAATTCGTTTTCATATCTATGGCGAGCAACTCTACCTCAGTTTTATTTTTCCTCTTACCCTTACCCCCTCCTACTATGATAACATTACCCTTTCCTTGAACATTGTTACCCTCTTGCTCACTTTCTTTTACCCGAGTGCCGAGAATGATTACATTTTCTACTGTGTCATTATTGTTGTTACTAGGTCCAATAGTGTCCTTGTTAGAATTAATATCTGTACAATCCAGGTTTACTTTTTCTTGATTAGGATCTAGACTGCAGACACTCTCTTCTGAATCTATTGTTATTATTTCATTTACCTCAGGTTCGTCGGTTTTAATTATATTTTCATGAACAATGTCATCTTCCAATATTATAATGCTTGCCATTTTAATGAGATTTTTCTTTGAATGGTTTGTCAATATGGTTTATTAATTGTAGATTGGACGTCGAGTTGAAAAATGGGCTGGTTCAAGATTCTCTGGAAATGAGTTCCTGGCAGGGCCTTTTCTCAAAAGTAGGAGATTATGGGCTAAAAAAGAAGTTTTATCAAATATTATGCTTAGGTCCTTCTCCAGGTCTAAGTTTACCCTTCAAATCTTTATAATTATAATTAATGAGTTAGCCACAATTCTGATAACCAGCCGCTGTAGGATTTTTTTTACTTTGGTGGACCTATCATTTAATCTAACTCCCAAATTACGTTAAGTAAGTACTTCACTTATTTACTTACTCACATGAGTTATATTCCTTAGGAATATAGCTATAATAAACTGTTCTAAAATATAGGAATTTAATTTAATTTATCATAATCAGACCAATATCGCCGTTTTCATGAAACTTTTATTTTGACATTACTAGTGATGTGCTGTCAGTAGACTTAATAAATCGAAAACGAGGCGAAATATTTTAGATTTAATGCTCAAGAATGTATTTATTCCACTCATGCGTAAATCATTGCACTTACAACTAGTAGCGCAAGTTTGAAAATAATAGAATATTTGGTGTCAATAAATCGGTCAGTTTACACTACTAAAATATAATACAATATATTGAGTGTTCTGTACTGTGCGCGGCAGTTTTGTTTTTTGAGGATTCGTTTTGTTTGTAAGGAATAATAAGGTAACACATTTTTATAAATATTAAAGCCACTGTCACTACTGTCAGACATCGTAGATGAGTTACTTGGCCAGAAAACGCGCAACCTAATCTGCTGGCTCTTAAAGCATGTTTGCACACGAGTGGGGTTACACTTGGGGGTGAATAAATTTTAAATGAGACCAACTTCGAAGGACCTATACGCTTTCCAATAAAGATTTCTCAAAATAAGACAGCTCAATAAAAAGTTATGCGAGGTCATATCACCGCCGAGTACTTTTATGGTTATACGTAAAAAAATATACTACGCGTTGAATTGAAAACCTTCTTTTTTCGTCGGTGAACAAGACATTGCGGCAAATAAATAGGAAAAGGGCAGAAGTTAAATAATGAAGAGGGTTACATAGGGGATGACAGTTTGTATAGACATTCGTCATTTTGTCGTTAGTCGTTAGGAATTTCCATCAGGGACACGGCTTGCGCAATAAATAAAATTGTCTCAATGCAGTATAAAATTATACTTTTATTTACACAAAAACAATTATATTTTTATATAGACCTTAATTTACATTATAACATATATGTATATATATGGATATCAGTCGTGACGACCCAATTTTTAATATTACCTATAGATAACATACATAAATTCACGCCTTCCCAAGGGGGTAGGCAGAAACTGTAGAACGCCACCTCCTACGATCCTTACATATTTATTTTGCTTCGTTTACGTTCATACATCTGGCACGCTGGTTGCGAGTACTACGCACCTGACTTTTCTGAAGAACATCACCAATAAGGTCACTCACTACACGTCTTTCTAGAACGTACCCTCCCGATGTTTTCACTCACATCCACCTCGTAACCTTTCGTTAGTCGCCTTTCATTCATCCTCTCAACATGACAAAACCATTTCAGCATATTTTTTTTTACTACATCTTTTAAACTGCAATGATGCTTTTTAATAGTGATAACATCTTAAAAACTAGGCATATAATTCGTACACAAGTTATAGGAAGTACCAAAGCCATTACTAGGAAGTTAGGAATATACTTTTTTACCCGACTACGGTAAAAAAAAGAATGGTTATGAATCCTATCAGATTCTTAACAGGCAGTGGTTTCACGGCATTATATTGGGCGGAATTATAAAATACAGATAGATATAGGTGTAATATTCTGTATAATCATAATTAACTTACAATTAGATCATGTAAGCACAGAAAACTATTAATACTTCTTTCAAATACATGGTGAAATTAAATTAACTGGCAATTTACCCACGTGTTGGGTATTGATATGAAAAACTAATGGAACAAAAGAAAACAAAAAAACTTCATCATTCTATGGACTAAGGTCAATGCCCGTAATCAAACAGCTGTTTTTGTAATTTTTCGTGGAAAATAGATTTTTTTTAACGAATTTCCAAAACCAAAAAATAACAGTCGTTTGATTACCTTAATGTACACACGGCTACATATCAATCTATACATTTCCAGTTTTAACAGACACATCGCATTGTATAGGCTTTCTGTACACAATGAGAAGTCAGCTTATATTGTAAATGTATACGTTGATTTGTCACCGTGCGTAAAGGTAAGTGGCATTTAACGTTTTGAACAAAGAAAAAATTAGTTTTTTGTTTATTTCATCTGTTTTCGAAATCGACACCTGCAACTCGTGGCTAAAGTATTGCCAGTCTAATTTAATTAGACCGTGTATATGTGTCTCTTTTACTCACACGGGACCTACGATCTTTTGTACGTTTGTTGAGCAAGAAAATCGTTCAGCAAAATAAGCTAGTTTGCTTCTCTACAGGTGTCTTTGGGGCGTATGTTGCACTTCTATATACATATTTTTAAATTATATAAAAAAGTCCCTTTATAACAATCCACTGTGCGCCGCTTCAAATTCTTATATCCTACGATAGTTATAACCAGTGATCGGATATTCGGATGCATATTTACCTAATGTTACTATTTAGCTGTGAAAGCACGGAAGCGGCTTCGTATGTTTATTAAAGCCGGGTTTCTTGGATCATGTTTATTTAAAATTAATGTTTAACCCCAGATGCAAATACATATGCGTGTAGGGTGGTATGTGTTAGTTAAAACAACACACAAAACACGGTAAAAACGCGTATTCCATATTAGTCAACATTTCAAGTTTAGGTGAATATGCATCTGAATATCCGATCTCTAGTTATAACCTGTTGATATTATTTTGATATTATTTACAAATACTTAGGAACTATAATTCTATCGGCCAGTTTCTTGAACAAAAATTACGACAAAATGAATGTCTCACTTCAATTTTTCAATAATTTTTGTTAAAAAATTAGGGCCTAAGAGCCCCAAGTACACACGGGACACGGCTACAAATTAAGCTACACATTTCCAGTTTAAGCTGACCTCTCATTATACGGAAGTCTCATACAATATGAGATCAGTTTATACTGGAACTGCATGACTGGATATGTAGCCATGCGCACGCACTGGCCTATTTTTATTGTTTTTTTTTCTGCGCACTGGATTTTCGACCTTCTGCTTAGTGCCAAGAATGGAAAATCCAACGCACTGATTCTCAATATTCGGCTCTATACTGAGAGTTGAACATCCCTAGCGCGTTTTACTTTAGTGCGTTACTTTGCCGCCTGCGTAAATATACTGGGCGTACTGTACAAGGCTCTTATTGAGAAAATTGGGAAGACATTGCAAAAAGAGAAATTCTCAATACATTACAGCTATAGGTAAACTTAAATAGCTAAGATGTAAGCTATGTATAGTGTGTACAGACGCCAGCACATCGAGCTACTACAATCTGACAAATTTCTTTAATAGATTTTGGACTTTATCGCTAAAGCATTAGGTTCAAGGTTGATTGGGAGAATTTGACAGTTTCATGTATCGTCGCTTGCGTCTGTACATGTATTAATTCACGAGTAATAAAAAAAATCCCTTGAAATACACGCAGGCATCATCGCGCGTGGAAAGAACTACATATTTCATGTACAGAATAATTTATATACTAATCTCCTTAGGGGGCGTCCATTAATTACGTAATGCAATTTTGGCTATTTATTGAATCCCTCTTAGGTGAGATTAGGCTTGACCTTACCCCTCCTAATCAAACGCGAGATTTTTTTAAATGCGTAATGCGTGCTTATTTGTGTAGAATTTATGGCCGGTGACGGCATGACAATCGAGGGGCTACTATTCTACTTTGTGGTCTCCGCAATACCACGTAATATTATTTTATTGGATTTAACCATATCTTAGCCCGCTGGGCTCGCGTGGTGGATTATGGCCCACTCCCTCTCACCAAGAGGCCTGTGTCCCAGCAGTGGGAACATTATAGGCTGATGATGACCCATGTCTTAGTGGAAAAACATGTTTTCATTAATTTAACCAGGTTTACTAGCAATTTCAGATAAAACAATAGTTACAAGATATTTTCTGAAACCCCCTCCCCGACGTGAGCTTGGGTGAGATTCGGCTTGACCTCCTCCCCGTCTAAATGCATAATTAATGGAAACCCCTTATTAATACACATTATCAAATTAATTATAGCCTTTCCACAACTATGTTGGGGTCGGCTTCCAGATTAATCAAATGCAGCCGTATATCAATATTTTACATAACTTCCACGGAGGGAAATAACCATTTATAATATTTATATTACAATATAACATAGCATAACATCACGTCTTCTTTCCTCGAAGGTGTAGACAGAGGTGTACCTTACACCTACATTTCACCAGTTACAATATTTTAATTGTTGTTTTATTTATTATTTATGCTATTCTACGCACCCTGTACAAACACGTAGTTTTAGAGAACACCTATACATCAATACAAATAAAAAAGAAAAGATGTAACTTTAGTAAATACACTGAAATAATAATAATTTCATTGAGATAAGGCAAGATTATTGAAATATAAAATTCAAGTATGGAAGGAAGAAAAACAGGACAATTTTTTAGAAGTTTGATGAAACCTTTATTCATTTAGGTATATGTAGACTTAAGCTACTGTTTTTTTTCTGAGAAAACGGACAATGGTCAGACAATAATGGCCATCTGAGTTCAGAGCGTTTTTGGCACATTAACTAGTGTTGCAAAGGACTCGAGTCCTCGAGTCGTAATTTTAAAGACTCGACTCAATCGTGCAAGACTCAGTGTGCTCCAAAAGCTCGGAGTCTAGAGTCAAGCTGAGCCCGAGTCATTTAACAGCCACTCGAGTCTTAAAAAGGACTCGAGTCTTAGAAAAGGACTCGAGTCTTAAAATGAATTCGAGTGTATGAATAACTCGTCAGATTTTTTAATACTCATAATTACATCATAACCACTAATTTGAACTTATCATCTTCTATTCGAGTCTTTTCGAATGATGAGCTGCAAGTCCCATTTTCATGTTCCGAATTTTCTATAAGACTCGAGTCCTTTTTAAGACGCGAGTCCTTTTTTAGACTCGAGTGCTTGACTCTAGACTTCGAGCTTTTTGAGCACACTGAGTCTTACATAATTGAGTTTAGTCTTTAAAATTAGAACTCGAGGACTCGAGTCCTTTGCAACACTAATATTGACACCATATACTGGTGAAAATTATAGATGTTCATGACATACACTCACGTCTTTTTTCTAGTGTAGGCAGAAACTAAAGAACGGCCACTGGCTACAATCCTTACATACTCCTTTTGCGTCATCCACATTCATACATCTGGTTATACACATAGGAATGATGCAACGTTTTTACTCAACTGTTGAGAACGGTTTTCTTTTTATAGATTCCTTTTCACTGTAAACTGTTTGGTTGTCACTTCACTTTATAAACACAATATTTATTCTGTACTGTAGGGGTGGGCAGAGATGCACAACATTTCATCAGTTAAGCAAGATTCACACAGCGTTGATCACTTTGATATTTAACTGTAAAATTTTGGGATCACCCGAGATTCGTTGTGATGACCGAAAGTTGAAGAAGAAGACCTTAAGTTTAGGACCGTTTCTCTTATGTAAGAGGGCTGGCGTCGTCGCATTTCTAGTGGTTTTTCGTTATTATTTAATTAAATATATCGGATGTTCGACGCATAGACCGATGAGACCTGATGTCCTAAGAGTCAGTCATAGATTAGACGCTGATTAAGTATGAACAAAAAAAAAAATGAGAAAGCATGTTAATCAATGGTCATCCTTCTCTCTATGAGAAGAGGATTTTGCCCTGCACTGGGACAATGATAAGCTGGTGATATTGGCAGCACAATCAGCCTATAATGTTCCCACAGCTGGGACACAGACCTCCTCTCTGTGAGAGGGAGTCAGCCAAAATCTACTACAGGCCCAATGCAGGTTGGTAGATGTCACATGTCTTCTAACTTTTCTGGTTTTAGGACATGCCGGATTCCTCATGAAGTTTTCTTTCACTGTTTTGAGAGCAGTGGTGATTAAATAACTTTATACAAATTAAAGCGTTTGCTTGCAACAACTCGTAAGTTAAAGCCGTTACCACCAGGTGATCCCAACATTTTATGGTACGCACGGCGACGAACCAAGCTATACATTTCCAGTCCAAGCTGACGTCTTATTGCACGGAAAGCCTATACAATGCCAGGTCTGTTAAAACTTGAAATGTAATGCTTGATATGTAGCCGAATGTACAGTACACCGCACACACTTTAAGTCACTTCATCCCACTTCCCACATCACTTCTGCCTCTAGAACACCCGGTCCTGATACCCTGAGTCCTGTACAGGCTGTGTGGGCTTGGCCTGTGCGCCGGCCACGTGGTGGTGATGCCGCAGGTGGCCGGGCCGGCGCGGAGGGGCCAAGTACTCAAACATGCTCTGCGTATGCTGGGCCAGCATGTTGGCCAGGTCGCACGGCATGGGGTCAGTCCAGAAGAAGTCATGGTTTAGAGCGGTGTCGGCGTCGTATCTGGGAAGGTAAATATTCAAATTAGGCTGTGTACCAGGAGTTTTACAATGTCAAAATTACATTAAGCTTCAGCACCCTTGAAAACCATGAAAACTATCTCTCTCTATCTTTCTAAATAATAAAAAGTCGCATCGACCTTAACGCTTTTTCGTAAGATGCCGATTTGTACAATTTAAACCCTACCCAGTCTTGCCTCAGATATAAAAGTGTGACTACTATGACAACTAGTCACATAGCGTGGCTCTTAGATCAAAATCAAAAGTCTTTTATTCAAATTAGGCTGAGGATCAGCACTTTTCGAACTTCAAAAGACAGTCGCCCAAAACGCTCGCCCTTCACCACTAGTGAGTGGTTTAGCTGGGAAGAAGTAGCACAACAAACTGTCCAGCAGCAGAGCAAATTACCTACAAATTTGTACGGAAGCCTTGCTGGGCGAGTTCGATTCACACTTGTCCAGGTTTTTTTCTTGTTTCTATTGTCAACATAATACAGCAATGTTATGTTCTCCTAAAAACATATACTACTATAAACGTTACTACGCCTGTTGACCATTGCCTTATGAACAAATCCACTTTTTGGAACATACGGACTCCCGAGGGATCAGATGGGCGTGAACGGATCACTCGGCTTCATCGGATGCAAAGATTCCCACACCCTGTATCTCGACCTGGCCCGGCCCCGCAGTTAACGGGCCGTGGGACCGTGTAATGATACCTTGCCTTTAGGAAAACCTCTAAAAGGCTTCACCATGGTTGTCCCATTTCAAAATACCAGAACGAATAATTATGAAATTAATTATATGTGAGTATTAAGGTCGCAGGAATCCGCTGGATGCGAGAACCACATAACCGGTCGAAGTGGCAGTGCTTGGGGGAGGCCTATGTCCAGCAGTAGACGTCTTTCGGCTGTAATGATGATGGTGATGGGTGGAGTCAAATACACTTCTATTTGATAGTCTTTAGTCAAATTAAAACATACTATACTCCATACTCACCTCTTCGCTGGATCCAGCTGCAGCAACTTATCTAACAGATCACAGCCGTACGGATCCTTTACGTAGGGCTTCAAGCGTTCCTTAACCTTCCTCTTCTGACCCTTAGGCAGTTCCATTTTATTATAAAGATCTAAGTTCTCAACTCCGGGCCAGACATCTGGTGTACAGGAACCGCAGAGCTGGGATATGAGGATTAGTTGCTGCTGTTCTGTTGGTCCTTGCATGATGGGGGATCGGGTCCACATTTCTGCCATGATGCATCCAGCTCCCCACATGTCTACGGGTGGGCCGTAGTTGCGGTCACCTGTGGACATAATGTGGAATGTAGTTTTCTATATTTAGATGTGAATTATTGTGTTTCAAATAAGCTTGTTATTTTCAGAATGGGTTAGATGTGTTGATCAAGCCAAAAAGTATAGATGCGCTGGGTAGTCATTTATTTGTCAGTACTCTGCACACTCTGCCATTTTTATAGTACACAACCAAATAACTTGGTGACTGCTGAGGTACTCAAAAAGAACTTTTAACCGGAGCTCTTTACAATATTAATGTAGATTAGTTATTATCAGCAGAAAATTCAAATGAAAAAAAAAACATTCTCATTAGCATTGCTATAAAGAAACTCTTTTCTTTATAGCAATGCTAACAATTAACATTGCATTCTTCTGTAATACTGGTTATTAAATATTAATGAAGCATTCTGTATATTCACAATACATGCACTAGGCTTCGTAAAGATATTACCAAGCAGTACTCAGTGCTGGGCGCATCTACTAAACAGCATCAAGTTGTATTTAATTTTGTTGGGTATTTAACTAAAAGAAGATAGAGAGAGACATACTCCTACTCAATTTTCAATTATCTGTGTTATGTTCTGCATTGATGACAGCCCTTATCAGAAGATTCAGATACTTGATTAGGTGATATGTGTTCTACCACTACTTACACCAATGACTTATAAGCAAACTTAGTTTTAAACAAAACAACATAACATCCAACAAGAGGGATATTTGCTTAGCACATTAGCAGTAGCTAAGGCTTTCATTGATATATTAAATACATGTAGTAAAAACTTCATACTCCATTATGAAAATTATTTGGACAGAAGAGTATGACATATGGCACAGTTAGTTTTTATGGAATAGGAGTGCAGAAACCTAATATTTTTATAGTCATCATTTCAGCCGTAAGACGTCCACTGCTGGACTTAGGCCTCCCCCAATTTGGGGGGCTTTGCCATAATCGCCACGCTTGGCAGACGGGTTGACGATCGCAGTATGGTGGTAAAATGCATAGAGAACGCTGCTGCCCATTCTCTAGTAAGTCCTTTAGTCGCCTTTTACGACACCCACGGGAAGAAATGGGGTGGTGTTATTCTTTACGTCCGGCACCACCATTTTTATAGTATAATAATGCATTAGAAATTTAGATTACACATTATTATAAATACATTTACTTTTAAATGCATTATGTTAAAATTTTGACCACGGGTAACCACTACTTTTAGTTCAAGAACAGTCATTGCATTGTCTATATTTTTGTGCAAACAAAATTTTTTCGAAACTATTGAAGCAATGATTTAGTAATGTCTTTCAAAATTATTAAGAATGTGATTGATAGAGTTATTACATTAGGAAGCCGGTCAACATACCCAACAGTAGTTCTGGAGGCCGATACCACAGTGTCACCACCCTGTTAGTATATTTGTTGACTTGTCCCGACTTCGCCACACTGAAGGCTCTCGCCAGACCGAAATCAGCCAGTTTTAGAATGCCATTCTTAGTTATAAGTACATTAGCAGCTTTCATGTCTCTATGTAAAATTTTATTACTATGAATATAGTATAAACCATTTAGTAACTGCTGCATGACCTTTTTGATCTCTCCCAGACTGAATTTAACGTTCACATTGGACAGTAAACCGGCCAAATCATGCTCACAGAAATCGAAAACTAAATAAAATGTTGATCTGTATTTGTTGTGCAATGTTGCTTTTGTACGACAAATTTCGATCAGGTTCACGACGTTCTCGTGTTTGAGGAGCTGTAGGATCTTTATTTCTCGCAAAGCTGTGATTGGGAAACCTTCTTTTTCGTTATCCATCAGCACTTTTTTCATGGCGACGAACTTCTTGTTACTATTTCGTTGTCGGGCTTTAAACACTTCTCCGAAGGTTCCCTGTCCGATTTTAGCGACTTTCTCGTATTTTGAAGACTCATCGCAGAAGGGGAAGTCGAAATCTTCAATGTATTTCTCTTTTTCCCTCATACTTAGGATGGTGGAACTTGTGCTTATCACGGGCTGCGTAGGCTCCCGCGGAGCACTAACGCCTTGCATTTTGGACGTAATTTTGCCGCCTTTTTAGTACACCCTAAGAAAATAATAAGGTTTTGTGTTACACAAAACACTCGTGGCAAGTTATTTGGGGTAAATTATGAAAACAATCACATTTGTCTTCGTTTTTGCAACTTTCGTTGAAAACAAACGTCAAACTGACAGATGCAGACGCAGCCAATAAGTAAAATGTTACCACGATAAAGGGTTCATCGTTGATAAAAAAAATACAGAAAACATTATTGTCTCAGTGATTGAACCATCATGCCTAACAAACGCAAAATCTAACGAGTGCATTCTTGAACTAACCTTTTTCCTTACATTCAAGACACCTGTTATCCTTCATAGCATGAAAATCTAGGACCCAAATTTTACAAAGTCTAAAGATAACTTTAATTCCTTGGTAAAAATTGAGTTTCCTTTTCATTATTTCTCAGTACACTTGTAGCTTCCGTTACAAAAATGGTAATAGTCGACTAAATTACTAAACGATTATGAGAGTATCTCCTTAGTCCTTGTACATACTTTCCATTTCACGTAAGAACCGTTACTTGAAGAGGCAGCAAACCAAAAAAAACAGTCACATCATCAATTTCTACTTTCCCGTTTCCATAAATGGAACGTCATTTGTTGTCTGTCATTCTCCTATTCGTATTTTATTGTTTTTAGATGAAATTATCGTGAATTTCTTGTGGATTACTCGACAAAAAGGTAAATAACGACTTATCAATCCCATTAAATTACTAGGTTTGCTACGAAATAATGTAAGTATAGTGATATTTAAGGTTGATTTTACGTCAATATCGATCCATACAAAAATAAACTGGGACAAATATTTTTGCGAGTTTTCGCAATCAAAACTTTATTTAGGCGCCCGTTATCGCTATCGTGAAACTCTATGTAGTGTCTGCGATAACACGCGATGCTTATTACGGTGCTTAATAAGTTAAAAGTGGAGTAAAAGGCAAAAAGAGTACGCCCCTTTTTTGTATAGAATAAAAGTTAATAATAGACGTTTAAAAAATTAAGTAAACAAACATTAAAATGCAAATTTGTCACCGCAAAGTTTAGCAGATGTTTTAAAGTGTATTTTAGAATCATTTTTATGTTATTTTGACGACAAAACCTGAAGCCGCGGCACTCCGAAAGTAGGTATGAAAATAATATTTTTACTTTGATATTTCGTAGCATTTTTATCCTTAATCATTGTACCTATAGTTATGAAAATATTCGTGCTAACAATTATATCCTTAATCTGGTTTGCTATTACCTATTTCATAAATAAAACTTCAAATTAAAAACAATAATACTTTGTATTTACTAAAAGTCAAGTCTCATTGTAAATTAAATTAGGTACCATAATCTGAGTCATACAGTAATTATAATTTTAATAATGACTTTGTTAAAATCACATGACAGGTGCTTATGCGTCAGACGTAAATGGTTGTATGGTTTCATTCTTAGACAAAACAAATTCTATTTTTAGTGTTCAATGCAGACTAAAATTTTTATGTCTATTCATAATCTTACCGCTAATTTTATTGTCTAGCTGAGTACAGGCTTTAGCTGTTAACCTAAGGTAATTTTTTAATATAGTGTAAACTCTTTAGACTGAAATGCAAGAGACGCATTCTTTTTGTTGAGAAGAGTTTCCGTTCTGTGGAGTCAAGAACTAGAAACAACCCAATACTAATCACAATAATTTAATTACCAAATGAGAGAGAAGGGCTTGTGGTTAGGTATTAGTAGCTGCACAAATTGTTGAAACCCCATTTCTTCCCATGGGTGTCGTAAAAGGCGACTAAGGGACTTACCTACTAGAGAATGGGCAGCAGCGTTGTCTATGCATTTTACCACCATACTACGATCGCCAACCCCCCAAATTGGGGGAGGCCTAAGTCCAGCAGTGGACGTCTTACGGCTGAAATGATGATGATGAAATCGTTGGATCAGGTTAAGCTAGGCTCGCTGCGGTTGGTTCGTGGATGGGTGACCATTTAACATACCATGACCCCTCTGCTCCTCCGTTGGTCTCGGTTGCCATTAGTGTATCTTTGACAGTCATTACGGGAAGTCAGAAGCCCGAAGGTCTGACAACCGGTTTTACCAATGGATATTGTATTACCCAGTAACTGGGTTGTGGAGGTCAGATAGTTAGTTGCTCCATGTAAAATACTGGTACTCAGCTGCTTCCAGTAAGACTGGAAGCCGACCCCAACATAGTTAGCAAAAGGCTAGGCAGATGAAGATGTCATTACCAAAACATATAACATTACACTTACGATCTCCGAAAGGTTGTGTAAAGGTGCACCTATAGTACACCAAGTTTTTGCCAGTTATGTTTAAGTCTCATGTAATAGGGGACCTAGGAGCCTATTGTCATCAACCGCGCAAAAATCCAGACTCTGGGCTGCTACTGAGTAACACTTTGTCAAACCTGGCTATCCAACCCAGAACTTCATGCTAGGCTATAGCACTTACAATCACTAGACCAAGGAGTGTAATCAAATTATACTAAATTTCATAATATAGTCTCTTTGCTTAGTAATATTATTGCTATATTATTGCTTAGTTTTTCCGCTATCATCATCATGTCAGCCGAAAGACGTCCACTGCGGGACATAGGCCTCCTCCAAGCACCGCCACTTCAACCAGTTCTGTGCTTCTCGCATCCAACGAATTCCTGCGGCCTTCACCAGGTCATCGGTCCATCTTGTCAATTTTCTGCTATGTCAGTATTTATTTCAGCATTCCTAAAGTCAATGCAATCCATGATAATGTCACATGTGGTCAATTAACAATAACAAAAGCAAGGTGGCTGTTTACGAATTCAGCTGTGTTTCTTCGAAATTTCGCCATTATTTTTGAGTCTGAACCTTTTTTAAACTGGTAACATAAATAGTATCATCATCATTCTTCTGCCCTTATCCCAATTTATTGGGGGTCGGCGTAACATCTAGGTACGTTTCTTCCATACTTCCAACGTTCGCAGCTGCCTTAATGGATTTTCATTTTGACCTCACTATCGGCTTAAGCACCCTCGAAAACTATGATTAAACAAATTTAAAATTTTCGCAGGCGCCATCTTTGATTTTAATTTTGAGGTCACCATCGACTTCATCACCCTCGATAACCATGAAAACGAAACCCATGTAGAACAAATTAAAAATGTTCTACTCCGCCATCTTAGATTTTCATTTTGCCCTCACTATCGGCTTCCACACTCTCGAAAACCATGAAACCGAAACCCATGATAAAACAAATTAAAAACGTTCGCAGGTGCTATCTTAGATTTTCATTTTGATCTCACTGTCGGCTTCAGCACCCTTGAAAACTATGAAAACGAAACCTATGATAAAATAAATTGGAAAATTTCGCAGCCGCGATCTTGAATTTTCATTTTGACCTCACTATCGGCTTCAGTATCCTCGCAACCATGCAAAACTGTCTCCGTCTCTCTGAAAAAGTCGCATAGAGCTTAACGCTTTTTCGTAAAATGACGATTTCTACAATGCAACCCCTAACCAGTCTTGTCTCAACAAAAAAGTGTGACTACTATGACAACTACAGTCACATGGCGTGGCTCTTAGATCAAAATCAAAAGTCTTTTATTCAAATTAGGCTGAGGAGCAGAACTTTTCGAACGTCAAAATTACATAATACAGTCCGCCAAAACGTCCGCTCTTCACCACTTCCTAGTGCTTTAGCTGGGAAGAAGAAGTGGCGCAACAAAACTCCCCAGCAGCACAGCTGTCTCATCCAAAGTCTCCTTTATCTTACAGCACCATGGCCAGCGAGAGCAGTTCAGCCGTGCTGGAGCTGAACGATGCTGACAACGAGGACACGGAGGCCACCACGATGACCGACGACACGCACGAGGGCATACCGCTCATTATGGAACATGGATATGACATTGCTGTTAAGGTTAGTCAATCTGCTTAGCCTGACCGCCACAACCTATTTTTTTTTAAATCTATTTATAGGGGCTTTTACGCATAGCGTATGTCAGTCCCATCGTATCCTAAACAGTGCTACTTTCATAAGACATGGCCCATGAATTTGAGCAAACTCTTCTTCGCATCGTCGCCATTTGGTTGGGATAGAATTATATTTATTTATTTAACACTTTAAGCACATAAACGTACAGAGGCGGACTTAATGCCACATGCCTACATCAGCTCTGTTCAAATTCAGACAGAGGTACCGATTCCCTTGTTCACAAACTAAACTAAATTTAAGTTCAGTGCATCTTTTTCATTGTATTACATTAAGAAGAGGACAAAATAAAAATTTTAGTTCAGTCCTGTCAAATTAATCAGAGCCTGTCACTACTCCATACAAGTTTAGACGTGATTAAAAACTTGCCTACTAAAATTACGTCAATTTACGTCAAGCGCTGATTAATTTGACAGGACTAAACTAAAATTTATCTTCTGTCCTTTCCTTAATGAAATAGAAAGAAAAAGATGCACTGAACTTAAATTTAGTTTAGTTTGTGAATAAGGGAATCGGCACCATTATCTCACTAAATTATTTCTACTGGACTCATATTGGACACATTCCATCAATAAATTTTGTAGGTCCTCGACAACTCCACATTCGTCACAATTGGGTGATGCGATTTTCTTCATCATAAAGGCAAATTTTTTGCATGGAATATGTCCAGATCTGAGTCTAAAGACAGTAACAATCAGTTTTCTGCCACAACCTAGTGACTAGGTAATGCGATACCTTTTGGTTAGACTGTTTGTCAGAGTTTCGGGCTTCTGATGACTCGTAACGACTCATTGATCTATGAATGACAGCCTACCAGCTAACGACCTGATCGATCGACCTGTGTGGCTGTTATAACTTGGCCATTAGCCCCTCTATACATCTATAGTCTTTACAGATAAATAAAATGCTAGTGTCTGTGTCAAAATAACAGGTTTTTCACTAAATGCATATGAAAGTGTAAACGTTATAATAAAAATACTTATGTTTTACAATTTTTGTCTGGCTGTCTGTTAGTTTTGGCTAAATTCCGAAATGGATGGATTCATTTTGACGGGTCTTTTACGGGCAGATAAAATTGATATTCTAAACGAAAATTTGACATAGTCAAAGTTTATATGGAGGAGTGCATAAGTAAATAATTTCAACGCGAAAAACGCATAAACGATATACATGCATATACTTTGCAGCAACAACTAAATATTAACGGGGCTTATACCTCCAGTGTTTTGAATATTAACTAGAATAGAGGTGACATTGCTCTAAGGAGGTACCTACTTTCTTTATAACATTTACATACAAAATGCGGCTAAACAGAACGTAGTAGCGGCATCTACATCGCCTGCATCTATAGAGCATCCCTGTTCCTGGCGTATCTAACAATTTTGTCAACGGGGAGGGGGGGTCGGGGCAGTCCAGCTTAATTAGCCACAGTCATTAAATGAGAGTCCTCCAACATTATTTCATGTGAAGAAGGCTGCAAAGACTTAACGCTGTTTAAAAAGTATCAGATATAAATGTAGAGCCAAACCTACTACCTCTACAAATCAAAGTGCAAAGAAGTTTCTAGGTTGGGCATGGCCCCTGGTATTGGAAAGCCCCCCTCCCCCGCCCCCCTCTAGCTACGTCCGTGCTCAGACCTGTTTTCTTTATTTTTCGGGGTGGGAAATCATCAAATGACCCTAGCGGACCCCTTTAATACGTGCTGACATCTCTTTGACGCGCTCGTGGAATACCACGCGGCGGCGGCGTCGACCCGAGCCTGGTCCTTACCGGGCGGCGAGCTACCCATTGCTCCCTGTCCGCAAGCCCGCGCGTACGGTGGCCAGGAGTCCGCTAGTCGATGCTCAGACCTATATAACTATATTCACAAACATTATTATTGTCTCTCACAGGTGGACGCTCCAATGAAACAGCTATCGACTCTAGAGACGTACGTGACCTACCGAGTGCGGTGCGTGTGCGCGCGGTGGCCCACTCCGGCGCATGTCAGGAGGCGGTACAACCATTTTAAGGTAAATCAACATGATCATCCGATTATTGTAAAGTTTTGAAAACGAATTCCAGTTTAAACCTCAAATTCTCAAGCAATACTTAATTTTGAGGCTTCCTTTCGTCCTTTGTTCGTTACAAATAAATTATTTGAAGCATTTGTATGTCAATATTGGCAGTACCTGTTTGGCAAAGAAATTATTTTTGACCTTACAGCTTTATTTAAATTAAAAGGACACCAATACATTGACACAGACATGCCAATTATAGTAATAATATGATTAAAATCAATCAGTACTCTACTAAGCTTCGTTTAATTAGAAAATGATGCTTGCTTTGGATTTTTGCGTATTCCATTTATCTTAATTTAATAGCTTCTCATATTTTATGCAAAAGTAAACTCTAATTAATAGCAAATCTGATAAAGATATTGTAAGATAGCGCATTAGCTCTCATACATACATATAAAAATATAATATAGAAATATAACACACGTTGAAATGAACATGCCGTCCAAATATATATGTCGCAGATGGATTGTCGAAGCCGCTGTTTTCCATAGCCGCTAGCCGTTTTACAAAATGACTCCCGTTGCGTAAAACAGCTGAATTTACGTTGACGTTTAGTAATTTTCCATATTTTTACACGCAGAATTGCATAATTATACTATCGTGCAGCGGGTCAGCTAGTACAGGTTTTGTAAAACTACGTGAAATAAAACGTCAGACTGTAGATTTTACCTGGCTGTCACGGCACCGCTCCCTGCGCTCGCTCGGCTCTTGCACTCTACACCAAACGTTTATTGTGCATATAGATAAGCTATTCTACATCACATCTAAACGTGGCTAGCAGCTTTGTTAAATGTAACGCAATGACAATCCAGCTGAACGATGCTCAGCTCTTTTACACAACGGAACTATTTTGTAAAACAGTGAGCGGTTATGTAAAACATTGGATTCGACAACCCACCCTAGGACATATGCTTTACAACATGAACACAACAACAAGACGAATTTGGTTAAACGTCTGTTATGTTCCACATGTTTGTCTCCACTTTAAGAAGAGACAAAACCCTTTTTTTGGGTGGGAAATTATAATATGACGTCTCCCGTTCCCCGACCAAAACCCACCCGTGTCCCTTCAGTTGCCTGTGCCAGGGCCACGGTAACACGTTTGAACAAATCTGTGACTCTGGCGGGCATCGGTCCTGGCGGACTCCTTCAATGTGTGCTGACATCTCTTTGAGGCGCACGTGGAACACAACGCGCCGGCGACCCGAGCCTTTAGTACTATTCTGTAAGAATCTCACAATAATAAATTGAGTGAAGTGAGCTTAAAGTGAGCGGTCATTAGTTTTTGAAAAACAACATTAAGTTACATGATGCTCAACATGGTTTTAGAGAGGGTCTATCTACTGAAACTGCAGTACTATGTCTGAAAAAAACTGTTAATTATTATACAGGCAACCGAACTCCTGTGTTTGCCTGTTTCTTAGACATGTCAAAGGCTTTTGACATGGTGTCTTATGACAGGTTGTGGTCTAAGCTCTGTGGCGCAAATGTACCTAGTGAGGTCATAAATATTTTTAAATATTGGTACTCCCATCAACTAAATTGTGTAAGGTGGGCTAATGTGTTGTCTGAAGAGTATTTTATGGAATGTGGAGTTAGGCAAGGTGGGTTAACCTCCCCTACCCTGTTTAATTTGTATATAAATGACGTCATTGTCGAGCTCAGCAGTTTACATGCTGGCTGTTACATAGATGGGGTTGCGTTTAATAACATTAGCTACGCTGATGACATGGCACTGCTGAGCCCGTCACTGGTTGGCCTTAGAAAACTGATAACAGTATGTGAGTGCTATGCTGAGCGACACGGTTTGAGATACAATTCGGTAAAGACGCAGTTGATGATCTTAAGGGCGGCTGACAAGATCACTGAGAGCTACCCAGATATCTTTTTGAGTGGTTGTGTCTTAAACCGTGTTGGTCAGTTTAAATATCTGGGGCATATTATTACGGAAGATTTGAAGGACAATCTAGATGTGGACCGGGAGCGAAGAGCATTGGCGGTTAGGTGTAATATGCTGATCCGAAGGTTCTCACGCTGCACTGGTTCAGTTAAAATAACCCTTTTCAAAGCTTACTGTCAAGTATTTTACACGTGCAGTCTTTGGTTTGGCTTTACTCAAAAAGCCGTTAATGCTCTTCGAGTCCAGTACAATAATGCATTCAGGATGCTGTTGAGGCTGCCACGCTTCTGTAGTGCTTCAGGGATGTTTGCAGACGCCCAGACTGACAGTTTCGCTGCAATCAGACGCAAGCGAGCAGCGTCCTTGTTGCGCAGGGTGCGTGCCAGTAACAGCAGTCACCTGAGTGTCATTGCCAACAAACTGGATTGTCCTCTTATCTGGCACTTAAGTCAGCTTCATGCTCCTGTCTATATTAGTAATGTCCACTAACATAGTTTTTTAAGTTTTTATGTTACTAACATCTTTGTATTGTATTATTTTATAGGCTAACATAGTGTTTAAGTAGTCTTTTACTAACAAATATATTCAGTTATGGAATTTAATTCTGAAATAAAGAGATAATAATAATAATTAGTGTTAATACCTAGCATCAGATGGGATGACAGCTCACTTTAAGGTGACTTGACCTTAGTTCTCACGGTGAGATTTCAACAGAACAGATAGGCTGATCCTTATCGGGCGGCGAGCTACCCATTACTCACCACCCGTAAGCCCGCGCCTACGGTGGCCGGGGGTCCGCTATGGACTCGTGCAACCCCGGGAAGAGACAGTTCCCGAAGTGTTAAAGGGCAAATCTAATAGAGTGTTGTGTCGCCCAGTTGCTTCACAAGCGTTTGGCGGCGACACACCCTCTGCTGGCGCCGCCCGCGCTGCCTCCGCTACATTCAGCGCGTCAGCAGCTTGACCGGTACTCGCCCGCCTTCGTGGCGCTGAGGACTTGTGCGCTCAGCGCGTTTCTAGGTGAGTTTGTAACCCTATATTAATTATCATTATCTGCCAAGCCTTATCGGCGTCCAGCCTAACCGGATGCAGCTCAATACCAGTATTTTTTATATGGAGCGACTTCATATCTGACCCTCACAACCCAATAAGTAATAACGTAGATAAAAATATAAAACTTCTTATTGTACCGTGTGGTGCCGGATGTAAATAATAACACCACCCCATTTCTTCCCGAGGGTGTCGTAAAAGGCGACTAAGGGACTTACTAGAGAATGGGCAGCAGCGTCCTCTATGCATTTCATCGCCAACCCGCCTGCCAAGCGTGGCGATTATGGCAAAGCCCCCCAAATTGGGGGAGGCCTAAGTCCAGCTGTGGACGTCTTACGGCTGAAGTGATGATGGTTGAACCATTTCTGAATGCAGATTTGAGCCTATGATACGCCCTGTTATGCATCTCCGCAAAAATGAGTTTATAATACGACTATTCGGTTTATATTATAATGAGGCCGTTTAAAAATATTCCTGATTCAGATACTTGGTTCCAATTCGTACTCTGTAAAAATCTCATTATTTTTTTCCAAATTTATATACATTTAAACTGTGTAATGAAAGAGTTTGTTTGAACGCGCTGATCTCTGGAACTACCAGTAACATATGAAAATTATTTTTACTTGAGAAAGCTTATAGTCTATTTTACATCAAGCTAAGACCCTTAGGAGCAGAGCGAAAATGGTATTTTTTTATTTATTTATTGACACACCAACGACTTATTCACTAAATCATTACATTAAATATATTCTATATCAAAAGCATTGCGGTGAATTTGTCACTTATAGGTGTGCACAGCACTTGTATAATCAATAATAAAAATTAAAATGGAAATATATGATCATAACAAAATTAAAATTTACAAAGTTTACATTGAATTTAAAATGACAAGTAGTTACATCAAAATACAGTATAATTAAAACATTAAAAAAAAATATACATCAATTAAATTGGAATAGTAAAGTAATTATAAATTGAAACTATAAAAATACAAATAAATTCGTTACATTAGAATATTATAACAATTATAAATTGAAACTGTAAAAATAACAAATAAATTAGGACATCATTATTACATTAATTATAAATAAGAATAGGATAAGTTAAATGAAATGAAATTGTACAATATTAAATACATTGGATGGAGTCACACAAATACGCCATTAACGTAATTAATTACACATTTATTAATTGTATTGCGGGGGTGATGCCATGCGACGGGGTGGGTCGGGGAAAACAAGAACATTCACGTGGACAAAGCCACGGGCAGACGCTAGTCTATACATCTATACAAATAAATAAAATTGGAGTGTCTGTTTTTAATATTAAGATAACCACTTTTTACTAAGTGTATATGGATGTATACACGATACATATACCAAAACAAAATTTTTTACAATTTTTGTCTGTCTGTCTGTCTGTTCGTTCCCGCTAATCTCTGAAATGGCTGGACCGATTTTGACGGGACTTTCACTGGCAGATAGCTGATGTAACAAGGAGTAACTTAGGCTATTTTTATTTTAGAAAGATTCTTTTATTTTAGAAAAAAAAAACTATCTTCGAAAACTACGCTGACATACGTCTCAAAATTCGAAAAACCCTGGCTGAATCCTACGAAATAGATCAAAATAATGTACTACAGTATTGTACACCTTAAAAAGGCCTACAAAAATGTCCTCAATGGTATATGTCTATCTCTTAGGGATAACCCACAATAACCATTTTTTATCTTTTACTTTTTACGAGAAATAAGGGCTTATTTACGAAGCGATTTTAAGCAATATTAAAATTTTCTAAAATTAATCCTTATCCAATTAAGTACCTTAAATACATTGTGCATTTAATATAGATCAATATGGCCCTTTACAGCATGTAATTTAAATGAATATCTTAGAAGATATTAGAGATTTAAAAAGTGGGCGCAGAGCGCGTTGGCAGGGGCCGGGTTGTACAGGATGAGTAGGATTGTAATTCATATTACTTTGGCTTCATAGTAATTGCGAATATCATGTTTGTTCATTATACTCAAAATAAACCTAATAGTATTATTCCAAGTAAGAGACCGCGAAATGGCTTAGATGTTTAGATTTTTGGATGTTTGTTTCTCAATGATGCAAAGACGGCCAAACGGATTTAGATCGAATTTGGCACAAAGATATAGGTATTATATCATGGATACGTAACAGATAGGATACCTACTTTATCCCGGTAGTAGGTTCCCGGGTGATATTTTCCGACAGCTATACGGGCCAAGCCACTGGCAAAAGTACTATTCCTATAATTATGTTCGGTATCTGGTAAATGATTGAGTGTCTGTATAGGTAAAATAGGAGCGTTAAGAAAAACCAGGAAGACTTATATTCAACTAAACCAAGCCCTATGTCACAGTCTTCTTACTCTGAATACTATTACTTTTATTTTAAAAACACCAACACACGTGATGTTCTCATAAACTATGAATCCTAAGTAATATGAGTTATAATCCTACTACTAATAATATTATAAATGTGAAAATATGTATGATTGGGTGTTTGTTTCTCAATCACGCAAAAATGGCTGAATGGATCTGGATCAAAATAGCACACAGAGTCTATATTACCTATATAACCTGGAATAACACATTCTTATCGCGGTAGTACGTCCTCTTGCATTAATTTCCGACATCCACGCGGGCGAAGCCGCGGGCAAAAGCTAGTTTACTATAAAATTAAGCAACAGGTTACAATTAATAACTTATTTATATGTTGTCAACAGAGCGAGTGGCGAAGCACCCTATTCTGACACACAGTGACGACTTCAGAATATTTCTGACCACACCCGACGACGAACTAGATAAGGTAGGTCTTCGAGCTACTTATTGTATTTGAACTTTATTCCCACTACGTAAAGTTCTTCATACAAAATTGATAGTTTAGACCCTCGGCCCCTAGTTAGTTTTTTTAATTAAGAACTGTAATTGCGTAGGGATAGGGTTTAAAATACAATAAGTTTGAACTTTTTTTGTAATGAGACTAATTCTGTCTCCAAAATACTCCTTACACTGAGCGTGACTTGAAACTGTAGTAGCGTTTGATGATTTAGCCAATTTCATTCTTGCATCTTTATTAAACGGTTTCTAGCTTGCCCCGTTTGTTGACATTTTTGGGTCAAATTTAGTAACAGAAATTTAACCCCCTTTCTGTTGTCAAGTTGATCTGAAATTTGATACACAGGTTTGATTCCGATGACAATATAATTTTTTATTAGTTCATAATAATTAAAATTCATAAATTAAATTATTAATTATAAAAGTCTTAACACGTTGAGTGCCGAACACAGATTGATGGTTAATCCCATATGGCCACAGATTTAGAGCGCATACAAAATTGTTAGTAGCAAGCACGCGATATCGCGTGATCGGCCATAATGCAGAGCCGACGAATCACGCGATATCGCGTGATCAGTACTCAACGTGTTAAAACTATCTTAGTATTACATTACAGACTATGGTTAACATCACAATAATATCAAGTTGCAAGCATAGGACACTAATTTTCAAAATAAAACAAAATATAATAGTTTTTTTTTTATTGTTTGTTACAGGTATTCAAAAGTGAAAACAGCGCGCTAAACCTGTGGGGACTAAGCAGTGCTCTATACGGTACAGGAGAATCTAAAACAGCTAATGGACCAAGGTACTATTTTCCCCATAAAAATATATAAATGTTCTTCCATTTTAACATAACTTTGTTATGGTGTTTGTTATACAGGCAGGCTTTTTACTTAATGCCTTTTTAATTTAATTTATTTCATCACCACTGCTCTCAAAACGGTGAAGGTTAACATCAAGAACCAAAGAACCAAAACCAAATATCCAAATATCCTAGAACCAAATATTCTAAGACATGTAATTTCTACGTACCCGCACTGGGCCCGAGTAGTAGATAACGGCCCACATGATACAGCTAGGACACAGCCCTCATCTCTTCGAGAGGGCCCCTAGAGGTTCCCTGTGTCTCAATAGAGACATTTAAGGCTAATGTTATGAAAAAAATACTAGCTTTTGCCAGCGGCTTCACCCGCCCGTAGGTCTGAAATAATCCCGCGGGAACGTACTACCGAGATAAAAATAACTATCTGTGTGCCGAATATCATATAAGTTTGTTCAGTAGTTTTTGCGTGAAAAAGTAACAAACATCAAATTAACACTTAACCTTTTTTTCCCGGTAGTACGTTCCCGAGGGATATACTAATATTGAAAACATTTTAAAAGAGTAACGGTGGAGTTTCATGCCCATTCTTCTCCATACGAATCTACCTTTTGGTAGAGGCGACGAGAACCAATTCTAATTTTAATTTAAATGTTGACGTCCAAAAGTGCCTTTTCTATACACATAAATAAAATTGGGAGTGTCTGTTTTTAATATTAAGATAACCACTTTTTACTAAGTGTATATGGATGTATACACGATACATATACCAAAACAACATTTTGTACAATTTTTGTCTGTCTGTCTGTTTGTTCCGGCTAATCTCTGAAATGGCTGGACCGATTTTGACGGAACTTTCACTGGCAGATAGCTAATATAACAAGGAGTAACTTAGGCTACTTTTATTTTAGAACAATAAATAATAGTTTAAAAAAACTAAAAACACGCTGAATTTTGAGACGTATGTCAGCGTGGTTTGTGAGTTTGTGACGTATGTCAGCGTAGTTTTCAAAGACAGTTTTTATGAAAAAACTTTTTGTTAAATACCACGCGGACGAAGTCGCGGGCAACAGCTATTACCTATAATATAACTTGAATTAACACATCTTATCGCGGTAGTACGTCCTCCTGCGTTAATTTCCGACATCCACGCGGGCGCAGCCGCGGGCAAAAGCTACTTTGAAATAAATGATTTGACTTTGATAATTTCCCACCACTACGCGGGTGAAGCCCCTGGCAGAAGCTAGTTAAAAAGAAATAAATAGCTTTATTATTTTCTTCCATTTTAACACTTATCATTGTTTTGCAGAGTAAAAGACCCAGAGTTCACGTCAGCGGCAGACTACCTGCAGTCTTTGCAACAGAAGTTGACTACCCTCTGTGCGCTAACAACCAAGTTACACAAGAGTACGCTGGCGCTAAGTGGCGAGTTTATGGGGTAAGCAGGATTATACATTGTCTTTGAAAAGAGTAGGCTTAGATGGAATGGTCATGTTGAGAGGATGAATGAAGGCCAGCTTACAAAAGGTATTTACAAGGCAGATGTTACCGGACACGCTGGAAGGGGACGCCCTAGGAGAACATATAGTGACCTTATTGGTAATGTTCTTCAAAAAGGTCAGGTGCGTAGTACAGTCCTCCTAGCCACCTTTTTGATGTTGTTGGTCCATTTAGCTGGGGGGAGTCCCACACTACGCTTGCCGATACGCGGTCTCCACTGACTCGACAGACACGGACAGTCCACTGCCACTTCAACCTGTTTACTCTGCAAGCTATGTCGGTAACTTGAGTTCTTTTCCGGATAACTTAGGTTCTGATTTTTTCCTTCAAAGAAACACAGAACATAGCCCGCTCCATAGCGCGCTGAGCGACCTTAAATTTGTTGATCTAAAAACAAACTTAAAAGTGCAAATAAAGGTACAATTCCGAAAGCGACGAAAGACTGCAGAATTCTGTGGTATTGCCGCCCAACCGTAATGACAGACCGCTGTGTCTCCACTAGTGTCCATGTGATTATAAGAAAACGCTTCTAGAGGTGGTGACTTTGAATGCTGCTGGGCTGTAGGTCTCCCCTTTTTTCGCCATACTCTCGTTTCCGTGCGTTCTTCATTCAGGTGTTTCATCATTAACCTAACGACCATTTTATAATGACACTGTGTTACTTAACCTGTGTTTATAGCTATTCTCAATTTCTCCCGTAGAATGAAGCGGGCATGCGACGCCTGGACGTCCCAGACGTCAGGTCGCACCGCGCTGGCCACGTCAGGCTGCGCAGCCGGCTCGCTCGCCAGCGCCGCGGCGGCGTCAAGACGAGCGCCCCTGACGCACCGCGCGGTGTTGCCGCTGTTGGCTGCGTATGCCAGCGCGCATGTACACAAGATATCACAGAGGGATCATATACACGGTGAGTGGTTTTGCAGTAATTGCGTAACACACTAACAGTTTTCTAGGTAATTGCGTAATACACTAACAGTATTCTAGGTAAATGCGCAGCAGATTAACAGACTTCTACGTATTTGCGTACCACTCTAACAGTACCTATTCTAGGTAATCGCGCAGCAGATTATCAGACTTCTACGTACTTGCGTGCCACACTAACAGTATTCTAGGTAATCGCGCTAAGATTATCAGCCTTCTACGTACTTGCGTGCCACACTAACAGTATTCTAGGTAATCGCGCTAAGATTATCAGCCTTCTACGTACTTGCGTGCCACACCACCAGTATTCTAGGTAATTGCCCAGCAGATTAACAGACTTCTACGCACTTGCGTACCACACTAACTGTATTCTACGTAATTGCGCAGCAGATTATGAGACTTCTAAGTACTTGCGTGCCACACTAACAGTATTCAAGGTAATTGCGCAGCTGATTACTACGTACTTGCGTACCACACTAACAGTATTCTAGGTAAATGCGCAGCAGATTATCAGACTTCTAAGTACTTGCGTGCCACACTAACAGTATTCTAGGTAATTGTGTTACACATGAACAGTCTCCCATGTAATCGCGTAACACACAACCGTCCCCGGCTTCCAGTTTAACCGGATGCAGCTGGATACCAGTATTTTACATGGAGCGCTTGCCTATCTGACATCCAAACCCCAGTTGCTGTGTAAAACGATATCCCACGGTAAGACTCTTGGGCTTCTGAATGTCCGTAACGACTGTTAAAGATCTACTAATTACCACCGGGACCAACGGTTTAACGTGCTTTCCGAGGCACGGAAGGATCTCGACATCATCAAACCATTTAATGCTATACTGAGTCTTCAAACATTAGCTTGTACATATGTGTTCTGAAAAACGATTACAATAAATAATATAATACCATTTCTTCCCGTGGGTGTCGTAAAAGGCGACTAAGGGACTTACTAGAGAATGAGCAGCAGCGTTCTCTATGCATTTTACCATCATACTGCGAACGCCAACCCGCCTGCCAAGCGTGGCGATTAAGGCAAACCCCTCCAAAATCGAGGGAGGCCTATGTCCAGCAGTGATGATGATGATGATGATGAAATAATACAAGCCAATAACCTAATTAACATTTATTATTTAAATAACAATGACTACCGAGATGGCGACTAATAGAGAAGTGTGGAAGAAAAAGACATGTTGCACCGACCTCAAAGAAATTGGGATAAGGGCAGAACAATTATGGAATTTATACATTACAACAAATAAATAATACTATGTGCCGTAAGATGAGGTCAATAGACATCCAGGGGTGAATCAGAGGGGTAATTGCGGAACTTTTTATCGGTAGGAATTGGTTTAATATTCATAGTTAAACAACATTCATTGCGTTATTTACGTTGCTGAGCCGACAATTTATTAGAACAAATGACGCAATGGTTTAGAAATAATCTTCAATCATATTCAGATTCTGATAAATTGTGCGTTTCGCAATTAGGGTGCAGGTTTAAAATAGGAACTTCTGGTGAAACTTTTTACACAGACGTGATGCATGTCAATATGTAAATAGGAACCTTTATCCTTACATATTATAAAACAAAGTCGCTTCCCGCGTCTGTCTTAGATCTTTTAAACTACGTAACGGATTTTAATGCGGTTTTCATCAATAGACAGAGTGATACAAGAAGAAGGTTAATATGTATAATACACGGGCGAAGCCTTAGGTAAAAGCTATTTACTGATAAATGCGTGCACTGACTGGACAGATCCACTGTCGGGTTCTTTCCACAAAAGACCATATTAGACACCAATCTACATGGTCTTCACATGACCAAGACCAAGATTATGTCTGGACTTTAGAAGAGACTGTGACCTCGGTGTTTGTTTCGGTCTTTCTAGCAGTCAGGAAGCGCCGACCTCGTCTACTTTAAAAAAATATGATAGACGTGTATGTGTGACAAATCTAATTACAGAAATATGATCATTCATCGTGATAAAATGCTATCCCGCTTCGGAAGTGTTCGGTTTTGCTTTGACCATTCACTCAGAAATGGGAAATACTTTGTCGATTTATGGATGCAAGATTGAGCGGAGCGAGCTTGAATATTTTAGCACCCTGCCTCGGAGATGTTACGTTTTCATTTGACTGCGTGGCCGAAAAATAGGAGAATGCAGGATTTCAAACCGAGCTCGAAAAATTTAGCGCCCTACCTTTCTAATTTGTATACGTAGGGGCCCTCCAACTCCAAACTGCATTTTGATTACTGAACGTATTTAGCTTCGGTTGGGATTGAAATTACATACGTATACTCGCGCCTTCTTTCCAATGAGGTAGGCAGAAACTACAGAATGATAACTGCTAAGATCCTAGCTAGTTCCTGCTTTTGGGTCATTTACGTTTATAACGAACAAAAAGAGTGAGCAGAACTTTAGTCTACCAGTAGTCGATGCCCTAAACATCTGTGTAGTTTCCCTGACTCTGTAGGTATATATTTTTCACCCCTGCATCTCTATAAACTCCATTTTACCAGTACCAACACTACACACATACAATTTTCTAATCAATCGTCCAAATTAATTCTGGCCACAATATTATCACATAGAGACTTCCTTTTCACACGATTTTCATAAGAACTAGACCTAGCAGGTCCTTGTATCAAACAACCCATGAAACGGAGTAATTTCTCAGGAATTTCTCCATTATTTTTACGATCAGAATTTCTCTTCATAGATCTAATCTCGCTACGTAATTCAAATGCAATTTTATCGTATTTAAATTCTTCATTTTCAATGAAAGCGCCGTCGAAATCTGTTGTCCCATTTTTGTGTACAATCTTTTTTTTAGATTTGGTAGTTATTTTTATAACGCCCTTATAATGAGTAAGTATCTCTTCTTGTAGATTCAGTACTGTGTTACTTTCGACATCCAATGGTGTTGTCGTATTTTGAATTTCGCACAGTAACGCTTTGTAGCGTTCAAAAAGGTCTGACAATAAGTGGGTTTTATTCATGTCTATGATTTTATCATCTATGAATGCGCAGAGCGCTTCAAATGCTTTGGTTTTTAAATCTTTTATAACCAGCCTGTCTTCTTCGTCACAGTTCCTTATAGTTATTTTCTGGTGTTGATTTCTATATTCTATACTGCATAGAGGATGGCACGAGAATATTTTGTTTTCCGTCAATTTGACTAAAAGCTCCTTGTCTTCCATTGCTTTAGCTGACTCGACAACCTTTTCGCATTCATCTTCTTTGGCTATTTCTGACAGCTCAACCTGCATGCCTATTTTCCTTTGCTCCTTCTCACAAAACAAACAGACATCATTCGCGGACGAATCCATCTCAACAATTTTAGGTCCTAATTGCTCTTCACCAAAGTTTAAATTCGGTTGGTTAAAAATACTCCCATATCGGAATAGATCCATGCCGGAGTTGAATGCGAAATGGTCCTTCGTCATGTCCTTTTTTATAGGAGTTTTTCTTGTTAATATCGACTTGAGGATTACACCTCTAGAAATATCTGGATTGACATAACTTGGTTCGTCCATTTGATAAGCCTTAAAAGGTGTTACCTTTAACTCTATATCACAAGTTTTCGAGTCAATGCGAGGTATCTCAATGAGTTTCGGTATCTCTATGCTGCTGGATGCAGTATTCTTAAATGCGTTGGGCGAGGCGATTTTCAGTGGAGGTATGTTGTTGATAAGTACCTGCAAATTAAAAGAACAGATTTATGAGAATGAAAAGGATGAAAAATTTGAGTAGGAATGTTTCTTGTGTAACAATTTTTTCAAACTCTTTTGAATTGTCAAATAGTTGGTAGTAGTTAGATAAGCTAGTTAGCCAGTTAGTTAAGCTAGTTGCCCATTCGAAAACGTAGATCTCTATGGAGAAGTACGGGCAAAGGTCAAAGGGGAATCAAAGGTCATTTATTCAAATTAGGCTGAGAGTCAACACTTTTTGAACGTCTTTACATACGGCAGTCCCCCGAAACGCACGCCCTTCACCACCTCCTAGTGCTTTAGCTGGGAAGAAGTGGCGCAACAAACTGCGACCGAGATAAAGTTTGGCACCATTTAAAAGGGTACATGGTTTAAATAACCCAATACTAAAGTTGTGGAGGTCAGACAGGCCGCATTGATGACCATTATAGATACTTTTCACATCATCATTTTTGTCTATACACACACAGCTAAAACTTTCTACCCTTTTTTATGAAAAAATCCTGGGCAGAGAAGTATGAAATTTGGCACAGTGAAGTTTATATGGAGGAATGCAGAAAGCTTATCTTTTTATAATAATGCATATAAATATACGTACATACGTGACTATATGCTTTTTAGGGTTCCGTTGCCAAATGGCAAAAAACGGAACCCTTATAGATTCGCCATGTCTGTCTGTCTGTCTGTCTGTCCGAGTATGTCACAGCCACTTTTCTCCGAAACTATAAGAGCTGTGCTATTGAAACTTGGTAAGTGGATGTATTCAGTGAACCGCATTAAGATTTTCACACAAAAATAGAAAAAAAGCAATAATATTTGGGGTTCCCCATTGAAACTCAAAAATTTTTTTTTCATCAAACCCATACGTGTGGGGTATCTATGGATAGGTCTTCAAAAATGATATTGAGGTTTCTAATATCATTTTTTTTTAAACAATAATATTTGGGGTTCCCCATACATAGAACTGAAACACAAAAAAAAAATTTAATCAAACCCTTACGTGTGGGGTATCTATGGATAGGTCTTTAAAAATGAAATTGAGGTTTCTAATATCATTTTTTTCTAAACTGAATAGTTTGCGCGAGAGACACTTCCAAAGTGGTAAAATGTGTGTCCCCCCCCCCGTAACTTCTAAAATAAGGGAATGATAAAACTAAAAAAAATATATGATGTACATTACCATGAAAACTACCAACGAAAATTGGTTTGAACGAGATCTAGTAAGTAGTTTTTTTTTAATACGTCATAAATCGTAAACCACAATTTACCTTTCATTCAGTCAACTCAAATATAAAAATTAAAAAAAAAAACATTTAATTTCATAAACGATGATGACGAATGATGATGATGATGACCTGCAGGTTTGTACGGAACCCTCGGTGCGCGAGTCCGACTCGCACTTGGCCGGTTTTTTCTATGCCGTGATAGTGTTCTATGTTATGGGGATTTGGTTTCCGCACTTAGTCCTTTGAGTGGACCATTGTGCGTGGGGGCCGTGATGGTGTTTTCGGTTGTGAAGTCATAGGACGCGATATCGAGTCTTCGGGACACACATGACATTTATCGGGTGACCCGATATCGCGTCAATGGAACGGGAGAGGTTAATACAAGTATATTATAAGATTTTCTAAGTAGTTTCCGTTCAATACATCTCACATCTGCCTAGCTTTTTCCCAACTTCGTTGGGGTGAGCTTCCAATCTAACCGGATACAGCCAGTATTTTACATGGACTGCCTATATGACTTCCACAACCCAGTTACTGGGTACTACGATACCCATTAGTAAGACTGGTTCTGATGACTCAACAACTGTCAAAGATTCATAAATGACAGCAGAGACTAACGGCTTAACGTGGTTTCCGGGGCACGGAGAGGTCTTGGTTTTGACTGTCCTGTTAGTCTAGTGGTTAGCGACCCTGACTGCTAAGATTGAGGTCGTGGGTTCGATTCCCACCCAGGACAAATCTTTGTGTGATGAGCACAATCATTTGTTCTGTGTCTGGGTGTAATTTATATATAATATGTATGTATTTAGAAATATATAAGTATATTTATCAGTTGTCTGGTTGCCATAGTACAGGCTCTGCCTAGTTTGGGATCAGATAACAGTGTGTTGGTTGTCCTAAGATATTTTTTTATTTATTTTTATGTAAAGTGATAATGGTGTGTAGTGTAGTGTGTGGGTAGTCACTTATCCACGAATTAACTGCAGCAAGTGTATCTCAAACTGATTCGTGCGGCTGTTATAACTTAGCCACAAGCCCATCTTCCATACATGAATAACTAAAATATCCAAAGATTTTATTAGTGTAATTTGCTCTAACTGAAATTCTATTACAATCCTACAATATTTAACCATGACACAACCACTTACAGAGTTGACCATGTATTCACTCATTAAAATTGTACAAGGTCCTAATTATTTCTAGATTTATTTAGTTAAAAAAAACATTTAGAATATTTATTCAGCAGAAATATAGCCCAATTAAAAAAAGACTACCTAATGAGCATATGTATAATCGTCTAACTGTAAATATTAACAGTGCCATGTTGATTGAAAAAAAAAAATAACAACCAACTTCCTTAAAAAAACCAGAACAAAGTCAAAAATAACTTTAATTTCGGAATTCGGTGTCTTAGGATCTGTATTTAAGGTTTTTTGCCACCGACTTCCGAAATTAAAGTTATTTTTGACGGTGTAGTGTTTTTTTAAGGAAGTCTGTTGTTATTTTTTTGTAAAAAGTTTTTATTTTTAACTTTTTAGTTTTGGTAGATACCCTGCACTAATCTAATCGCGTTATTCGTTCATTTGTCGCGGCAATACTTAATGCAAATATGACTTATATGGTTTTCACATGGATCCCACTGCCCGAATGGAACCAAATTAAAATGGGACCAGACCTCAATCACAGCTGTATTCACTAGGATCTATTAAAAAAAAAATATATATAAAAGAATATTTACCTTGCTGTTACCGAACATAGAGGCGAACTCCTTTCTATTATTACTTTTTAAAACAATAAACTTATCATAGCACTGTAAATGATAACCTCTTTGCAGCAAACTCTTCGGTAAAACAACATCTTTATAGATCAAATTCTTTTTCTTCCGATACGCCAGTATTTTGCGACATTTTTCAAATTTTTCTTCATTAAATTTCTTCACAATTATTCCCGCTTTTTCACATAAAAAACAGGTTAACATTTTCAAGTGTATTGACCTCTCCTTTCTTAGATCCATTCCGTTTTTTTGCGTTTAAAATAACCTCAAAATCTGTACCATAGTCTTTATCTACGCACAACACAGTTTATTGCCACATTTTGCACAAAATTCACTGTATCAATGAGAAAACACGGAAGTGAAGTCAAAATTCAAGAGTTGGATTGTCTCAATGTCATCAAATAACCTCGCTATTCTGTTCCTTGTCAATAGATTACACTTTTAACACACGTACACGTTACGAATCACACAAATAATATTAATATTACGTGATAATTGATTACGAATTAGTTTTATAGTTATATTTAACACATAAATCATAGATTGTCGTTGAAATAATGTTTACAAGACAAGGTCGGACTGTTGATGTTTCTCGCGCGTGTTTCATTGAACCGCGGGGCGGTCGCTTCTTACGATAGGTAGCGGAGACTGCCGAATAGCACCGAAGTTGTAATATGGCCGTGAGTGTAAGAGAGATGGAAGATTGTCGTGCTCTGTTGTTCACATGTGTTTTGTTTTGAGTCAGTGATGGGACAGGACGTGGTTATCGATACAGTTTTATGTTTTCGGTTTCGACTGTAAGTTTTAATTAAATAATCAGTCTGTAATCAAACTTAACTATTACTTTGGGTAACGCAAAGTGAGCTAATGAAAACAACAGAGGACAGAAGGGTCTCACCAAAAATCCATTATACATTTGAGTAGGTATCCATTATAATAATGTCATAAAGGAAATTCATAATTCATTAGTAAGCAGTAAACCAATAGGCAGACTATCAGTTTACTGTTGGACTTAGGGCCCTGAACCTGCTCATTATTTTGTCTACGAATATAACGTAACGTAAACGTTGAAAGAAAACATCGTGAGGAAACCGGCTTGTCGTAGAAACAAAAATTCGAAGACATGTGACATCTACCAACCCGCACTGGGCCCGTGTGGTGGATTATGGCCCGCTCGCTCTCACCGAGAGGAGGCCTGTGTCCCAGCAGTGGCAACAATATAGGCTGGCGATGATGGTATAATAAATTAATAACCAAGAATTTTTATCCATTTCCCTGAATCTGTTTAGGATTGGCGTAAAAACTGCTGAAAGTATATAAATAAAATTTAGAACACAGATAGCTTATAACTTGGATTACAATATAGGGTACTTTTAACACCACTAGTACGATCCCGTGGGATATATTCCGACATCCACGCCGGTGAAGCCACGGGCAAAAGTTAGTCACGTCTAAATGTAAACACATTAATGTAAAATATTAAATGTATCGATGAAACCTAGTTTAACCTAGCTTCAGAACGACCGCGAGCATCGAACTCGATCGATAGCAAGGTCAACGGGCTTAGCACGACATTCATTGCGCACTTCAAACTAAGTAAAGTCTACGTCGGTCATATTTAAAAGGTTATCGTGAGCTGTTTGACAAATACCTAGTTATTATCAGCTGGGTCTTTTCAAGAGAAACAAAAATGAGCAAATTTCAATCTGCCTAGGCTTTTCCCAAGTATGTTGGGTTCCGCTTCCAGCCTTATTGGATGCAGCTGAATATATTTTACATGGAGTGACTGCCTATCTGACCACAACAGTCACTACGTAACACGACACCCTTTGGTAAGACTAATTGTCAGACTGTTGGGCTTCTGACTACCCGTAACGACTGTCAAAGATCCACGGAGGACATTCGGGATCAACGGCTTAACGTGCTTTCCGAGGCACGGAGGGGTGTAAAGATGGTCACAAATACACGGAGCGAGCTTAAAGTGAATGCTTCAACCAGCCCGCGAAATTCAAATTTTCTTACGTTTTTTGCAATTTGCAGGCCAGTTCGAGGTTGTATATTGATTAAAATATTATTCGCGCCTGTAACACATATGTAGTTACAGAATTATAATCATCAAAATCATCAATACAACGCTCTAAGTTCATAAAGCTGTAGGAATTACTTTTTCTGTTTATTTTTGGTTCCTAAGCCTTTATGAACTTGGAGGGTTGTATTGGCGATTTTGATGATTATAATTATGTAACTACATACGTCTTACAGGCGCGAATAATATTTTAATCAACATACAACCTAGCACTGGCCTGCATATTGCCTAAAACGCAAGAAATTTTGAATTTCGCGGGCTGGTTGGAGCATTCACCTTAACGTTAATCGATATACCAATGCTGCTGATATTATTTAGCCATGAATCCACCACATCCCCCCCCGGTTCTTCCAAACAAAAACCTTAATAATGCCGAGCTTACAATTTATCGACAAACTTATCGATACCAAGTTACACCTCCCAACAGAACGACCGCGAGCATCGAACTCGATCGAAGATAGCAAGGTCAACGTGCTTAGCGCGACATTCATTGCGCGCTTAAAACTAAGCAAGGTCTTTGCCCTCACAAACAAATAGCAATGTATGTTACATAGTCTATTTCAGCTGTATCTTAGTAACGGCAAAAGTAAAGTTGACCAAAATGCGAAAAAATAAGAGAAATTATAGAATGAAAGACGGTACTCTTCTCATCATCATCAGCCTATAGCAGTCCACTGCTGGACACAGGCCTCTCCAATTGCACGCCGTTCAGGTCGATTCTCGTCAACTCTCATCCAGCTGCTACCAGCCACCCTGCGAAGATCGTCGCTCCACCTAGCTTGAGGGCGTCCTACCTTATCGTTTGCTGTCTTCTCGGCTTCCAATCATAATTTCACCTGAAAAACGTCCACTGCTGCACATAAGCCTCAAAAAACCGCCAGGTCGAGTGGTTCTGTGCTTCTCGTACCCAGCGGATTCCTGAGGCTTTCACCAGGCCATCGGTCCATCTTGTGGGAGGCCTTCCAATGTTACGTCTTCCAGTACACGGTCGCCACTCCAGAATCTTCCAGCCCCATCGGACATCTGTTTTGCGAGCAATGTGCCGTGCCTTAAGTTTGGCAATTCTTCGGGCTATGTCGGTTACCTTGGTTCTCCTACGGATCTCTTCATTTCTGATTCGATCACGTAGGAAAACTCAAACCATAGCCCTCTCCATTGTCCCTTGGGTGTCTTTCAGCAGTCTTTTGAATGAGGCCCATTGTGACCAACACTAATGTAAAAGAAATATCCTAAGTTTAAAATGCAGATAATTTCTATCATATTATCCTATTAATCCTACTCCTACTAATATTATAAACTAGCTTCTGCCCGCGACTTCGTCCGCGTAAATTTTTTGCTCCCCTCTAACTCTTCCCGTCGCATCGAATTGCCTGACAGTTTTCGTCCATTTTTCGTTGCTGCTCCGCTCCTTTTGATCGTAGTGTGATGTTATATAGCCTATAGTTTTCCTCAATAAATAGGCTACCTAACATTCTTCATTTCTGTATCACATGCCCTTACCATGACAACCGATGTCTCAAATGCAGATAATATTTTACGTTTGTAAATTGACGCGGAAAAATTACTAAATTTAATGGCGTTCTGAACATAACTTTTTATTTTTTCTGGGTGGGAAATCATCAAATGACGTTTTCCGCTCTGGGTGGAGCGGAAGGCCGTGTCAGACTTTTACTGACTAAAACCCACCCGTGTTCCTTCAGTTGCCCATATACCAGGGCCACGGTATCTCTTTCAAACAAATCTCGCCACCCTGGCAGGTCCTGAACATAGCTGATTTAAATAAAATGTTCTTTGTTACAGCTGCTTACGTCGCCGGGACCAATACCACGGATGATCTACATAATAGGTAAGATTCTTTTACTCCATAAGCATGATCGTTCTGTGTGGATCCGGACGTAAAGAATACCACCACCCGATTTCTTCCCGTGGGTGTCGTAAGAGGCGACTAAGGGACTTACTACAGAATGGGCAGCAGCGTTCTCTATGCATTTTACCACCATACTGCGATCGCCAACCCGCCTGCCAAGCGTGACGATTATGGCGAAGCCCCCTAAGTTAGGGGAGGCCTATGTCCAGCAGTGGACGTATTACGGCTGAACATCTGCCTAGTCTTTTCCCAAATATTTAGGGTCAGCTTCCAGTCTTACCGGATGCAGTTGAGTATCAGTATTTTACATGGAGCGACTGCCCGTCTGACTTCCACAACCCAGTTACTGGGTGATACGATACCCCTTGGTAAGACTGGTTGTCAATCTTTCCGGCTTCTGACGACCCGTAACGACTAAGATGAACAAATAACAGCTGGGACCAACGGTTAAAATATACATCCACGATCCGAGTGCGGTAATCATATCTTTCGATCGACCCGTGCGGCTGTTATTAGCCACGCAACAGCTACTTCGTTCTATTTGGAAATTCTCAGTAGTAGCCACTTACCCAGAAAGCATTAACTCTTGCCCAACCACGGAATCGAACCTATGCTCTGCATTAGCGCTAAGGACTACTAGACCAACAAGGCAGTACCACCAAAATATTTTATTTACATATAAATCTACATGATAAATGATTTTATCCGTGTAAGTAAGTTTGTACAAACACTTTTACACGTCAATCATATTTTTTTTAATATGTTATGACAAGCAACACACCGTTATGTGATCCCAAACTAGGCAGAGCCTGTACTATGGTAACCAGACAACTGATAAATATACTTATATATTTCTAAATACATACATATTATAGATAAGTTACACCCAGACACAGAACAAATGATTGTGCTCATCACACAACATTTATACTGGGTGGGAATCGAACACACGACCTCAGTCTTAGCAGTCAGGGTCACTAACCACTAGACTAACAGGCCAGTCCTATCATATGTTTTAAACTAGATGAGGTCGGCGTTTCCTATTACTATTCCTGACTACTCTGAGAAGAAAGGCCGAAACAAACTCAGAGGTCACAGTCTCTTTTAAAGTACAGACATAATCTTGGTCGCATCATGTGACAACTGGTGTCAGAAATGGTCTTTTGAGGAAAGAACCACACAGATTGAGTGGACCTGACCAGTCAGTGCACGCATTTGTCACTAGGGGCTCGCCCCTATTACATGGGTACACCTGTGGCCAACCCGTTGGCTTACAAGCATTATGATATCGACGCGGAGGCAGGCGCGGTCCGAGGGGGGGGGGGGAGGGGTCCTAGGGGTCATGACCCCCCCCAAAGACAGTCATGCTGTCAAAACCCTGAACGATTTGCCTGTCTTACTATCTTAATATTGTTCTCACTTGAGCCACGGAGACTCCGATGGACATTTGCAAAAAGATTATAACCCGGGTCAACATGCTGATCAGTAGCGCTTACGACTACTAGACCAAAGAGGATGTACCTTCCTAAAAATATTCTTCAGTACTCATGGTGAACCCCCCCCCCCCCCCCCCCCCCAAAATGTTAGGCTGCGACCGCGCCTGCGCGGAGGTCATCGACACTATCACGTTACTTACTTCCGCATCACATTTTATCACTAAAGATAAAAATTAAACGATTCGCTCATACATCCTCATATAACCGTTTCGAGGTTGACCTTGATTTTGGCATAACAACGTGAGGTCGCGCGTCCTCTTGACCTTGCCTTGAATGTATCGGAATAGTCTGTGCGTCATATTTGACAAGGTCATCTGGGAGTTGTAGCTCGGATATAACATTATGCTTGTTTTTCCGGGGAGGAGCTAGAGGTGTAGCGACAAAGTCAATTAAACTTAATTTTTTTGCACGCTTTATATTAGCTTCATTTGTATGTTTGTTTGTAACCGACTCCTTATAGCGCGATTTTGACCCACTTTAAACGACCAGATTTCATTCAAACTTTGCACACCTGTCAAGGACCGATGACAATGCAATAATTTCATAAATTTGTGCCATTATCCTTGCCAGGGTTACCAGGACAGCAAAAAACTGTCTTCGAAAACTACGCTGACATACGTCACAAACTACGCTCACATACGTCTCAAAATTCGAAACACCCTAAAAAATAGAAAATAAATAATAGTTTGAAAAAAAACTAAAAAACACGCTTCCATTGAACACCAACTAAAAAGTACAAAGTAATGGAAAAAAAGCGTGGGGTGCCTGATATCAATAAAAAAATACCTTAAAAAGCACCCCACGCTTTTTTTCCATTATTTTGTACTTTTTAACCGACTTCAAAAAGGAGGAGGTTCTCAATTCGGATGTTTATATTTTTTTTATTTTTTTTTTTTATGTATGTTCGGCCATATCTCCGTCATATATAGACGGATTTGCAAAATTATTTTTTTGTTCGAAAGGGGTTTATTCCGAAATGGTCCCATATAATTTTCATATAGATCTGATAATGAGTTCGGGAGACAGACACCGGAACTCTTTAAAAAATGACAGCAAATCAGCCGCGATTTCTGCTATCGCATAAATATGCATTGTTTGTTTGGAATTAGTGCAGGGTGAATACCACAACTAAAAATTTAAAAATAAAAACTTTTTTGCAAAAAAAAAACAACCGACTTCCTTAAAATCACTACAAAGTGAAAAATAACTTTAATTTCGGAAGTCGGTGGCAAAAAAACCATAAATACAGATCCTAAGACACCGACTTCCGAAATTAAAGTTATTTTTCACTTTGTAGTGATTTTAAGGAAGTCGGTTGTTTTTTTTTTGCAAAAAAGTTTTTTAGTTTGGTTTTCAATGGAAGCGTGTTTTTTAGTATTTTTAAACTATTATTTTTTAATATTAATTATTGAGTAAAAACCGGAACATTAAATTAAAAAGAAAAATCTTTTCTTCTTAATTTTGGTTTTCTAATAAAGCGTGTTTGTTCGTTTCTAACACGCTTTTATTTGCTTCATACGTATGTTAGTATGTGCCTATGTAACGGAAACTTTGAACATGATTTTGAACTCCTTCAAAACGTCGGATTAACTCCAAAATTTTGCATAGTTATCAAGGACCGATGGCAATACAATAATTTTATTAAATTTGTGTCCTTGCCGGGGTTATTTTTAACCATTATTTATTTAGACTGATGTGTAAAAGTGTTAGTACACACTTACGTCCAGAAATAAAATAATTTTACTGATTATTTTTACATGGCCTTATAGATTTTCATTTTCAGTAAAAGCTGCCATCTCATTGTAAGGAAAGCATAATATACACCGTCGTGCTTACTATACTTCTCTACCCACCCCTTTGAATCTCTCAAAGGCGTGAAGTGAAATCATGAAATTGTATACTATTAAAATATAAATTACTCAGGCGAGGCCATGTGGTGGTGGACGTAAAGAATAGCACTATCTCATTTCTTCTCGTGAATGTCGTAAAAGGGGACTAAGGGACTAATAGAGAATTGGCAGCAGTGTTCTCTTTGCACTTTACCACTATACTGCGATTGCCAACCCGCCTGCCAAGCGTGGCAATTATGGCAAACTCCGCCATTTCTTAGAAGAGGACTATGTCCAGACGTCTTACGGTTGAAATACTCAAAGAAATAGTTTCTAATTTTCGTTTTCCTTGTCCACAGGCTTGAACAAGCTTCCGAAGCTCTACGCTCGGAGCTATCAGACTGGGTACCAAAAACTCGCTCTGAAATCAAAACCTTACTACTAGACCTGGCCGACAGGCAGGTCGCCTTGCATACGCAGACGCTCCATGGATGGGAACACGCCTTAAAACTAGCTACAGAAGCTAATATAGACGAGATCTTTAAGACTGTCTCCAAAAACGCGGTGCAGAATCTTTCGCCTTCGAGATGTAGGTCTGAAATGACTCCTACGGAGACGGAAAGGGATCTAGATGATTATAGTGAAGAATTTGACGCTAATAGCCACGATGATTTTGAAACCAATCATGTTATAGTTTACGATGGTGAGAAGGTTCCAGATTCAAATTTGAATCTAGAGAACGACATCGATTCTAAATTGTTGGATGATGATTATGAATCGAAATTGGACGAACTGCAAAATGATTCTTCGAGTGTGAAGGAAATTGTTGATACAGAAATTGATAGTCAGGCTGTGAAAACACAAGAAGATATTTTGAACGAGATTCTAGAAGACACAGCGACTGAAGCGTCCAGCAGTGATTTGAAACCAAAGTCTTTGACTTCGAAAAGTGACGGCATTTCAGATCCATTGAGAGATTTCACGGACGTTGATCTATCATGATTTTGTGACTCACTTTTCTTTGATTTACTTAAAGATTTTTAACCCTGATTGGAGAACTGTAATTAATGCAGTTCCTTTTGTAGATTTGGGTAAGGCATTTGACTTTGTCAATCAATGAGCGTCCAGTGCTGATTAAAGCAAACATGAAAGGTAGAACAGCAATAATTATTACGCTTGCGAAGGCTAGGGGAGTGCATTTTATTGTTATTAGGAGACGTTGTAGGACATATTGATGAACAAAAATATTGAGGAATCCCTCAAGGCAATATATTTGGACCACTACGGTACATTTTAGGTACTCGTGGCCTCCTACGGTATGTTTTAGGTACCGTTTAGTGTTTTAGGAATCGCCAAGTCAGAATTGTAAGATATTTACGAAACCGTAGATAGAATGAGTATTTGAATACTTAGAATTTACTGACGAAAATCTGTTTATGTGATTTCTGATTTAAAAAAAAAACTTCAGAGGTAACAAAACTACATTATTGCTATCGGGAATAACAGATATTTATTTAAAGTATTTCTGTCTCTACCATATAACTTAAAACTAACAGAGACAGCATGCAACTTATCCGCAGGTTTAAGTTGAGTTGTGTATGAGAGTTCAGCCATCAGTCTTTGATATTTGTGGATCGGAACATCTTACATGCATAATTCTATTTTTTTTTAAACTACCAATAAAGAAAACAACCAGAGTTACTCAGTGGTATAGTATATACACAGTAACTGAGTTGTGGAGATCAGATGGGCAGTGCTCCATGTAAAATACTGTTAGTGTAGGCTTTCAGTCTAACCGGATGCAAATTGATAACAGTATTTTGCGATACCAGTATAAGGCGAATGCCTGACTCCCACAACCCAGTTACTGAGTACCTAACCTGATACCTTTTGGTTATAGTCCCAAGTGTATTGAGGTTGACTGCCAATTTAACCGGTTTCAGATGTATACCAGTATCGTATATGGAGCGATTGCCTATCTGAACCCCACAACCCAGTTACTGGGTAACCTGATACCCTAAGGTAATAGACCCAACTGCATTGGGGTCAGCTTCCAGTCCAAGTTTGCAGCGGCATATTGCCTGATTGACTCTTTGACGCCCACAACCCAGTTACTGGGTAATAGTAAGATACTCCTTGGTATCTTGGTGAATTTTCGCAATTATACTAGCAGTTTTGACGATGCTAAATAATTAGGACAATATAAAACTGTATCCAAAGCAATTAATAAATTATTTAATAATATCATATCATAATACAACTGTTATTATACAAATTCTTAGTTTTATTATTTATGTATTTCCTTGATTATATTTAGGTTTAGAAGACATGTTCTTGATATGAAAATAAAAAATAACTTAAAGAATGTGAAGGCGACAGTACGACAAAAAATTAAAACGAGTGGATTATTTTAATGACGCACCCAGTGTCCATACTAAAATTAAATCTAAATACATCTAATATGATGTAGATGCAGTGACAAAAATTTAAAAGAGTATGCTTAGATGGTTTGGTCACGTTGAGAGGATGAATGAAGGACAGCTTAAAAAAGGTATTTTACAAGGCAGATGTGAGTGGAATCGCCAGGAACACCCTAGGAAGTCATATAGTGACCTTATTGGTGATGTTCTTCAGAAAGGTCAGGTGTATAGTACTGGTAACTCGCACTTGTGTGTATGTCCAAATGTATGAACCTAAAAGAGTATGTGGGGATCGTATCAGGTGGCGTTCTGTAGTTTCTGCCTACCCCGTGAATAAAACGCGTGAGTTTATGTATGTATTTACATCTAATCATTTACTTACTGTAGCAAATAATTTCATCACCACTGCTCTCAAAATGATGACAGGAAACATCGTGAGGAAACCGACATGTCTTAGAACAAAAAAATCATCTACCAACCCGCACTGGGCCTGCGTGGTAAATTATGGCCCACTCCCTCTCGAAGAGAGGAGGCCTGTGTCCCAGCAGTGGGAACAATATAGGCTATACTCGGCCCATCCAACTATACAGGGTGTCCCAAAAATCAACGACAAGCCGAAAACGGTTGATAGGCCAGGTGGTGACAGTTATCAGAAAAATAATAAAAAAATCTAAGTTAAGCATTTTTACACGCTTTATATTAGCTTCACTTGTATGTTTGTATGTTTGTATATTTGTATGTTTGTATATTTGTATGTTTGTATATTTGTATGTTTGTTTGTAACCGACTCCTTATAGTGCGATTTTGACCCACTTTAAACGACCAGATTTCATTCAAACTTTGCACACCTGTCAAGGACTGATGACAATGCAATAATTTCATAAATTTGTGCCATTATCCTTGCCAGGGTTACCAGGACAGCAAAAAAACTGTCACAAACTACGCTGACATCCGTCTCTAAATTCAAAATACCCTAAAAAATAGAAAATAAATAATAGTTTAAAAAAACTAAAAAACACGCTTCCATGGAAAACCATACTAAAAAGTACAAAATAATGGAAAAAAGCGTGGGGTGCTTTTAAGGTATTTTTTTATTGATATCAGGCATTATTATTTATTTTTTCGGTACAGTCAGTTAAAGTTGGGTGATCTAATAATTTTTAGTACATGGTGGAGCAATAAAGTGATGTTTTCTTTAAAACTGAGGTAGTTGTGTTTTAATATTGGACTGTAGTTTACAGAAGGGTTATTCAGGGTTACATAACTCACAAAAAAAATTATGCAAGTAAAGATTTGTAGTCACAATAATTAACTTAACTAACTTAGATTTTTTTTATTTTTTTTCTGATAACTGTCACCACCTGGCCTATCAACCGTTTTCGGCTTGACGTTGATTTTTGGGACAACCTGTATAGTGTGTATGAAATAATCATCTTTGTAATTTCGATTTTAAGATTCATTATAATGATCCCAAATACTTCTATGTATTTTATTTTTTGTCGTGTTATCGCCTTCACAAACACAAGAATATAATTAAACACTATGTTTGTAGAAATTATACAATATTAATTAAAATCAACTGGCAAAACTTCACGGTCCAAGTCAAACAATTTATTTCATACTTCGCCCATATAAACCTTCGTCTTGAGTCACACTGTGTATTCATGAAAATCGTTTTAAAATCCGTTACGTAGTTTAAAAGATGTAAGCGTACAGACGCGAGAAGCGACTTTGTTTTATGCTATGTAAGATAAAGATAAGATGGGCACATTTAAGCGTCAAAAAATTTACAAGATTTTTTTTTCTAGTTGTCCCTTTCAGAAGGTAGTTTGGTATGGAGAAGAAACTCCACTCTTTTAAAATGTTTTAAATTATTGTGTGTTAAGATGACAGACTACACGACTGAAGTTTTGCCAGCTACTCCAATGTGACCTTTATATTATATCATCCTGTATTTAAATTATTTAAAAGGTCTGAAATTATTTTTGTGTGCGCGAATGTGATTTGATTGAACTGTGCCAAAAATGTAGAATTTAATAATTTCATTAAAAAAATACGTTTAAAAAAAATACATGTATATCTGAAATGATTTTTGTTTACCCGACTGCGTGTCGCAAAGGAGACTAATGTGTTTATCAGACTATGTAGGTATGTATTTTTATTCCTTGAATAAAAACTTGTGGCACTCTAGATGTGTGGGCCGAATAGTATGTTTATCGTATTAAATTTTATTTCCATATTTCTTAAATTTCACTTTTTACGCAGTCGAAATTTGTGTATTTTTTTTAAATTATCCTAAACTGTCCGACTGCTGAGCACAGGCTTCCCCCAAAACCCTCCAGGCATCCTTTTCCATGGCCACTTCGATCCAACCCATGCAATACGGGTCTAGGTCGTCTCCTCACCTCTTCTTGGACCACGGCGGCTCCGAACATCCTCAGGCACCCACTGTGTGGAGACTATGGCCCAGCGGTCACTGTGCATGCGGCTGGTGTGTCCCGCCCAGTCCAATTTTAGTCTGGCAGCCTTTTTGCCTAGGATTCCCGTTTTGGAACGCAGCGTAATGGTGTTTCGTATTCCGTCAGTTTCGGTCTTCGTTCCATTGCTCATTGACCAACCAACACATTTGTGTCATAAGAAAATCTTGACGGAATCGACATTTCCTATCTGACTACCTCAGAGAAGACATGGCAGAACGAACTCAGAACTAAATGTAAAGAAAATTGCGCATTTTTTGGCACAGTTTATTTAGAATGTTTTATGTAAATAAATAAATGCAATACATTTGTATATAAAGGATTATTTATTACGATATTACTGACTTTTATTTACCTTTTTTTCCTCGTCTTCATCTGCGTAGCCTCTTCACAACTATGTTGGGGTCGGCTTTCAGTTTCGCCGAATGCAGCTGAATACCATAAGTCAACATGTAGTGACTGCCTTTTTTTTGTTCCTTTTCTTGAGGTGGAAATCCTCATAGATGTCCTCCGCCCTGGGGTTGGCAGAGGGGTCTGTCAGACACTGATTAAAACCACCCCAGTGTCGTCCTACCTACCTACGTCGGGGATAATAAATAAAATAAATATCTTTGGACAACCAACACATCGTTATCTGATCCCAAACTAGGCAAAGCCTGTACTATGGTAACCAGACAACTGATAAATATACTTATATATTACTAAATACATACATATTATAGATAAATTACACCCAGACACAGAACAAATGATTGTGCTCATCACACAAAGATTTGTCCTGGGTGAGAATCGAACCCACGACCTCAGTCTTTGCAGTCACGGTCACTAACCACTAGACTAACAGGCCAGTCAAATGGGATCACGGCATCTAATGCGACTCCCGCGGTTCTCGACTGGTACCGGCCCGTCTCTGCGGGCCACTAGGTGGGGAGTGAGGTGCTGAACTCCCTTACATTATAGAGGTGCGCGTAGACCATGCGTCGCTATCTCGGATCCTAAGGACTAGGACCGATTTAAGGGAGCTGGAAGAGGGCGTTGTCCGCCCTTCGCCGTCGCCCGGTGCGCTTGCTGCGGGCCGGGTGAGCGGAAGATATCTCCCGCTCCCTTTCCGCAGCCTCCTGCGACATGACTGATTCGCAGAAGGATACCACCGCGTCCTAGGACTCCTTGCTGCCGACCATCGACTCGACCACGGCTGGCAGCGACAGCTCATTGACTACTCCTGAGATGAGGGCACGGCGCGGCTCTTTTCAAGCGGCACACTCTGCCAGCGTATGCTGCGCCGTGGAGGGACTGCCTATCTTAATTCCACACTAGTTCCTGGGTACCACGATCCGACAGCCGTTTGTTATCATTAGAAAAAAAAAAAAACTATTTAATTTAGGTCAGATTATTTTTTGTAGTTTACCATCAATGTTTTTTTAAACATGACATATTCTACATGGTCCAATTTAATTAGCTAGCGAAACTACTTGATTCTAGTTGTTAGACAGCAATACTTTAGCAGATTCAGATAATCGGCAAGCATAAGGTAGGACGTCCTCAGGCTAGGTGTAGCGACGATTTTCGCAGGGTTGCTGGTAGCAGCTGGATGAGAGTTGACGAGAATCGAGCTGAACGGCGTGAAATCGGAGAGGCCGTTGTCCCAGCAGTAGACTACTTTAGGATCATGATGAGTGCTGATAAGGATTGTCTGACCACGGACGTAAAATATTCTGGCAGGATATTAACGAGCAATTGAATTTCGATTCTCGGTATTGAACCGAGGATAGAGAATCCAACAGAATACAAGCCCCGAAGAACACCCCCGCATTCCGCGTTGAAAATACAACGCACGAAACGCCAAAGGGATATTTTTGCGTCCCTTGTGAAACTGTTGTCGCTTTATTCAATTAAAAAAACATTCAACATCATCATTTCAGCCGAAAGATGTCCACTGCTGGACATAGGCCTCCCTCAATTTGGGAGGGTTTGCCATCATAGCCTCGCTTAGCAGGCAGGTTTGGCAATCGCAGTATGGTAGTAAAATGCATAGAGAACGCTGCTGCCCATTCTCTAGTAAATCCCTTAGTCGCCTGTTACGTCACCTACGGGGAGAGATGGGGGGTCCTAATTTTTCAAAAGAACACAAGAGAAACCAAAAAATTGTATTTTAAAATATATTTTATTTCATTATCTTTGTACGCACGGAGTGCTAATAATACATTTTGTCATAACTGTAAATTGATGACGGCAATCGAGATGAGCAACTATCGCGCAACTGTGGCGCGTCTTAACCAACTTTTTTTTACTATATAACCTATTTATACGTCTCCGTAAGTAGATTGTGTTTAAAAAGAATGTTAGTAACTCGAACTGTATAATTATTCACTGGACTAACAACTAATTACTAAACTATATAGTTTACACTGTTCGAGTGACTAAATTCAAGCAACTAGACTGGAGACGTATTTTTTGCTTAATATAACATCACCCCTGTATTTCCCGGCAGGTTCGGCAGAGAACCTCACTCACATTTTACCGTTTGCTTATTGCTTTTTTTTTAAATAAATATTTCTAGAATCAATTGCGTAGTCATTCATCTCTTTTGTCGACACCAAATATACAACTTAAATAATAATAATTAAATTTATTTATATTCTATTTTACAGTAATTTACAATGTACATTAAGAACTAAAAATTATATTTTACAATATTTTGATATTTATATTTTTTGACAGACATTTTCTAATCAGCCTATTATATTGCCCACTGCTGGGACACAGAATTTTCTCTGAGAGGGAGTGGGTTGTAATCCACCGCGAGCCCAGTGCGGGTTGGTAGATATCACATGTCTTCGAATTTTTGTTTCTAGGACATGCCGTTTTCCTCACGATGTTTTCCTTCACCGTTTTGACAGCAGTTGTCATGAAATTATTTACACAAAATAAAGCGCCTGTCTGTGTGTGAATCTATGGCTTACAACACTCTCCCTCTCATAGAGAAGCCTTAGTCCCAGCAGTAGAAACATTACAGACTGATTAAGTAACAAACAATTTCTCTGACCATACAATTTTTTAGTAAGTTATATAAATATCAAAATATTGTAACAACGATAAATAATAATTATTTAATAATAAGACGAAACTGATAATCTTATGTTTAGGATCAATATTACATGCAAATTATATCTCCCACAGATATTAAAAAGATTACACATTTCCTTCAAGCCACAAATGGAGTTGAAATTGACTGAATTGCTAACCGACTTTAGGAAAAGTAAGTTGTGTATTCGACGATTTTTTTTTTGTCATTTAGTAGTTTTTTTCTTCACAATCCAGTCTCAAGTTTTAATTGAGAATTTTTCCATTAGAAAGATACAATTATTGTTTAACTCAAGATGGACAAGCAAAAAAACATTCTCTTGAAAAAGTCTTAGCCATTTCTAGACCTTTTGTGGTTGATTATAATAAATATAATGTGCACGTAATTTTGATATTTTTCTATTTAACTTCAGACATTTTAGTATTTCAAATATTCTGTCTTACTAAATAGAGCAGAAAATATTAAAGATTTGTAAATGTAAACGTGACGATGTTGTGTGACCTCAGTGTGATGCGTAGTTATTGTTTTAGAAAACTTTTGTTCTATGATTTTTTTTAAATTCATCAGGTTTTCATACAAAAATCGGCTGCCCGTAAATAGGTCAAGTTCAAGTGCCCCGCCGCCCTAACCGCGCTCCTCTCACTAATTTACCGCTTTCTTTTGCTTCGCATAGACTTCGTATCATTTAGAGCGTTCAATATAAATATTTGTATTTTTGTATGAAAATATGATGAATTTTTAAAAGTCATAGAACAAAAGTTTTTGATTATGATGTTAGTAACATAGTCCTGAGAGGTTAATCGGTGTTTTACAAATAACCCTGTAGAGATGGTGCCACACAACCACTAGACCAACGAGGCAGGCAGAAAGTCAGCTATACAATCAAATTGTAGATTCTTCAAACATGTTTACATTTACAACTATTTAAGACTTACCCAGCGAATTTAGTAATCAGAAACATTTGAATGATGGCATTTGATCCACGATCATAAGGACGTAGGTAGTAATTTTCAATTGAATATGATACTAATATAATTTCATCAAAAAAAAGTTAGGGAAATGTATTGCCCGTGTCAGAAACGATGGATGGACTGTGTGAATGACGATATGGATAAAAAGGGAGTGAATACCGAGATGACGACTAATAGAGAAGTGTGGAAAATAAAGACATGTTGCGGCGACCGCAAATAAATTGGAGTAAGGGCGGGAGATTGATGATATTTAAATAACAATTGAGCTATTTGATAGATGGCTATAACACGGATAAATTACATAGTGTATCAATTTGATGAACAATTAATTTCCCTGACAATTTGTAATTATATTGGTACCATATTCAAATGATTGTAAAATCTTTTCCGATATACCAAAAAATATACATTTTTTTTTTACTAATATTAATTAAAAATTATCCCAAATTACAATTTAATATAACAAGGCATATTATAATATTTAATTAGTGGTTTCACTAATAATTCACCCCTTTGGGGTTGTTTTTTAAGATCAACTTTGTGCCCCGTAGTTGTTGGGGTTAATTTTTACCCGGAGAAGTGTTATGTCTTAAGAGCCTTTTCCAAACTATGTTGTGGTCAGCTTCCAATCTAACTAGGTGCGGCTGAATATCAATGTTTAAGGTGTTCAGCTAGAGTTGCGTCGTGCCTGACTGAGGGAGCCTCTAATTTAAGGATTGACAAATCAATATTTTTTCTTAGCAAACTCATTGAATTCTCACAAAGATAAGTTAGTAAGTGCGATTTCTGCTTGAATAAAGCACAAACAATATTGATTTGGGGCTAAAACGGAGATGTAAGCAAAGCAGTATCGTGGTAAGTGACGTCACAATATGGCCGCGACAATAACGCGCGTTTGAACTGTAGTTGAAAATTGTTTAATTTTAATAATATTTTTGAGCAACAAACCGTAGTAATTTTTTACTTTTAATACTTTTATTGGGTTTATATTAACCTGCTTCACTGATTAATCCACTCTTAATCCGAGTGTATTTTTAAAAAGTTTTTCTGTCTGTACAAATAAACATTTTATTTATTTATAATACATTCACTCACTGATTAATCACGAAGTCTCAAAAACTACTAGACGTACGATGATGAAATTGGGCACAGAGGTAAATAGAGGCGTCGGCTAAGAAAGGATTTTGTGGAAACTCCCTCCGTAAAGGGGTGAAATAGGGGGTGGAAGTTTGTATGAAAGTCCGTCAGTTTTGATACATGCCAAGCATAGTCCCTATTAGCTATTTTATAGAAATTGGTCTTATAACGAAAAATGTTCAAAATGATGAGTACAAATATTTTTTAAGATGTGTTGGATAAACATTGGCGCTGATTCTTTTGCTCACCAATTGAACTAAAGAGTATTGCCATCTCTTACGGACAGACTGCGAAAGAAAAAGACAAGTGACGCTTTTAGAACTGTCAAACTGAATTACGTTTCTATTGCCTTGAATTTGGCGTGATTTTAAGCATCATGAATTTAATTCGTCGAAGAAAACCTTGGGGTTGACATCTCACAAGTCAGCCTATGAGGTTGTCGGCTGCTTAACTGGACTTGCCTATGGCTACCTTAATAAATAAAAGCTCCTTATTTATTTATTTTATTATTATAGCCACGGCTTAAATAACCCTCTTGGCATAAAATTATAAAGCATAATAATACTTTGGCATATTGCAAGACACAACTGTAATTTTTAACCGACGAAAAAAAAACGAAGAGTTCTCAAGTCGATACGTATATTTTTTTTTATGTATGACCACGCATAACTTTTTACAGAGCAGTCCGATTTTGATACTTCTTTTTTTATTGGAAAGATATACCCTGAAGTTGGTCCCATAAAAATTTGGAAAACAAAATCCAACCCTGGGGGGTAGGAAAACATGGGATGATTGATTGTTCACTCATTGATTGTAATGTATGACCACGCATAACTTCTTACAGAATAGTCCAATTTTGCAAGCATGTAGTAATAAGTAGAGCTAAAAAAAATTATAAAATACAAACTTTTTAACAAAACAATTAAACCGCCGAAAAAACTGATTTTGAGTCGGCGCCAAACAATCAATGAACAAAGATCATTAAAATACCTTAAGTTTATAGAAATAACCAAATATTGTTTGGCACCGACTCAAAATCACTTAGTCTTCTTATTTTTTGCTTTTCAGTTTTTTCGGCGGTTTAATTTTTTTTGTTAAAAGTTTTTTTTAAGGCATAATATTTAACATAAATTTAGGCGCGAACTTTGATCACACTTTTATTAATGTAAGTACGTAACGGAATCTTTGAACGTGATTTTCACCCCCTTTAAAACGTTGGATTAATTTTAAACTTTACACACTTATCAAGGATCGATGACAATACAATAATTTCATAAATTTGTGCCATTACCCTGGCCAGGATAGCAAAAGCAAAAATAAAAACTTGCTTTTGTAGTTAGCTGAACTAAAAACAGAAATTAAATTACTGCTGAAGTGATTTTTAATTGATATCACGCACCCCACGCATTTTTTTTTTTCATTTTTTTCTACTTTTTAGTTGGTTTTCTATAAAAGCGTGTTTGTCTAGTTTTTTTTTAAACTATTATATATTATTTTTATTACAAAAATCAGTATGTGTAAATATCATTATGCTTTGTAAAATTATGCTTCATTATGATTATGCCAACAGTATTTATAGCAATACATTTATGTCTAATAAAATTATGCGTTGTGATCATTATGCGAACGAAATACATTCGTTATGCCAATATATTTTATGCTTCTCATTAGTAAACCCCCCGTTGGGGTACGGGCCTCGGCTTAGAGCAGCAAAGGACGGGCAGGAGCTGACTGAGAAATCTTTAGTTGCAACAAAATTTGACAGCTCTAATTTTTATTTCCATCTCTTTCTTGTTTCATTAGAAGGACAAAGATAGCAATAGTCTGAATTAAGTTCAGTTGTATTATGCGTTTCCGTAGTGCTGGAGGGTACTCCGACCAGCATGCGTAGCATGACCACTGTAGAAAGGGGTTTTGTCGACGGAAGAATAGATAAAGTGACGTTTTGTGTAGACAGTACGCTCTCCTATAAAATCGTGATTTTGTAGATAACCATGTATACTTTGTGGCCGTCGAATAAAAGGGTTTTCTAGCATGGCGATTATAAAATCAAATTGTTTTCCCTCCCTTAAGCGACTGACAGTGTGATTTTGACAGTTGGGATAGAAAACTTTCGTCTAAAATAGTCTACATCAAAAATTACCTGGAGAAGGATGTTTAGAAGAGAAAGACAAAATGACAGATTGTAGAAAGATTTCTACGATGAGATGTCAAAAATTAAGAAATAAAATGTCACTTTGTATGAAAACAGCTGTGTCTATTCTTCGTGAAAATAGAAAGCGTCATGCTACGCCTGCAGACGGGTATCGTGTCTGGGGGATTACTACTCGACGATTAATGTCAGCACGTTGTATATATTCTAGTTGCGCGGTAAACTTTGCTTGCGCGATGCAGCATTCGTGCATGACGTCAGTGTGATGCGTAGTTCGTATGTGGCGGTGTAGATGTCGCTACTAACACCACTCCTATAATTCCCGATGATTAACATTGACATCTAGACTTTTAGTGTCGATTTAAAGTCATTTTTAATGTGGTGTAGATGCCGCTACTCGACGGACGCAGACTAGCGTGAAGATAGCTTTGATACTACATAACTGGTGGTATTACATACGGGTTTTTCTTCTTATTCTTGTTGCTTCTTGGGTCAAGTGCGTGTGTGTCAGTGTAAAACGGGACCCTAATACTAAGACTCCGCTGTCCGTCAGTCACCAGGCTCTATTTCATGAACCGTGATAGTTATACAGTTGAAATGTTCACAAAAGATGTATTTTTGTTGCCACTATAACGACAAATAATAATAAGGGGGGCTCCCATACAACAAACGTGAGTTTTTTTGCCAATAACAGTACGGAATCTTTCGTGCGCGAGTCCGTCTCGCATTGGCCCAGTTTTTCTCCTTATTCTAGCTGTTTTTTGGGTCAAATGTGTGTGTTTTGGCACACAGGCTCGTACGAAGATGGTTTTAGTACTACAATATACGGGTTTTCTTCTAATTCTTGCTGGTTCTGAGTGTGTGTGTTGGCTATAGTGTTACATACGGGTTTATCTTCTTATTCTTGCTAGTTCTTGTTCTACTTGTTGTGTGTAGCTAGCAGTGCTGCGTGTGGTAGAGGTCGGGCTCGAGGCGACGCACGCGCACTCGCTGGCGGTAGTGGTACTCCTTGAGGTACAGGCGCAGGCGCGCCGGGAGGGGCAGCTTCTCTACGCCTGCGGGACAAGGGGGGAGCATTTAGTAAGAGTCTACGTCTCTCGGCTGAAATTGAGCCGCTCCGTGTAAAGATATACAGGATGTCAAAACGGATTCAATGTCGGCAGCCCTTCCCCACAGTAAAATGTATAATATGAATTTTATTTAGATATATACAGTGTGTCTGGTCACCGGTGTCCGACCCGTTAAAGCGAAGCAATATGATCAATTTTATCGACAAATCCACCATAATAAGGCATATTGCCCCTACTGTTTTGAAATGGCGGCCATTTTTTTTACTGATTGCGTTTGGGTTAATTTATTTTGCCATATCTACCGATATTAGAGGTCCTATAGACATAAAAGTGGTATCGTTTGATAGCTACAAAAGTAGGCAATCAATTCACACTAAAAAGTTTACCAAAAACTCCCATTGTGTCGTAGGTCTTGGGTTCGATTCCCACCCAGGACAAATCTTTGTGTGATGAGCACAATCATTTGTTCTGTGTCTGGGTGCAATTTATCTATGATATGTATGTAGGTATTTGGAAATATATAAGTATACTAGCTGACCGTACAGACGTTGTCCTGTTTCCTAGAACTCGATAGCAGCGCCACCTACCGGGTCCAATAGTGAATCTAAACCATCCAAGGTGCCACCCAAGCGCATACAAAAAAATTATTCAAATCGGTCCAGCTGTTTAGGAGGAGTTCAGTGAGATACACACGTACAGTAGAATTATATATGTATATAAGTATGTTTATCAGTTGTCTGGTTGCCATAGTACAGGCTCTGCCTAGTTTGGGATCAGATAATGGTGTGTTGGTTGTCCTAAGATATATTATTATATCCGCTGGATGCGGGAACCACAGAACCTGTTCAAGTAACGGAGTTTAAAGGAGGCTTGTCCAGCAGTGGACATCCTTTCGGCTGAAATGTTGTTGTAGCTTACCGTCGTAGCTGGTGTGTGAGACGATGACGGCTCTCGCCAGTTGCTGCAGAGTGAAGGGCTCGCTGCGCGGCAGGGGGGCCGTCAGCATGGGCTCGAAGAACATCACGCACGCTGGGTCCTGTACGCAACAAACTAGGTTAGTTACTTACTAGATTAACAGAAAAACTAAAAAAAAAATAACAACCGATTTCCTTAAAAAAAAAAAACACTACAAAGTGAAAAATAACTTTAATTTCGGAAGTCGGTGTCTTAGGATCAGTATTTAAGGTTTTTTTGCCATGTGTTGTTTTTAACCGACGAAAAAAAACCGGCCAAGTGCGAGTCAGACTCGCGCACCGAGGGTTCCGTACAAACCTGTAGGTATTCACGGTTTATGCATAAGGTTTATGTTTATGAAATTATTTTTTTTATTTTTATATTTGAGTTGATTGAAGGAAAGGTAAATTGCGGTTTACGATTTATGACGTATTAAAAAAAACTACTTACTAGATCTCGTTCAAACCAATTTTCGGTGGAAGTTTACATGGTAATATACATCATATATTTTTTTTAGTTTTATCATTCTCTTATTTTAGAAGTTACGGGGAGGGGACACACATTTTACCACTTTGGAAGTATCTCTCGCGCAAACCATTCAGTTTAGAAAAAAGTGATATTAGAAACCTCCATATCATTTTTGAAGAGCTATCCATAGATACTTCACACGTATAGGTTTAATGAAAAAAAAAAATTTGAGTTTCAGTTCTAAGTATGGGGAACCCCAAAATTTATGTTTTTTTTTCTATTTTTGTGTGAGAATCTTAATGCGATTCACAGAATACATCTACTTACCAAGTTTCAATAGCATAGCTCTTATAGTTTCGGAAAAAAGTGGCTGTGACATACTCGGACAGACAGACAGACCGACAGACATGACGAATCTTTAGGGGTTCCGTTTTTTGCCATTTGGCAACGGAACCCTAAAAACGGAGGAGGTAATCAATTCGACGCATATATTTTTTATTTGTTTTTTTTTTTATGTATGACCTCGCATAACTTTTTACATAGTAGTCCGATTGTGATAATTCTTTTTTTATTGGAAAGGGTATACTCCGAAGGTGGTTCCATATAAATTTGGAAAACAAAAACGAACCCTAAGGGTCGGAAAACAGGGGATAATTGATTTTTCACTCACTGATTGTAATGTATAACCACGTATAACTTTATACACAGTAGTCCGATTTTGATAATTCTGTTTTCATTGGATAGGGTTTATCTTGCCAAGTATTATTAGTACATTAAAGCCACAAAAAAAATATAAATAAAAACTTTTTAACAAAAAAACCGCCGAAAAAACTGAAAAGCAAAAAATAATAAACCTTAAAATTTTGAGTCGGCGCTGAAAAATCAATGAACAAAGATCACTCAAAGCGCCGACTCATAATTTTAAGGTTTATTATTTTTTGCTTTTCAGTTTTTTCGGCGGTTAATTTTTTTGTTATTCACTGTGTAGTGTTTTTTTAAGGAAGCCAGTTGTTATTTTTTTTTAACTTTTTAGTTATGGTAGATACCCCGCCCTAATCTAATCGCGTTATTCGTTCATTTGTCGCGCAAATACTTAATGCAAATTTAAGACTTTTATGGTTTTCACATGGATCCCATTGTCAAAATAGAACCAAATTAAAATGGGACCACAAGAATCATCAAAATCAGTTCACCCAGTCAAAAGTTCTGAGGTAACAAAAAAAAAATACAGTCGAATTGAGGAACCTCCTCCGTTTTTTGAAGTCGGTTTAAAAGAAAAAAAATGTCGGCCGGATTTTTTTTTTAAGTTTTCATATTGGGTGTCGTTTTCATGGTTTTCGAGGGTGCTGAAGCCGATAGTGAGGTTAAAATTTTGATCTAACTGTACTAAACACTGAAATACTCAACGTTTGAGTATTTTAAAATAGAATAAACAATGTTACATTCGGTGTTGAAGTAAAAGCACAAGGAACTCTTCACCCACATTGTTTACTTGGAACACCGCTTACAAGCTTACATACATACATAAACACACGCCTTTTCCCCATGGGGGTAGACAGAAACTACAGAACGCTACCTGCTACGATCCTTACACACTCCTTTTGCCTCGTTTACGTTCATACATCTGGTCATACACACACGCCGGTTGCGAGTACTACGCACCTGACCTTTCTGAAGAACATTTCATTATCATTATGATTTCAGCGGAAAGACGTCCGCTACAGGACCTCTCTCAATTTTTGGGTTTGCCATAATGATCACGCTTGGCAGGCGGGTTGGCGATCGCAGTATGGTGCTAAAATGCATAGAGAACGCTGCTACCCATTCTCTAGTAAGTCCCTTAGTCGTCAGATAAGATTTCTTTATTCGTTTTAACATTGTATGCTTGCACTTGTATGTATACAATATTTAAACGAATAAAGAAATCTTATCTTATCTTGTCATTTACGACATCCACGGGAAATGTGATGGTGATATTCTTTGAAGTTTATTTACAAACTAGCTTCTGCCCACGACTTCGTCCGCGTCAAATTTCTTGCGACCCACCCCGCCGCCTGCCCGTGCGAGGTCTTCGTGACTGTTTTTGTTTCGGCTCCTTTTGATCTTAGCGTCATTTTATAGTCTATAGCCTTCCTCGATAAATGGGCTACCCAACTCTAAAAAGATTTTTCAATCGAAACACTAGTTTCTGAGCGGATTCAGATTCTGATTAGCGCGTTCAAGAAATGAAATGAAATTTATTTTGCAAGAATTGTAGTACATTACAGATGGTCGGTTTATTTTACAGTATCTAATACAATTCGCTAAACCTAGCATGCAAAGTAATTGATAACATTAATTAAATAAATGAAGATATTAAATTCGAATACAAATCATAGTTATTAAATTAAGAATAATAAAGTCAATCATTTTTTTCAAATTACAATAGTAATAAATATCAATGTTAATCGGTCCCATAAGAGAGAAATTTCACTTACATGAGAAATATTTACATAATCGAAAAAACATTGTTTTACAACGTACAGTTTTGGTAAGAAGAAAAAAAAAAAAATAACACAATTAAAACAAAACAGAAATAATCAAAAAGTGTAGGGTAATCGCTAATAATTTGAACACAACCAAAATGTAAACATACACGGAACGCGCGCAACTGGATGTGGTATGGAATGTACTAAGGTGCGCTCGCTTTATTTTGATTAAGTATATGTAATTTTAAGTGTTTTTTAAATATTGACATCGTCTTTACATTTTTTATGTTATTTGGTAGTTTATTATACAATTCAGCACCTTCGTACATCACATTTTTTTTGCCATAGCTAGTTCGTGGTGAGTGTAATTGTATGTCATTTGCATTTCTGAGCCTAATTTTGTGTATTTGATGTTTCTTTGTGAAATGTATTTGTGTATGAATACTTTTATTAAGTATTTTTCTTATCAAGATGCAAGTATTATATATGTATGTTTGTGATATGTTCATTAACTTCGTTTCATTGTATATTTTTTGTGTTGGTGTACTGTAGTCATAATGGAAGAGTGTCTTTATTAACTTATTTTGTGCTCTTTGTAGTTTTTCAATATTGGTTTTAGCCGCTGTGCCCCATACTTCTATTAGATAGTCCAGGTGAGGTTTTATAAGAGTGCTATATATAGTGTAGCGAACTTGCCGTGGAAGACATCGGACAACACTCCGTAGGGCTCCCGTGAGCGAAGTCAGCTTAGACCTAACCCTCTCCATGTGTGGCTTCCAGTTCAGGTGGTTATCTAAAATTAATCCCAGGTACTTTTCGTGCTCAACTTTCTTTATAGGTTGGTTATTAATGGTTAATTGTGGGTGGTGTGGTAGTTTTTTATTTTTTGCCGCAAAAATTATGTAGTTGGTTTTGGCTACATTTATTGTGAGTAGATTGCACTGAAACCACACATTTAAAAGATGTAGATCACCCTGAGCGTCACTCACAACAGCGTCTATAGAGTGTCCAAAATAAAATAAAGCTGTATCGTCGGCGTACAACGATACATCGCCCTTAAGTCCAACTTCATGAATATTGTTTATGTAGATTAAGAATAATAAGGGTCCCAAAATTTATCCCTGCGGAATGCCAAAACTCACGGTTTTAGGACTGCTTTGGGTATCGTTAATCTTAACCACTTGAGAACGATTTGCCAGGTAAGATTTAAAGATATCAAGGGCACTACCAGTGACACCAATGTCATTTAGTTTTTTTATTAACAGTTTGTGACTTATTGTGTCAAATGCTTTTTTCAGGTCAATGAAAATACCTAATGCTATTTGCTTTTTGTCAATACTTAGTTTAATTTTTGTTATTAGATCTACTGTTGCCGAAAGTGTGTTAGATTTTGGCCTAAAACCGTATTGTTTATTAAAAAGGAAGTTTTGCGTTGTTAGATGTTCATCAAGGCGGTTGTACAAAACACGTTCAAAAATTTTAGAAAGAACCGGCAAGACTGAAATTGGACGATAATTTCCTGGATCAGATTTACTTCCACTTTTGTAGATGGGGCTGACTTTGGCAGTTTTGAGGTTGTCGGGAAAAGTACCAAGCTCTAAATGTTTATTGATACAATTTGTAAGTTCATCTAGTATTAAGTCTTTTACGCATTTGATTGATTTTGTGTTTATACCATCTAGGCCAGAGCTAGTGTTTAATTTTAAGTTTTCAATATTTTTTTCTATTTCATTTATGGTGCATGGTCGTATTTGTGAAAGTGTGTCCGAGGTTCCAATTGCTTGCGTTCCTTTAGTATGGGTTAAATTATTGTGGTATTGATTGGGAATTTGACTAGCCAGAACTGATCCTATGTTTGAAAAAAAATCATTTAAACACTCACAAATGTCAGTCTGATTAGTCAAAACACCTGATGGCACAAGGAGTTTACTCGGTGCTTGTGACTCTCTGGCCTTATTCCTAGAGAGATCATTTATAAGATTCCACATTTTTTTTGGATTTTTCTTGCATTGATCGAAAGCATTTTGGTAATAAGCACTTTTTGTTTGTTGTATAACTTGACTGACTTTATTTCTTTGATTTAAAAATTTTTCCTGCAATAATTGATCATTCACTTGTTTTTTGTACGTGTTCCATAGTATGTTTCTTTTATTTATTAGGTTTATAATTGTTTTGCTTATCCAATCTTGCTTGGGTGGATTCAATATTTTATATTTTGTTATTTTACTGCTATTGATACTGGATAATAGTTTTTGTTCTAGTAGTTGGTATAGGTCATCTTCGTTGGTAGTATTCCAATCTCTCACAGTATTGTACAGCTTTTCATAATCTATAGCTTCATATTTTACTCTTCTAGGTGGTTCTGGTTCATATTTTTTAACTTCTAAGTATATTTGGTTATGATCCGACATAGCAGTTGCAATAATAGCAAGGTGGAACTTGATGTCTGCAAGGTTTGTACAAACATGGTCGATTATACTTTTCGTGGTTGCGGTTTCTCGGGTACAATAGTTCTCCTCAACTTTGTTGAGAAGTCTATAGCCAGTAGTTTGTAGTTCCTCTTTGTATTTAATAGTTGTCTGATCCAAATTTAGCACATTAATATTAAAATCCCCCAGTATTATTACTCTTCTCCGCTTATGCAGTTGCTTGGTGTATGTTTCAAGGAAGTTTTTGAAATTAGAAGCGTTTGGTTTACGATAGATGCCAGCTATGTCAAGGGAATACTTTTCAAGATGTATCCAGACGTAGTGGTTGTCATTCTCGCATAGTTCTTCAATTAAGTGGTGTTTTAAGTTGTTATGAGCAAAAATTGATACTCCACCACCCCTTGCGCTTCGCCTGTAATTATAGTAATGTGTATAGCCAGGAATTTGAATTATTTTAGCTTCATCATCACTTTTTATCCATGTTTCAGTCAGTATAATGATGTGTACGGTACTACGAAAAGATTCCACGACACACTTTAGTTCGTCCAATTTCCCTGGTTTAACGATACTGCGCACATTTGCATATAAGAATTTTATAGATTTGGTGCTTGTAGTAATATCCTCGTAGTTATCAATTATTTGGTAAGTAATGTCTTTAGCGTGAGAGTTTTGATTATAGCTGGTGTCTTTTGGCGTCAGTTTTTTGCGGGTATTTGAATTATCTTTGGCACACCCCTCATATACCTTATTGTTAAGTTGTTCTCGCCATTTTCAGATCGGCTCATAAGTTCACCCTTTAGCTTCCTCAGAAAATCTTGTTGTTGGGGTGTCTGATCCGAGTATATTTTGATATTGTCAGTATTAGCATCGTTTTTGCCACGTAAGATAGATATTGACGTTTCTGATGATTTAAAGCATACTTTTAAAGGACGATTTTTCCTTATAGTTTAGGTACTCATTCACAGAATAGAATGATTTTTCAATAAGCCATTTGAATAAAACTGTTTTAAAGCGATTGACTGGCAGTTCCCTTTATAATTTGGGTAATTTATTATATATCCTTATGACCATTGGAAAACAACTTCTGTGTATAACTGGCTTTTCATTTGAGGAATAATTAATCTGTCAGGATATCTTGTGTTAAACGTAACACTGTCTCCAAGACGTTGAAATAATTCGGAGTGCATTTTAACAAATTTACAGCACTCAAATATGTACATACCGGGAACAGTTAATATATTTAAATCTTTAAAAAGAGGTTTACATGAAGTCAATGGTGGCACATCACAAAGAGCACGGATACATTGTTTTTGGGCTTTAAACACCCTATTTATAAGGACAGAATTTCCCCATAGAACAATACCGTATCTAATGTTGGAAGCCACATAACCATGATACATGAGAGGGCTGTTTTGAGGTTGGCTATTTTACAAAGTCTCCACAAGGCAAAAGCGAAACGATTAATCTTATTTGTGACCTTTAAGGAGTGAGGTTTCCATGTACAGCCACTGTCGACTGTTATACCAAGAAATATGGCTTCATGTGCAAGCAAACAAACAAACTCTTCAGCTTTATAATAAGTAAAGATTTCCTACATTACCTTATAGTGCTCAATAAGCTTGGTGACTGTAGAGGCGGCGAACACAGCGGGGTCGTGCGAGTCGAAACTAAACCTGGAAATAATAATTTCATTTATATAACAAAACTAGCTGACCCGGCTAACGTTGTTTTGCCACGTGAAAAAGAGTGAAAATTTAGAGTTGTATATATTTTTAAATGCCAAATCATAATAATTTTTTTTTAATCGTCAAAGAATTAAAAATTTCCGGGTGAGTCATCCTTATCATTTAGGGGTATGAATAAACAAAACTTTTTTACAAAAAAAAAAACAACCGACTTCCTTAAAACACAAGTGAAAAATAACTTTAATTTCGGAATTCGGTGTCTTAGGATCTGTATTTATGTTTTTTTTTTTGCCACCGACTTCCGAAATTATAGTTATTTTTCACTTTGTAGTGTTTTAAGGAAGTCGGTTGTTTTTTTTTTGTAAAAAAGTTTTTATTTTTAAATTTTTAGTTGTGGTATTCACCCTGCACTAATTCCAAACAAACAATGCATATTTATGCGATAGCAGAAATCGCGGTTGATTTGCTGTCATTTTTTAAAGAGTTCCGGTGTCTGTCTCCCGAACTCATCATCAGATCTATATGAAATTTACATGGGACCATTTCGGAGTAAACCCTTTCGAACAAAAAAAGAATTTTGCAAATCCGTTTATATATGACAGAGTTATAGCCGAACATACATAAAAAAATAAAACATGTAAACATCCGAATTGAGAACCTCCTCCTTTTTGAAGTCGGTTAAAAATAGATGTTGGCAGATTCTCAGACCTACCCAATATGCACACAAAATTTCATAAAAAAAACCGCTAAGAAAGCCGTTTCGGAGGAGTTTGGTAACAAACACTGCGACACGAGAATTTTATATATTAGATGTCACGTGTGCACTCCCCGACGGGTTTGACAGAGCTGAACCTATAGTACAGCCATACTGTTTATTGTTGTTACTGTTTGTGTTTATATCTATTTTTTCGAAACAATCTTTATCTTTACATCATCATCCGTCGAGCCTTTTCCCAAGTATGGTGGGGTCAGCTTTCAGTCTTACCGGATGCAGCCGAGTATTGTACATGAAGCGACTGTTTATCTGACCTCCATAACCAGTTAATGGGTAATACGATACCCCTAGGTAAGATTTATTGTCAGACTTTCGGGTTTCTGACGACCCGTAACGACTGTCTAAGATCTACGAAAGACAGCCGGGACCAGATTGACGTGCTTTCCGACGCACGGAAGTATCTTGGTATGTAAAGATGGTCACCCATCTACGGACCAACTGTTCATAAATAAGACAAAATAACCTATTTAACCCTAGATTACTAAACTATCGTAAAATTTACGACGGAAAAATCATGATTCCTGGAAAAAACAAAGTTCGCGTCGTTCCCGCGTCCCGTTTAAACTGTGTAGAGCAAAAAAAAAAAAAAAACTATTTTCATTATTATGTGATCTCTTAAACCCAAAGAATAAGTAATTGTAATTTCTAAAATAATCTAATATATAAAATTCTCGTGTCACAGTTTTCGTTGCCATACTCCTCCGAAACGGCTTGACCGATTTTGATGAAATTTTTTGTGCTTATCCGGTATCTATGAGAATCGGCCAACATCTATTTTTCATCCCCCTAAATGTTAGGGGTAGTCCACCCCTAAATTTTTTATTTTTTTAAAAACTTTTATTTTATTATTATTGAGCATTGAAAAATACATACAACTCTAAATTTTCACACTTTTTCACCCGGCAAAACAACGTTTGTCGGGTCAGCTAGTTAAAATGTATAATTTGTAGATTTATTGTTTTATTTTCCTGTCGTATTTTTTACGAATGTTTAGTAATAACGTCACTTGTAGGATAGTTTAGTAATCTGGTTAAACCAAATGTCATTATTGCCATGACAACTAATAATATAATTGTTTGTGTTGCTTACCTGTGCTGGTAGTGTTCTATACGCGCGTGGAGGGAGCGTCCGTATTTGCGGAAGGACACTGAGAATAGATGCTCCTCTTGGGCAGAGTCGCGGAGGAGGAATGTGCCTGCAAGTGAAGATATGGGTCAGAAAAACCAAGGATAAATTATTTTTAGGGTTCCGCACCTCAAAAGGAAAAAGCGGAACCCTTATAGGATCACTTTGTTGTCCGTCCGTCCGTCTGTCTGTCAAGACCCTTTTTCTCAGGAACGCGTGGAGGTATCAAGCTGAAATTTATATCAAATACTTAAGTCTACTGTCCCTTGGAGCTGTGAAAAAATCAAACTTTTTAGCTAACGCAATCAAAAGATATAGCCGTTTATGCCGCAAATTTCCGCAAATTTTCGAAACTCGCAAGGGAATCAAAACCTAAAAGGTACTTCCAGTCGATCTAGAATTTTAAAATTTGGTACGAAGCCACGTCTTACAGTACAGATAAAGGAAAAATTGCGAAAACAGTAAATTTTTTGTTACATCATATAATTAAAATATTTTTTTAAATTTTAAACTTTAGACCTACAGGTTTGTACGGAACCCTCGGTGCGCGAGTCCGACTCGCACTTGGTCGGTTTTTTTTAACCCCTGACGCAAAAAGAAGCGTGTTAAAAGTTTGTCAGCTATGTATGTCGGTCCGTGGCACCGTAGCTCGCAAACAGGTGAACCGATTTGGGTCTTAAAAGTAGGCTTTGGGTGTGGTTTCTAGCGGTAGTTCATAGACATGTTTGTTTTACCCAAATCAGTTCAGCCGTTTCGACACAAGGATCCTATGATCAAAATATTACCTACAACTTCACGGGCCCATACATTAATATTTTTACTTTTTGCATTACGTTTGTAAGTATTTTCTGTTCCATTCTTCTTGTCTGTTTATATGTGTGCATAAATGGTTAAATAATTAAATAAATAATCGAATATTTTACCTTCTGGCTTATTGTCGAGCAACCTCTCCGCCTCGTACCGGTCCATCTTGCCCCAGTAGAAAGAACACGCGGTAATTTCTTTGAGATCAGGCACTAGACAGTGTATGTAGTCCACCTGCAATCATTTTAGATTATTATTTTATTTTGTAGAACATATTATTTGAGGGAAAGGTTTAAAATGAAATTAATATAGAGTTAAATTAGTTGACAATACTTTCTATTTACCCACGTAACAATATAAAAATATAAACATTTTTATCATTCATCATAAATGTCATATCACCCGAAAAACGTCCACTGCTGAACACAGGCCTCCCCCAAGGGAGGTTTGCCATTATCGCCACGCTTGGCAGGCGGGTTGGCGATCGCAGTATGGTGGTAAAATGCATAGAGAACGCTGCTGCCCATTCTCTAGTATGTCCCTTACTCGCCTCTTACGACACCCACGGGAAGAAATGGGGTGGTGCTATTCTTTACGCCCGACACCATACGGAACAGTTCATATTAGCGTCTACATAGCAATCAGTTAGGGAGTTTAAAGCTCGAAAAATTTCGGTTTTCTATAACTTAGCCCGAAAATTTTCGGTTTTCTATAACTTAGCCCGAAAAATTTCGGTTTTCTATGAATTAGCCCGAAATATTTCGGTTTTCTATAACTTTTTTGTTAGAATGTCGATGCCTTGGTCTTTGACGAAGTTTTTACTTTATGCACTAGAGCATAAAAAGCGACTTAATGTCGCCTACGCACAACTTAAAGACTTTTTAGAGCATGAGAAGTGAAAAGTATACACCATGAAATTTAAGATGTCTTACAACGGCTGCCCACTTCATGTATCCAATGACTACTACACATATATTACATAAGAAAAAAATGAACGAATAACAAAAAATAAAAATATTAATCATTATGATGACGCATGCGGTATTTTGTCTCATGGAAAATGGAGATGGAATGATCTAGTTGACACATGCGCTGGGTAGGTAGGTATGTTCTCTACCATGTGATACGTAAACTTTATTAACAGGATGTTTCATAATTCTAATGCATTATTTTATTTTTCTTAGAACGTATTTTCTTAATTGGTATCCCGGTTTATAGTTTACCTGTGTGTGAACTTTAGTAGGAGGCGTATGCGCGTTCGGTAGAGGAGGTGCGCGTAACAGGAGGGCTCGTAACTCTCCTCCACACACCACCTGGACAATACAATACTCTGTTATATCATACTGCATTATATTACATCATGATCGTGTAAGGTCGACGAAAAGAAAAGAAAGAATAAATAAATACATAAATATCTTAAGACAACCAACACACCGTTATCTGATCCCAAACTAGTCAGAGCCTGTACTATGGTAACCAGACAACCGATAAATAAACTTATATATTTCTAAATACACAAACTATTTAAAACTATTTTTATTTTTCTATTAAACAATTTTTCTTATATTATAGATAAATTACACCCAGACACAGAACAAATGATTGTGCTCATCACACAAAGATTTGTCCTGGGTGGGAATCGAACCCACGACCTCAGTCTTAGCAGTCAGGCTCACTAACCACTAGACTAACAGGCCAGTCAGAAAGAAAGAAAATACGTATATTCACGGTGAATACTAATTATATTAAATTCACACATACAAAGTAGCTAAAAGACCCGTATTCAAGTCAATAAAAAAAATTAGTTTAACATTATTTAAGACACTAATCTATACTAGTCTATAAACTTAGAGATTAAGCGAGATTATTTTGAGAAACTTAGAGATAACTTTTTTTGCTTGTATTCGTTCTCGTGTTCATTATGTTTGTGCAAAATAAACAATTTTTCTTGATCATATTTTAGGGAGCAAATTTTTTATCTGTATATATAAAATTCAAAGTCCTGAGTGACTGACTGACTGACTGATATGTCAACGCACAGCCTAAACCGCTGGACCTAGAGACATGAAATTTGGAGGGTGTTCTTTGTAAAGAGTAGGTCTCCATTAAGAAAGGATTTTTTGAAATTCCACCCCTAAGAGGGTGAAATGGGGGGGATGAATTTTCACGCGGGCGATGCCGGGGGCGGAGGTTAGTTTACTCATAGATTGTTTAAAAATAATACCTGAAAGTGTGGATGCAGTCGTATGGCATCGTTGGTCTGTGTGTGTTCTGAGCGCCTGCCTTCCTGTGAGCTCTCGCCTTCCGCTCTGAAATTACAATAAAAAAATCTTTGAATAGTTGTCTATACAATCCGTGGAACCTAGGTCATATTTTACACGCTTTATATTAGCTTCACTTGTATGTTTGTTTGTAACCGACTCCTTATAGCGCGATTTTGACCCACTTTAAACTACCAGATTTCATTCAAACTTTGCACACCTGTCAAGGACCGATGACAATGCAATAATTTCATAAATTTGTGCCATTATCCTTGCCAGGGTTACCAGCACAGCAAAAAAAACTGTCTCCGAAAACTACGATGACATACGTCACAAACTACAATGACATACGTCTCAAAATTCGAAACACCCTAAAAAGTAGAAAATAAATAATAGTTTAAAAAAACTAAAAAACACGCTTCCATTGAAAACCAAACTAAAAAGTACAAAATAATGGAAAAAAAGCGTGGAGTGCCTGATATCAATAAAAAAATACCTTAAAAAGCACCCTACGCTTTTTTTCCATTATTTTGTACTTTTTAGTTTGGTTTTCAGTGAAAGCGTGTTTTTTAGTTTTTTTAAACTATTATTTTTCTGAGGTAAGTCACTGTTGTAGCTACTGGAAAATGGTCTTAAGAAACCACACGTAAGATTTTGAGTTATACTCAGTAACTGGGTTGTGGAATTCAGATAGGCAATTGTTTCATGTAAAATACTGGTACTCACCTACATTCGGTTAGACTGAAAGCTGACCCCAAAGACTATATAACCACTTGACTGCGCATACAGTGCCCCGACGCTCGAAAACTATTAGTATTTTGTCGCCTATGCATAGGCTGCGGTTCAAGTAGCCATTTTAGTTGTGACCAATTGTTAGACCTCTGTGCACGCTAAATTATTGCAAATAATATAATTAAATCTGCAATTATAACGCATCAAAATACCTTCATGCGCGATGAAGTGGTGTGGGAAACATTCCAAGACTTCTAGTTACAAAAATGATCGCATAACTTTTCATCAGTAAATAAACAGTACGAAAAATTATTGTGATTTAATCAGATTATGATCCACCGTAGGGGTCTATTTAAAATGGTGGTTGGGTAAACCAGCACACTGTGTGAGTCCCGCGTTGATGTCTTTTGGAAAAGTCTCGTTCTTTCATTAGACAATTCTAATGCATCTATCCCTTACTTTCACTTTGTATTTTTATCGTAAAAATTAGTGCTGTTTCCTTTAATAGCTGAAAGTCTTTATCGAAAATTTAAATTAAAATGAATGAAAATTTTATTCAACTGAAATACTGTGGCCTCTTTAGCTTCGTCTTGACAATCCGTTTGTAAACTGGCGCCAAAACTACCGTGGCCATAGTACCTTCTGCCTTGGGGATGATATTAGACACCGTTTCTGATTGCTATTTCGTCGAATAAGATAGTGGCGAAAGTTTTGTTTTTGGATTCTCTAGTTTTCATTTTATTAGTGATTGATTTTGATTAAATATGATTTCTTTGATTTTAATTGAGTATTTATCACATTTTTAAAATCCATTTTATCGATATCGACTATTTTCCCTTAATGAAGTAGAGCAGCCCTACGATGGGTATACCTACGCAACTTGACCTTGAATTGACCAATTGCAGCCGCGCGTTCTTCCTCGTCCCCCGGCCCGCAGTGGTGAGTCGTGTGCTAAGCAGAAATCGGCCTATACGCTCTCTAGTGGTTATATTCTCTTTGGCTGACCCCAACATATTTGGGAAAAGGCAGGCAGATGATGATTCTCCATAAGAGTAGTTTATAGTTCGATTTTTAATCGTATATAGTAACTTGACAGTTGTAGGGTTACCAGATGTTGAAAACAAAAAATAGCGATTTCATGTAAGAATGAACAATATTGAATGAATTTGGAATAATAAAACATACAAACTTTTACGTAAAATTTAATAACTTGTCTTAAAAATACGATAAACACTATTTATTAAATGTGCGTCTACGGCCTATGATTGCCAGAAGACATAAAATGCCAAAAGTAAAAAAAAATACAATTTTGTTTTTTTTTTAGTTTGTTTCTATTAGAAGAGAATAATAAAAGAAAATTACTTTTATCAAGCATTATTCTTATACTCTACGTCTTACAAACGAATGTTTAAAGTTATATTTTCACTAAAAAAATATCATTCGTTCTTTACGCAAAATCGTTCACTACCCCAACACTATTAGTTTTAGTATGGTAACATTTTTTTTTTTTGAACTGTCAAGTTACTGAATACAACTAAAAGTCGAACTAAAACTCCTAGAATATAAAAACTTTTTTACAAAAAAAAAAAACAACCGACTTCCTTAAAAACACTACAAAATGAAAAATAAATTTAATTTCGGAAGTCGGTGTCTTAGGATCTGTATTTATGGTTTTTTTGCCACCGACTTCCGAAATTAAAGTTATTTTTCACTTTGTAGTGTTTTTAAGGAAGTCGGTTGTTTTTTTTTTTTGTAAAAAAGTTTTTATTTTTAAATTTTTAGTTGTGGTATTCACCCTGCACTAATTCCAAACAAACAATGCATATTTATGCGATAGCAGAAATCGCGGTTGATTTGCTGTCATTTTTTAAAGAGTTCCGGTGTCTGTCTTCCGAACTCATCATCAGATCTATATGAAAATTATATGGGACCATTTCGGAATAAACCCCTTTCGAACAAAAAAAGAATTTTGGAAATCCGTCTATATATGACTGAGTTATGGCCGAACATACATAAAAAAAAAAAAAAACAAATAAACATAAACATTTAGAACCTCCTCCTTTTTGAAGTCGGTTAATAAATAAGACGTATTACTTACGTTCTAGGCGCGACAGACAGCACGTAGACTTCAGCGGTCGGCTCGCCGTTCTCCCGGCCCGTGTCACCATCTGAAACATTATCATATTTATAGTAACTTGTATCCGACCATAGTTCATTAAATCATCATCATCAGTTCAGCCATAAGACGTCCACTGCTGGACATAAGCCTCCCCCAATTTGGGGGGGGGGGGTTTGTCATAATCGCCACGCTTGCAAACTGAGAAGAGATCAAATTCTTGCTCCCTGACGCTTCCCGTCGTATCGAATTGCCTGCCAGTTTTCGAGAGTATATAGCCTATAGTCTTCCTCAATAAATAGGCTACGCAACACAAAAATAATTTTCCAATTCGGTCCAGTCGTTCCTGAGATTAGCGCGTGCAACCAAACAAACAGACATACAAACAAAGTCTTCAGCGTTATAATATTAGTATAGATCTTTTGATTAGATTTAGATTAGTCTAGAGTCTTACTGCATGTCAAATAATTATGATAAATGATTAAATGCGTAGTATTGGTAACCGGCGTGTGTGTATGACCAGTAGAGGTTGCAATCGAATATTCGAATTATTCGAATTTGCTTTCCAAATTTATATTCGAATAGCAAATAAATATATATTCGAATACTACCAAAAAAATTACTGGGCTAACTAAAGTCTATGTTGGCACAACTTAAAATTTGTAGTTGACATTCTAAAAAAATTTTTAAATAAAGACCTTCCACGACAACTTATACTGGCGCTTCTGATGACGAAGATGACATGTTTCTAGCAGACCTACAGCATTGTCAAAATAAAGAAGCATCTAGAATCTCAAATATATCAATAAAAGAACAGCTGCAGAAAAAGATAAATGATGAAATCTGTGCAAGGCCTTCTACGTCCACAGCAACTTGCGAAGATGATCTAGAATCATCAATAAAAATGCAGATGGCTTTATATGATGCAAAAAGCCAAGGCAAATACACCTAACTCAGGCTTATGACGTGTTAATGTGCATTCCACCAACTAGTGTAGAGTGCGAAAGGGTATTTTCAAATTCGAAGTATATCTGTAATCCTCTCAGATATAAACTAAACGATGATTCCATAGACGCTTTAAGTTTCCTCAGGTTGAGACCTGTAATGAAACCACGTAAATAATAATTATTTTTTACGTATTCTTTGAAAGTAAAATAAATAAATAAAGTATAATAATTATTATGCGCTGTGACTGTGATGATTTAAATTTAAAAAAAAAATGGCTTAAAAAAGTTACCCATTTGTTAATTATTTTAATATTGTTTTAATTTTATGTGTCCAATTTTATCATATTTTGATTTTAATTTTCTAATTGACGCTATTACATTGTTGTTGTTGTTTTTTAATTTTATTTGATTTTCCAATTTTATGTGTCCAATTTTATTATGTTTTGATTTTAATTTTATAATCGTTGCTAAGACATTGTTAATTAAAAAAAAAAAAAATAATATTCAGGAAGATTTTTTAGTCACCGTCCAAATTATGATATATTAATATTTTGCGAAAATCATTTAATACTTATTTTTTCTTTTAGTATCACTCAATACAAAAATATTGAGATATCACATCACAAAGTTATCTATAAAAAGTTGATAATTCTGGACACCGCCGCGCGCTAGGTAATAGTGCGGGCTATTACCTAGTGCGTATGCACCGCGCTAGGTATTAATTTCGGCGGCCCACCCCGCGCGTCGTCGAAATTAATTGTAAACAATAATAAACAAAGTTGCAAATTTTTCCTTCATACTCTCACGGGCGGCAAGTGTAGTATTATTAACGTTTAACTTAGTGACCACGCAGAGCGGATAATCCGGTCAGTCCGGTCTTGACCGTGAACGCGAGCGCAAGCAAGGTCACGTACCTCCGCTACGACAATGGATAACGTTTCGAAAAGACTTAAATGTGCTAGTTGTAACATAGTGATATGTGAGGTGCTAAGTTTTATTCAAAATAAACTGGATGTGATGCACGAACAAAGCCTTGTTCAAATATGTGAGAGTGCTTTTAGTACGACGGACATAAAAGTAGCTAAATCGTTACTGTTTGAATCGTTGAGCAAGCGGCCGACTACTCGAAAACGGGAAGGTAGGACGTTGCGAGATTTGGAAGACATCATCTGTTTATTTAAGGAGACGGATCCTGAAGAAATTCCAATTTTTGTAGCTAGAAAACTAGAAAAGTTGCCGCCCGTTTTATTCGATCATATCGATGTTACCCCTTTGCTCAAAAAGATAGTTTTACTTGAAAAAAATTTGCAAGATTTTCAACATCACTATGCTACCAAAGATGAATTAAATAAGAGGATTCATGAATGTTATACGAAAATTAAAAGTACGTCTTTTGCAAGTCAAGAGAAAAATATTAATATGCAAAGAGGAGGTACATTTAAAATGTTTGACAGTGGACCGATGGCGCTACCTACATTGTGCAATGATGAATCATTCACAGATCATAATGTCTCAGCAAAAGATATTTCTCTTTCCCCTGAGCTACAGCCGACGCATATTATCTCGTCGTCGGCACCGACGAATCCGATGCAGGCGTCTCCGGTGAGTGAGCGACCGACCGAGATCGGTCGGAGTGCATTATCACTTGATAACACGGAACCGACTCATAACACTTGTGCGCCGCGCTCGCCGGAGCTCATTACGGACACAGCTGATCAATGTAAACAAATGAATAACATAGTTGAGAAACGTCCGTCGTTTTCTGAGGTTACGCGGAAAGACGGTGAATGGAAGGTGTCGAATAATGATGAAGACTGGATTTTGGTGCAGAAGAGGAGATATAGAACCGAGATCGGTCGGAGTGCATTATCACTTGATAACACGGAACCGACTCATAACACTTGTGCGCCGCGCTCGCCGGAGCTCATTACGGACACAGCTGATCAATGTAAACAAATGAATAACATAGTTGAGAAACGTCCGTCGTTTTCTGAGGTTACGCGGAAAGACGGTGAATGGAAGGTGTCGAATAATGATGAAGACTGGATTTTGGTGCAGAAGAGGAGATATAGAAACCGTTTTATTAGTCAAAAAGGGAGCGCGATGGCTAAGGTTGAGGACAAAAGTTCACAGTTCAGAGCGGCCGACACTAAAGTGGCGTTATTTATATCAAATGTGCATAAGGCGGTGTCTGAACAGGATATTGTAAACTACGTTTACGAGAAGACTCGAGAGCGAGTTACACTAGTTAAAATTAAAATGAAGCAAGAAAGAGATTATAATGCCTATAAACTTTTTGTAATAAAGCACAAAATTGACACATTTTTAGATGATAAATTATGGCCATCTGGAATATCGTTTAGGCGTTTTGTGCACTTTCAAATGAGGCAAAACAATGATGTAGTTGAAAATATAGATAGCAACAATGGAAAGTCTCAGTAGAATAGTGAGTTTTAACTGCAAATCACTCAAGAGGTCTATCGACGGAGTCAGAGCGTTATGCCAATCGGCTGATGTGGTAGCCCTCCAAGAAACCTGGTTGCTGCCACACGATTTATCGTTACTCAGCACGGTTGATGACGACTTTGGGTGCACCGGGACATCGTGGATACGTCGGCGGGCCTACTGAGCGGGAGACCGTACGGTGGCGTCGCACTATTGTGGCGCAAGGATGCGTTTGAATCAGTGTTACCGGTAAAGTGTGATAATGTGCGAGTGTGTGCGGTCAACATAACTGTAAGTAATAGATCTGTAGTGATTTTTAGTGTTTATATGCCCACAAACTCAATTGACAATCTTGCTGAATTTACATGTTGTCTTAGTACTATTCGTTCTATAATAGAAATAGAGGAAAATAAGGGAGTTGAGGCCTTTTACATATTAGGAGACTATAATGCGCACCCAAATGAATATTTTTATAACGAAATGATAAATTTCTGTGCGGATCAAAGATGGACATGTGTAGATATAAATATGTGTGACAGTAATACATATACCTTTACGAGTGAGTCACATGGCTGTAATAGATGGTTGGACCACTGCATTGTCACTGAGTCTGCACTACAATCAGTCATTAGTGTAAAAGTAATATATGACATGTATTGGTCTGACCATTTTCCAATTGTGGTCAAGTGTGACCTACATAAACTCAAGCCTAAACTTGTAAATAAATTTCAAAATGGAAAATCTGTAAATCGTGTCATCTGGGGTGAGAGATCCTCAGAACAGATCAGCGAGTACCGCGATCTCTGTCACTCTAGACTTAGACAGATGGATATTCCTCGAGAACTCAGTGCTTGTTGTGCCAGGTCTTGTAATAATAAGGAACATCACTCAGTTCTTGAGAAAATGTATTTCGATATCGTAGACACCCTAGGACGTGCCGCCGTAAAAACCTTTAAAGCCAAATGCCGGAGGAAAGGTGGTTACATAACAGGGTGGAACAGGCATGTCGCGGGTGCTCATCGTGAGGCCCGACTTCGGTTCCAAGTTTGGACGATGGCTGGTCGCCCGGCCAGTGGCCCTTTATTTTGTGAAATGGCGGAGGCAAGGCGTATTTTCAAAGCCAAACTTAAATGGTGTCAAGACAGGCAAGATCAGCTTAAAATGGATCTGCTTGCTTCTAACCATACCGCTAAGGACTTTTGGAAAAACACAAACAAAATGAATGTGAGGCCGAGTCTCCCGGTGAGCGTCGGTGGCATGTCTGACCGCAAGCATATTGCTGATGCTTTTAGGGACCACTTTTCTGTGCGATCACCCTTGAATTCAGGGTTTTGTGACGAGAGATGTTCTGAGGATATTGTGACCGAGCGGATTACCAAAATACCAGCTAAGACAGTTGCTAAAATTATTTCCGGAATGCAACATGGAAAATCGCCGGGTCACGATGGCCTCAGTTTAGAACATTTTAAGTATGCGGGTGTGCATTTGCCTAGAGTGCTCTCTCTGTTCTTTACGCTGTGCCTCGGTCACTCTTGTCTGCCTGAATCGCTTATTCGGACGACAGTGGTACCCATTGTTAAAAACAAGACGGGCGACACATCCGATATTAATAACTATCGACCCATCTCACTAGCCACCACTACGGCTAAGGTACTTGACGGTGTGTTGAATGGCTGCCTTTCTGAACACGTCGAAGTGCATGATGCCCAGTTCGGGTTCAGGGCGGGCCTGTCCACAGAAAGTGCCATACTTAGCCTGAAACACACAGTCAAGTACTATACCTCGCGGAAGACGCCGGTCTACGCGTGTTTCCTCGACTTGTCGAAAGCTTTCGATCTCGTTGCTTATGATGTGCTGTGGGACAGGTTGAGGAGCACGGGTGTACCGGGGGAATACACAGCGCTCCTCAGATACTGGTATGATCACCAGACTAACCGGGTGAGATGGGTTGATACTCTGTCGGATGTGTATAAAATGGAGTGTGGTGTAAGGCAGGGTGGACTAAGCTCACCTCTGTTATTTAACCTGTATATGAACCAGCTTATCGAGCGACTGAGCAGCACACATGTCGGCTGTCACATAGACGGCACTTGTGTCAATAACTTAAGTTACGCGGACGACATGGTCCTGCTCAGTCCATCGATAAGTGGGCTGAGAGAGCTGCTATCGATCTGCGAGACGTATGCTGAGGTGCACGGCCTTAAATACAACTCTAAAAAGAGTGAGATTCTGGTGTTTAAAACACAAAAACAACAACCCCGCCGTGTACCTCCGGTTTATCTCAATGGCGTGGTACTAAACGTGGTTGACAAGTTCAAGTATTTAGGCCACATTGTCACTAGTGACCTACGCGATGACAGCGATATAGAGAGGGAGCGCAGGGCGTTGGCGGTTAGGAGCAATATGCTCGCCCGCAGGTTTGCTCGCTGCACGACAGACGTGAAAGTAACCCTGTTTAAAGCGTTCTGTCAGTCCTTTTATTCGAGCGGCCTGTGGGTGTCATATACAAGCCGAGCCTACAACGTCCTGCGCGTTCAATTTAACAACGCCTTCAGGATGCTGTTGCGACTGCCGCGGCGTTGTAGTGCTTCGGGCATGTTTGCCGAAGCTCGCGCAGACGGTTTTCACGCTATCATGCGTAAAAAAGCGGCATCCTTGCTACATCGCTTGCGTAACACTCGGAACGGCATCCTGAATATGATTGCTAACAGGCCAGACTGTCCTATACAACGGCACTGGGTGGAAGTAGCTATAGGTATGTATAAGTAAGTAATGTCATCACTCACTTGCCTTTGACATACTTATGAAGCTTCCACACTGAGCCTTGAAGGCGGGTTCAGTCAATTTAATTGTATTTTGTGTCCTTACTAACAATACTAATATAAGCTTTAAGTACGTTCTGTTACTACCATCACTAACCAACCTATGGACTATTCATGTCTGAAATAAAGTATTTTTATTTTATTTTATTTTATTTTATAATTCTTTCGAGAAAATGTTTTAAAATGAAAATTTTATGTATCGTTTTTTTTTCAAAAATGGATTTATTGATTGATACCTAATGCCTAGAAAAAATTTGGACGGTGACTAAAAAATCTTCCTGTATATATATAAATAAATAAAAGGCTGATTTTTTAAGTGTTTTTTTTATATTTTGAAAATATTCGAATAATATTCGAACATCACTGAAAAAATATTCGAATATTCGAAAATCAAAATTATCGAATATTTGCAACCTCTAATGACCAGTTGTATGACCTTATACGAGGCAAAAGGAGTATGTAAGGATCGTAGCAGGTGGCGTTCTATAGTTTCTGACTACCCCCATGGGGAAAAGGCGTGATTTTATGTATGAACATTTCTTTCCGTGGGTGTCGTAAGATGCGACTTAGAGAATTACTAAAGAATGGACAGCAGCGTTCTCTATGCATTTTACTACCATACTGCGATCGCCAACCCCCTTGGCGATTGTGGCACCCCTCCCCCATCATTTTTTGAGTGAGGCATAGGCTACAATCGCCAAGCGGGTTGGCGATCGCAGTATGGTGGTAAAATGCATAGAGAACGCTGCTGCACATTCTTTAGTAATTCTCTTAGTCGCATCTTACGACTGGACATAGGTCCAGTAGTGGACTTCTTTTGGCTGAAATAATGATGATGTATAGTTTTGCATAAGCAGCCTATAACGTTCCCACTGCTGGGACACAGGCCTCCTCTCTGTGAGAGGGAGATACGACTCGCTAGATTTCTCACCTGTATTTATGACAATCGCGTCTAGTTCTCTCCTCAGGTCTCTAGCGCCGAGCGTTAGAACAGCTGCCAACCTGGAAATACAAGGAAACATTCATAATATTAATCTGTAAATTTTATTGTCATTACCTAGTATAAAAAAAAAGTTCCTTTCCGTGTCGTTTTGAGACAAAAAAATATTAAAAAAATAAATCATGGTTTCTTTTTTTCTTGCTTTCTAAACGGACAAAAAGTTCCTTTCCATGTCTTTTTGTCCAGTTAGAAAGCAAGAAAAAAAAAACATGATTTTTTTTAAATATTTTTATAATAGTATATTGCTGATTGATGCTAATTCTTTGCCATGGTCTCATGAATACCCTAGACTTATGAGATATCGATAAAATTTAATTTGGCACAGTTTCTATGAAAAGGAATGCAGAAAACTATTATTTTTATACAATAATACATTAGAAGAATGAAGGATGTTTTTTTTTTTTTTTTTTTTTTTTTTTTTTTTTTTTTTTTCAGTAGGTTTAGGTGTAGGTTTTTTATTTAGTAGTTCATTCAACGTCAGAACAGCGTAGCTACTGCCTGACGATTGATGTCGGGACGTTGTATTTCGGCCACTACTTGTAATATTGACCTGTCATCACTAACTCTTCTGTAGGCTGTACACACGCAGGCGGGGCGGCGCCAGCGTCGCCGGCGACACGCACACTCGCGGCCGCTCCATCTGGGGGAAGGGGGGACAGTTTATACAACAATTATGCTCGAAAATAAAAAGTGCACGAAGCAAAAACAAATTAAACTGACATAAAAAAAAACCTATGGATAAAATTCAGAAATTATAAAAAGGCATCAAGCGAAGGTCCGACACAATTCTGGTAGAACAATTTTCCGTGCAGTTTACATAGAAATGTTTCCACTAAAGTTCCATCGCACTGGCTTTCGCACCTATCTACGGCAGCTTTAAGGAAAGTCAAAGAAAAAAGCAAAAGTATGTAAGTATGTAATAGAAACTCGGAACATGATTTTGAGCCCCTACAAAACGTCGGATTAACTCGAAATTTGGCAAACTTATCAAGGACCGATGACAATACAATAATTTTATAAATTTATATATAAACACGCTTCCATAGAAAACCAAACCAAAAAATATTATTGGAAAAAAGCTTGGGGATCAAGCACCCCACGTTTTTTTCCAATAATATTTTTTGATATTTTAATAAGTATTTATTTGCATAAAACATGGTATACATGGTGTTACAATAATTTACAATAAAGATCTTTTATTTTAATATGATCTTTTATATGAATATTTTTTTCATCAATTAAAAAATACCTCAAAAGCACTCCACGCTTTTTTCCATTATTTTCTACTTTTTAGTTTAGTTTTCTATGGAAGCATGTTTTTTAGTTTTTTTCATTTCTTTCTTTCTATAAGTAATATTTACCTATCAGTGACTGCGCTGACGTATCGGTGCACACTGCTGGGCGACTCCGCGTACCGACGTCGCTCCCAGGCGCCGCACCCGCACGTGCACTCGCCGCCTAGAACCAAACAAAACATTGTATTAGGAAAAATCGTGTACGGTTTACAGTTTTATACAACGTGGTGAAGATAATATGACTTTAATTGAAAGCACTGGCATTGCTGGTTCATAGAAACATTCATAAATTATCAAATATATCCTAACATCGAAATTAAAAAAAACGATTTTTTCTAACAAACTAAATAGCATAAAACTGTCCACAAAATAGAACATCATTTAGAAATATTGGTTCACTGACCTGCGATAAGAGCGGCAACCAAGCGTGGTTTCATTATAAAGCGCCGGCGACGAACCCGCGTAGCGACAGGTGACGTATAGGTAATGTTTTGCCACGATTAATAATATTATTAATGCTCCATTACAATACCTACATTAAATCACAGATTATTAACGAAATAGTCAGGCACCATTCACCAGCGAGTTATTCACTAATCAATTTATTAATCACAATCATTTTTCGATCACATAACTAAGAAGTCAGTATTATTATTTTTTTATTTTCAACATGTCCGTCGTGTTCTTGAATACACAGTGTACACCGACGAATAATGTTATTTTTCACTCTTGATAATAGGTCACCAGTAGCAGCCATGTCTTTCAATTTATTAAAAGATATTATAATCCTATTTTTAACTTCTGTGGAGTATACCTCATTTTTGATGTGACCCCACAAGAAGAAATCCAGTGGCGTGAGATCTGGTGACCTCGCTGGCCACCGCACTGGTCCATAACGGCCAACCCACTGCTGTCCGAACATTTGAGACAAACGCTCTCTTGCAGACACAACTGAATGAGCTGGTGCTCCGTCTAACTAGTACCACATCTGCCTGTACACGTCTAGCGAAAGTTCATCCGTGTATTCGGAAACGGGTCCATTGAGGAGTTCTAAGAACTTCACAGCATTTAAATTGCCATTAATAAATACTGGACCAATTATGGTATTTCTGTGTATGCCAGCCCACACATTGACAGCAAATCTGTACTGATGCGAAGTCTCCCGTACTAGATGCGGTTTCTCGCAGCTCCAGTACCGAAGGTTCTGTCGATTCCATAAACCATTCCTTGTGAATGTACGTTCGTCAGTCCACATCACATTGCACAGGAAGTCAGGATTCTCTAGATGTTTGGGTTCCATTCAGCGACAGAAAGTTTCTCTTACTGGCTTGTCTCTCCGTAATAACGCTTGAACTTTCTTGTACTTATAAGGCCTGCGTTTGTCTCGTTTTAAAACTTTTTGAATCGTTCTGTGATTTACACGAAAATGTCGACCTGCTTTACGCAGACTAGACGTCGGGTTGCGATCAAAATAATTTAAAATCCTTTCGTCTGGGATGACAATTGCACGCTAAGGAGCACCAACTACATGCGGGGTTAGGGATCGATTTTCCCGTATCCTCTGGACAGCCTGTACAATAGTCCGCCCGTGAGTCGGACACATCCGGTTGTTCCCATACCTCTCTCGGTATGTCCGTATTGCTAAAGCGACATTTCCGTGACACTCCCCATAAATTAAAATCAAATCGGTGTACTCCGAAGCTGAGTAATTATAACGAGGCATGATGATTTATAATTATAATGCAACAAAAACTTCAAACACAGTCAGTATTAAGCGTCTAATTTCGCAAAGTTCACTTATCAATTAAACTAAGTACCTATTCTACGTATGTGTCCTGTCACTATTACAACAAAGCGTCAAATTTCGCACAATTCACTCACTTAAGCGTCTTAAAAAAAGATACGAAAACTTTCGAGCGGCGACTTCCGAAGAGCGCGGGCGCATCAAAATTCCACAGCGGAAGGAAGCACGTCCGGTGACACACTGACCGAGTGACCGTGGCCAGACAATATGGCTACCCCTCCCGTATACCCGCGCGGCGGCGCCCCGCGTTCGCCTTGGGTGCACTCGCGCACGAAAGTACTATGCCTGTTATTTTATTTTTGAACTAGAACTAACTAACTTTCGCTCGTCGTTTCGTTTATTCTGTAACATTCTGTAATTTCCTTTGCAACTTGCCTATGGTAGGCAATTATTGGAACGAAGTTCCTTATCGCGCGTTGCGAAAGGGCTAGACGGAAAAAAATAAGACCAAAAGTTGTAACGAAACTTTTTAGTTGTAAGCCGTGCGGCGTGCGCAAGCCAGTTATTTTCGTTTCGTCTTTCTATTTCGCATTGAACAGTGTGGTGTCGCGACGATTATTTTTGTTGAGTGTATACAGGTTTTTTGTACATAATAAATAATAAAATAATCATCCGTTGAAAATTCTTTAAAAAAATAAATTACAATTCCTTCACTAATTAATCGAAAGGAACTTCGTTCCATCCGGGTGGATTCTTTTTGTAACACCCTGGTCAAAGCTGTCAATGTCTGTTATTGGTTTTTGTTTGACTATTTTATTTTTTGCCAGGAGTTCGGAAGACAGTAAAAAATTCCGAATCTTTGGAACTTTTTACAATTCGTCTCACTGTAAACTCATACATTGTTTTTAATTATCAATTGAATTATTATGAGCCTCTCTCTTCATTATTTTTCTCAATTTTCTATGTAAAACCATTTCAGAATTAAACACTTTTGTGCGCGACGGTATTTTGAGAACGAATGTAACGTGAACACAGCACGGAAAGCTTAGGTCGAGTGACGAACCAATAGCGCACCCGCAACATGCGGCGCGTCACGCGCCCGCCCGCGCCCTACCTCATAGCGAGCTGGCAACGTGTGGAATACCGATGTCCCTGGGGGTTGATAACTTGTCGCGTGCTCGCCTATTAACAATACATCATGTAGAAAATGCTTAAAATGAAAAAGAATGTCCTGTGGCTAAACTACTGGATATATTATTTGATTGATTTTTTTGTGTGCAGGTTGATAATATAATAACTTATACGAAGTTTAATTAAAAGTCATATAGTCCTCTCCGCGTTGTATATGAGCACCATGTATTGTCGTCATTATTAAGTGTGTCACTAGCTTCTGCCCGCGTGAAGTTTCTTGTCTATATTTCTATACTATAACTAGCATTTCGACCGCGACTTCGCCCGCGTGTTTCACAGGAACTGTACATTTTTCGGGATAAAATATAGCCTATGTTACTTTGTGATAATATAGCTTTCTATAGGTGAAAGAATGTTAAAAATCGGTTCAGTAGTTATCGAGTTTATCAATTACAAACATACATACAAAAAATCGAATCTTTCCTCTTTATTAGTTTAGACAAATATTATAAACTAGCTTCTGCCAGCGGCTTCGCCCGCGTGGATGTCGAAAAATTCACCATTTCAACCCCCATTTCACCCTCTTAGGAATGGAATTTCAAAAAACCCTTTCTTAGTGGATTCCTACTCCTCACAAAGAACACACCCTCCAAATTTCACGTCTCCACGACCAACGGTTTAGGCTGTGCGTTGATATATCAGTCAGTCAGTCAGTCTGTCAGCACTCAGGACTTTGAATTTTATATGTATAGATACGCAAGTAACTTTGTCTGTTATGCTTTCATGACTAAACCACTGAAGCGATTTTGATGTTTGGTACGGGGTAAGTTTGAACCCCAAGAAAGGACACAGGCTCCTTTGTATTTTGCGACTTCCTCTGCGTCCGCGATAACAGACATTTACGTGGACGAAGGTGCGGGCAAAAGCTACTTTTAACATAAAATATAATTATGTTAAAGCATCGCATCGCCCGCCCGCGAGCATTGAGCATTTCGCTTAGCATTCTTGAAAATTTTTGTTTCAGCCGGGTTTGCAAAAATCTTTACATTTGATAGCCCCATTCTTGAAGAAGGTAATGGGCTATTAAACATATTACGCTACGACCCTGAGCCGAGTAAAATTTAAAAAAAGAAAGAACGCTAAGAGCTCATTCACACGAAGACGATTCGTTTTTATCGACGAATCGTCTTTTTCACGATCCGTTTTTATTTTATGACGGCGGCTATGCTTTTTAAATGCTCGTGTTCACACGAATCGTGAAAAATGTCGAACACGTTTTAAATCACGTATCGTCTTTTAAAAAATACGTTCGCAAAAAAAGTTATGGAAATGCTCCAAATCTTGGTTTTTGCCTTAAACTAATGTGAACATCAATTCGGATATTTTGCCGAATCGTGATAAAAGACGATTCCGTATGCAATGTGAACGTCCATCCGTCATGACGTATCGTGTTTTATGACGGATCGTCAATGACGGAACCCGTGTGAATGAGCCCTAAGTGTAAATGAAGTAATAGCGAGGGCAGGCGATACGATGGAACAAAACATTCGGGGGATCAAAAAATATCACGCGGACTTTACACTCATAATCACTTTAGCCGACAGACGTCCACCGCTGAACATAGGCAAGCATCGCCACCTCGACCAATTCCGTGCCTCTTGCATCCAGCGAATTCTTACGGCCTTCACCAGGTCATCGGTCCATCATGTGGGAGGCCTTCCAACGCTACGTCTTCCAGTACGCGGTCGCCACTCCAGTACCTTCCGGCCCCATCGGCCATCTGTTCTGCGAGCAATGTGCCCTTCCCACTGCCACTTAAGTTTGGCAATTCTTCGGGCTATATCGGTTACCTTGGGTCTCCTACGGATCTCTTCATTTCTGATTAGATCACATAGGGAAACTCTGTGAGCGACCACGTCTCAGTGCCATATGTCATCTGGCAACACGCACTGGTCAAAGACTTTCAATTAGTAAATAGTAATTAATAAATGAAAGGTACTCACTCTTCCTAGACGTCTGCTGACCCATCTTCAGTGTAATGTTGGTGTCTTAACTTGCACATGCAAAGTTCGGCCAGCGAACTACCATCTGAAAACATTATTGATACATTTTAATAGGACATAATAGAGCTAATGAAATTTTTTGTTCTATAAATAGGATATCGGAATCTCTTTATTTACATAAATAATCAGCCTATAATGTTCCCACTGCTGGGACACAGGCTCCCTCTCGCGGTCGCTCCGTGGATTTGTGACCAGCGTTACGTACCGCGAGACCTCTCCGTGGTTCGCTATAGGGTGATGCATATTGTATGGAAACTACAGTAAACAAAAAAAAATCTACTCATCAAACAAGAATCTATTTACTAGTGATGTCGCGGATCGTTGAAAATTGTATATCCGCGGATATGAATACCTATTTGGTGTCAAGGGTCACGGATACAGAGGGGTAATTGCGGAACTTTTTATCGGTAGGAATTGGTTTAATATTCATAGTTAAACAACATTCATTGCGTTATTTACGTTGCTGAGCCGACAATGTATTCGAACAAATGACGCAATGGTTTAGAAATAATCTTCAATCCCATTCGATTCTGATAAATTGTGCGTTCCGCAATTAGGGTGCAGTTTTTATTTTTCTTACTCAATCGGAGTCGATGCGCGTGACCTCAGAACGATAGTTGACGCCACTTGACGCTTTGCTTGTCAGGACATGTTTCGACTTGCATCGCGCGAGTCTTTGATTAAAATAAAATTATTTTAATTCAAGGCGCGAGTCTATCTTTTGTTTTGTTTATAGTTTAGTCACTAAATATATGATTTTAAGAAATCTATACTAATCTATACTAATATTATAAAGAGGTAACATTTGTTTGTAAGCTTGTATGTTTATAAGTTTGTATGTAGGGGGTAATCTCCGGAACTACTGGTCCGAATTGAAAAATTCTTTTTGTGTTGGGTAGCCTATTTATCGAGGAAGGCTATAGGCTATATAACATCACGCTAATACCAAGAGGAGCGGAGCAGTAATGAAAAATGTTGTTAAAACGGGGAAAATCGCACGGGTAAGCGATTCAACGCGACGGGAAGGGTTGGGGGAACAAGAAATTTAACGCGGACGAATTCGCAGGCAGAAGCTAGTATTTTATAAAGCTGCAGAGTTTGTTTGGTTGAATGCGGTAATCTCAGGAACTATTGAGATTGGTCCGAACTGAAAAAATCTTCTTTGTGTTGGGTAGCCTATTTATTGAGGAAGGCTATAGGCTATATAACATCACGCTAAGATCAAAAGGAACGGAGCAGCAACGAAAAATAGACGAAAACTGGCAGGCAATTCGATGCGACGGGACGGGAAGGGTCAGGGGAGCAAAAATTTAACGCGGACGAAGTCGCGGGCAGAAGCTAGTTACCTATATAAGGTGTATTTGTCGAATTTCATCTATGTATTGAAAATTAATAAGGTAAAAGATCCGCCAAAAACGCAACGGATAGGGATACGGTTCTTTCTTCTCCCTTGGATATCCGCGGATATTCGTCACATCCCTAGATGATACATATTGTTACAAAACTACAGTAAACAGTAAAAATTCTACTCATCAAACAAGAATCTAATTAGTTTAATCAATTGTATACTTGACATGTATGTCTAGAATACAATTACGTATGCCAGACACATACAAGTGTAACAGACAATACAAATGTATAATACTATGGTATGTACACCAGTAACTCATTTGAATCAACCGTATGATTAAAATAAGCGTCTATACTTATTCATTACACAATAGATACACTGTACAGAAGGCCAGCTTCATGCAAAAAGCGAAAACAGGCACAAGATAGTACATGTATAGATGCACTAGGTTCTGCCCTGTTTATTCAGGGGTATTCTATTCAGAAAGAAAATGTTGACTTCATCTCACAATTCAGAGTCTTTGGCCTTTTTGAAGTAAAAGCCAGTACAGCTTTGAGCTGACTTGTCCAACAAACAGCATGCATGCATCCGTAACTGTTTAATTCAGCCCTGGAGCTGAACAACCTGACACAATATACAGGGTTATTTATAATACACCGGCAACCTTTCAGGACTATGTTACTAATATCATAATCAACAACTTTTGTTCTATGACTTTTAAAAATTCATCATATAATTTCTCATCAGATCTTCATACAAAAATAAAAATATTTAAATTTAACGCTCTAAATGTTACGAAGTCTATGCGAAATAATAGAAAGCGATAGTACATTAGCGAGGGGAGCGAGGTTAGGGCGGCGGGGGCGCTTGAACTTGACCTATTTACGGGCGGCCGATTTTTGTATGAAAATCTGATGAACTAAAATATGGCGAATTTTTAAAAGTCATAGAACAAAAGTTGTTGATTATGATGTTAGTAACACAGTCCTGAGAGGTTTCCGGTGTTTTACAAATAACCCTGTATAATCAGCCTATTATTTTGGAATAGGACTCCTCTCTTCGAGGGAGAGTGAGCTGTAATCCGCCACACCAACCCGCCCAGTATGAGCTAACAGATTTCACACGTGTTCGAATTTTTGGTTCCAGGACATGGCACTTTTTTAACGATGTTCACACACCGATTTCAGAGCAGCGGTGATGAAATTATTTACACTAAGTAAAGCATCTGTTTGGGTTTGAACCCGCCACCTACATCTCGTAAGTTAGCTCAGTTGTGTTCAGTTCGCGGTGGTATCGTTCTGCGAAACAGTAATGTCACAGAAGGAGGCTGCGGAAAGCTGCATAAACAGGGAGCCGGACGCCCGGTGTCACCACTGCGTCGACTGCCGGGAGGATACGGCGAGGCATACGCTGGCAGAATGTGCCGCTTGGGAGGAGCCGCGTTGTGTCCTCGTCTCAGAAGTAGGCAGTGACCTATCGCTGCCAGCCGTGGTCGAGTCGATGGTCGGCGGCGAGGAGTCCTGGGACGCGGTGGTATCTGTCTGCGAATCAGTTATGTCGCAGAAGGAGGCTGCGGAAAGGGAGCGGGAGATATCTTCCGTTCACCCAGCCCGCAGCAGGCGCACCGGGCGTCGGTGGAGGGCGGAGAACGCTCTCTTTCAGGGTCTCTAAATGGGTCCAGGGGTGACGGATCTGGGGACATCCGTCGCCCCCTATTCCTTAGGACCCGTAGTGGCGCGTAGTGTTCCTCGCGCGCCTCTCTGTGATGTATGGGGAGGAGTTCAACACCCCAACGTGAGGAGCAGCACCAGTCGGGGATCGCGGAAGACATATTGGTTCCCGTGGTCCCCGACGTAGGTGTGGGACGGAACACCGGGGTGGTTTTAGTCAGTAAGAGTCTGACAGACCCCACCCATCCCAGGGCGGAGAACATCCTTAAGGATTTCCACATCGAGATAAAAAAAAAGCTGTGTTCAGTTAGACTAGAAGCGGACCACAATATGGTTGGGAAAAGGCTAGGCAGATGATGGTGACTTTGTAATGTAAGTGATTCCGCTGTATACTGAATTTAAAAAAATAACAACAGACTTCCTTAAAAAAAAAACACTACAAAGTCAAAAATAACTTTAATTTCGGAATTCGGTGTCTTACGATCTGTATTTAAGATTTTTTTGCCACCGACTTGCGAAATTAAAGTTATTTTTGACTTTGTAGTGTTTTTTTTAAGGAAGTCGGTTGTTATTTTTTTGTAAAAAGTTTTTATTATTAACTTTTTAGTTATGGTAGATACCCCGCACTAACCTAATCGCGTTATTCGTTCATTTGTCGCACAAATACTTAATGCAAATTTAAGATTTATGTGGTTTTAACATGGACCCCATTGTCCAAATGGAACCAAATTCCATTCGGGAAGCACCAGCTTTCAAATAAAAAAAGAATCATCAAAATCGGTTCATCCAGTCAAAAGCTATGAGGTAACAAACATAAAAAAAAATACAGTTGAATTGATAACCTCCTCTTTTTTTTGAAGTCGGTTAAAAATAAAATTATTTAATTTCTACACTAGCTATACGTAAAGCACATACTTGTAGACATTCTGTACTTATCAACATTGTAGCTGCACTGAGTCAGACATTAAAATTAATTGGGGAGACACTTTAATTGATTTTAATTGTAACAATTAGTTGTCAACGCATCAGAATTAATGGCGTAAATATGTGTCACGTGCACAAGCTACAAGTGTAGGACTGAAGTTCAAGTACTTAATACGGTTTGAATGGCAATGCGCTTCAAAGTAAAACTGAATTTACCTTTTCAAGCGTCCTCTAAGTTCAAATAACCCTCATTCATAATTTCAGCTGCAAACATCCACTGCTGGACTTAAACCTCCCTTAAATTGGGGAGTGTTTGCCATAATCGCCATGCTTGACAGGGGGGTTGGTGATCGCAGTATGTTGGTAAAATGCATAGAGAATGCTGCTGCATGACAGTACCCTGGTCATGGTCTTTCTGTGTACCAAATTTCATCCAAACCCATTCAGCCATTTTAGCATGAAAGCATAACAAACAAACTTACTTTCTCATTCATAATATTAGTTAAGATGAAGAAGTATTATTATCTTCTTAGTTCGATCTTAAATTGACTTGCCTGTTAGTCTAGTGGTTAGTGACTCTGACAGCAAAGACTGAGGTTGTGGGTTCGATTCCCACAATAGTGATGAGCACAATAATTTGTTCTGTGTCTGGGTGTAATTTATCCATAATAATTATGTATGTATTTAGAAATATATAAGTATGTTTATCAGTTGTCTGGTTGCCATAGTACAGGCTCTGCCTAGTTTGGGATCAGATTTCGTTGTGTTGGTTGTCCTAAGATATTATTATTATAGAACCAAAAATTGGAAGACCTACACTGGGCCCGCATGGTATATTACAACCCACTGCCATTCAAAGAGAGGAAGCTTGTATTGGGAACATAATAGGCTAAAAATGCTGTAGTCATTTTGAGACCTATGTACAGTATGTATTAGTCTGTTAACCAAGTTAGAACCGAATTTGGGCTGGGTGTTACCCAGTAACTGGGTTTTGGAGATCAGATAGGCAGTGACTCCATGTAAAATACTAGTATTCTTGTGCATCTGGTTAGACTGGAAGCTGAATGTAACATAGTTGGGAAAAGGGCTAGGTAGGTGATGATGATGCCTATGTTTAGCAGTTAAACATTGATTCATCATTATTTTTCTGCTCTTATTCCTATTTATTTGCAGTTTGCACAACTCAAGAAAGAAAATACATTTATTTAGCACAAACTCAAGAAACAAGTTTCTGATTCATATTTACATTTTTTGATCAGAAATGTGACTGTGAGGAAGACTCGCATTTTAAACCCTTTTTAACCAACTGGCTGGTAAAATAAAAAGAAGGTAATAGAAGACAGAAAGAATAGAATCTTTTTAGTATTGTGCCTGGCTAAGAAAGATGCTTGTGTGAATGTAACTTGTAATATCAACCGGCCAAATATTTACCATAGAAAAAACTTATCAATTAAACTTGAATTTGATAAGGTTTTACCTACCTTCTAGTTTTGGAATAGAGCCATTTTTTAAAAACGAAAGCTTGAACTGTAATTTAACTTTTTGTGATGTTTAAAACTTGATGTAAACTTGGACAGGTTTCAAAAAGTTCAATAACCCTATTCGACCTCTTTCCAAAGACAGCTAAAATTACTCTCCAAGACTTATTGCAGCTATTTTGAGTAACAACATAAGTTGTAAATCGAATGGTAGACTGCTAAACTAGAGAACTAAACAAAATAATCAAAATAAAAGGTAATACATCCGCCATCTTGAAATTCTACATCAGAAAGAAATAACGTGTGAATGAAACTGCTAGAAAATGTAAAGTACTCACGTCTATGTTTTTTTAAGGGGATTACTTCGGTGTTTGTAATCTTTTGTGAACTATTTTTATAACAAATCACAAAGTATCGGAGCTCGTTCGTACATTATCATAACACTTCACGTTCACTCCAAAATCCGATGTTAATCACAGAAGCACTCGAATACATTAATAATAAAGGGACGCGTCAATTATTTACACGCTTACAAATATATTTTAAAATTTCAGCTGAAATTAGCACAACAAATACGCAGTTCTCGCTCGGTGTCTGACATTGTCTGACATTTTTGTTTGAGTTCATTCCGTTTTGCTATACCATCACATAAACACAAGGATTCTGTCAATGATTGTTGCATACATTTCTTTTTAGATTTTGGTAGCATTGTGTTCATAAAAATACTTTTTAAAACAATTGATTGATGATTTGGTAAAGTAATAAGTTTTTATGTCATCAATCACGCAAGCTAGCAACGCTAACAATCGCCAACGCATGCATTCTTCTGCGTGAAAAGAAACAACTCTCTAAAGTTTGTTATTACGGAAAGTTAGGCGAAGGAAAATGCACATAAAGCGTAATAAAGCATAGGATTGTTTTTTTTTTTTTTAAGATAAAGACTAAGATTTTCAGTGTTGTAGAGAGGTGGTAAGAAGATACATCGAACATTCAGAATCATTTCTACAATCCTTTGGCGTAATATGGCCCTCACCGTGGTCATGGTGAGCGTGGACTATTATGTGTGCGTTTTGCAAATTAATATGAAAAGTCAATGTCCTTCAGCAATATCACCTTCTTACTAGAACCGGGCGTAAGATAGAACTTTTTAACTATCCCACGGTGCTGGGATACGTCTATTTTATTTGCACTTTTTTCTCCAATATATTATTTTTCTTTAATGCAACCCTAAACATTGAGACCATAAACAACAAAATAAACTTTTTTTTGGTTTCAAAGCAGGGAAGTCGCCATCTTGTTGGTTGTTAAAAATTTTGGGAAATTCGAAGAATTTTCTCGTATTTTAATTTGTTTTGGTGTTTTATGTGTTGTAATCCAAAATGTCTAAGCGCCGCATCGAAGTGATGGATCCTTTTATCAAAAAGAAAAGGTTAGTAACACGTTTTCAAACGTTTGTTATGCCATGCTTTAATTCGTCGTTTACATGCCTTTGTTTGTCGTATTTAATTTAATTATAAGTTATAATGGTGACACTAAACAATTTACACGCTGTATCTTCGTATTTTTATGTTCTAGAAGACAAACACAAGGTTAGAAATCTTCTCTCGGGGCCATAGGTACTTCGTTACCGTTTCGTTAATTTCTGGAGTCACCGGTTTGCATGCGTCCTTTTTGTCATGTTATTAATATTCTTATCTGTGAGCATAATCATAAAATAGCCGAAAAAATGATGTGTGTAGTTACAGACCGCATAAAAAATTCAGAGGCCCATTTTGTAAGGGAATTTTCCAACTTGAATGCTCTAAAGCGCATGTCCCATTTCGTGAATATTATGTCGTTCGTATTGATATCGGTCGTGTTAAAGTCCTGTTTTCTAATTTTAAATACAAATACTTAACGAACGTAAACAAAACAATAGTTTTAGTTCCTAAAATGGGAGTAAATAATAGGAAAAAAATATTTGTTAGTTAAAAGTTTAAAATACACAGCAAAAGTGTTGCTAAACCATTTCATCCCTATTGGTGAGTGGTACTAGTTTTATGTCTCATATCGAAGTGCTAAGTAACAACTGTAGAACTTTACAAATAAAAAAAAAAAACAATGTAATGTCTAAAAAGACCTTATAGTTCATTACACCTATGTTTTAATGGTCATATTTAAGATTTCCCTAAAGAAACATTCACTTTTTGTTATTAATCATGTAGTATCAACATAAAATACATCAACAACTCCTCTTTCGAAGCTTTATCGTGATACTCAGTAACTGATTTCGATGGCAGCAAAGTAGAAACGGACATCTACATTTTGATGAAAATTATTTTTTTACAATAATGAGCTTATAATCAATCTATCTACAAGTTTGTATTAAAATTATTTTAAAATTTCAAAATAATGAAGAAAATCTGGCACGTAAATGAAGACATCTACAGTCGATTTTAAAAAACATCGCAGTAGAAACGGACATTTGCATTTGTCCGCATTAACTTCAGAGCTTTGAAAGATGAATGAAACATCAACAAAGACATCAGTCACTTGCTTTTTCATTAAATTGACATTGTTTACCGCATTCTATCATTAAACTATCAGTTAATATTTAAAAATGTGCCTTTAAAACATTATTTCAGTAAAACAACGACATAGCGATAAAACTTGTTACACAATTCATAGAGAAGGTTATTTTAATGCATCATAGAAAATTTCATGTTAATCCGTCCATAACTCTCGAAATTACCTTTATTTTTTACTAAATCTGCTATCCTGTAAAATTGCTATTTTGTAGATGTCCGTTTCTACTTTGCTGCCGTCGATTTGTGGTTGTGCAGGTCAGATAAGCATGCGCTCCATATTAAAAACTGGTACTCATCTGTATCCAGTTATACTTGAAGCCGTCTCTAATATAGACGACTATTGTAACTAGCATTTTTTTTTTTTGTAAAAACGCCTTACTCGGGACATATCATATGGCCATTATAAAATGTGTAAATACTCCCAGCAAGGAATTGATAGAAGATGAATTACATTTCATAATATTTAAATTGAAATATTATAAACAATGGTTTTAAAGCTACGAAATAAAATAAATACGTTATGTCTTTTGTGTGCACCATAAACGATTTATCTATCTATCTATCTATTTGGAATGTCAGTACACATTTCAAATTTCTCCGTCTTTCAATTGTTTATTCATCAGTTTTTTTTTAATTTCCTTTCAGGACTGTACTCGTAATACACGAAAAACTTCTATACATCTATACAAATAAATAAAATTGATGTGCCTGTTTGTATTTTCATATTAACAGCTTTTCACTATATGCATATGAAAGTATATCCGGTACTTACATCAAAAAATCAATTTGAATTTTTTGGCCGTCTATCTGTTTGTTCCGGCTAATTTCTGAACACCATATGGGTGAAGCCGTGGGCACAGTTAGAAAATAAATTAAGTAAAAGTGAGATTTAGTGTGAGAGACAGGGAGAGTTCTATCTATCTTCTCTTTCATTTAACAACATTCCTTCCTTGAAATTTCAGCTTCCATTCTTGTCTGATTTTCAAATTGTTGCAGAATTTTTCACTTCAAAAAGTTTTGCATCAGACTTAGAATGGTGACATGAACTTTCTAAGAAGACGCAGCAAACTAGTCCCTAATTAAAGCATGAACTTAACACGGCCATTAGAATATCGCGGCTATATTTTTTCGCCCACTAGATTTCAAACGCACCGTGTAGTGCCGAAAAGTTGAAAATTGAATAGTGTGTTTATTCGTTGCGCTGGAGTGCACTTTGCTGTGTTCTTAATGTTTGGTTCAAAACCACAGCTCCTGCCGCGATCAGTCGATATTCATCATCGTCGTCATCATCATTTCATGTCCTACCAGTGGGAACAATATGGGCTAATTGTGATGAAGATCCACTCTGTTGGATTCTCGGTGCTCAGTTCAACACTTAAAGTTCAAAATCCAGTGCGCGACAAAATCCCTCCGCGATTTTATTAGCTTCGTGAGCATGTCGACTTAGTCTAAACAGCTTGAGTATTAGTATTCTTATCCGCCATTAGGCTCTTGTCTCACCGTCATCGAGGAAGCGGTCAGTTATCAACGTTTTTCTCACTCAAAAAACGTCCAAATCAAATCAATTTAACTCGCAAAGAAAAAAAAATAAAAAAAATAAATCATAAATACCTTACAGACTAGCATACATACAAAAAAAAAGAAAACGAAGATTCTAGGTAGAATTTAACGGTGTATCATTCGTTTGCCTACAAAATGGTTGAGCTGGATGGTTCAGAGTCACGCGTGAACAGGTGCCGTCGGTTGAAACTGGTCATCTCCTATTTAGAATTGATGTTTGATCTGCATGATTAGTGACGAATCCGTCCACTTTCTGGACAGGTCCACTGAAATCTGTGGTGTTCTTTCCTCAAAAGACCATTTCAGGCACTCTAATCTACATGATCTTCACATGATGTAACCAAGGTTATGTGTAGGACTGTGAACTACTGAGTTTGTTTCTGGGATAGAAAATACCATGATATGACAGATTTTAGATGGTGTTTGTACAAATATAATCATCATTTCAGCCGGAAGACGTCCACTGCTGGACTAGGCCTCCCCTAATTTGTTGGGCTCTGCCATAATCGTCACGCTTTGGCAGGCGGGTTGGCGATCGCAGTATGGTGGTAAAATGAATAGAGAACGCTGCTGCCCATTCTCTAGCTAGTCCCTTAGTCACCTTTAGCGACATCCACGGGAAGAAATTGGATGGTGCTGTTCTTGACGTTCGGCACCACAAGGAAGTACAAACCTACACACGCCTTTTACCCATGGAGGTAGGCAGAAACCACGGAACGCCACCTGCTACGATCTCTACACACTCCTTTTGCCTCGTTTTGGTTCATACATTTGGTCATACACACACGCCGGTTACGAGTACTACGCACCTGACCTTTCTGAAGAACATCACCAAGTATAAACCTATTTACAAAAATTAAATCATTTATCCTTTGTCTCCAGGGAAGAGAAAGCTGCCGCGGCTGCGAAGTCGGGAGCTAGTGGGGAGTCTTCTGAAACCGCGCTGGCGGCTCTGGCAACCACCTTGCCTCCTACCACAACTAGTACTCCTGGCATCAACCCGTTCACTGGTAAGTCTATACATTCTTAGTTTGTATCATAACATTACGTCTTCTTGCCTCGAAGTCTTGGAAATAACTGTACCTATGTTATAATTATTTTAGACTAGCTTTTGCCAGCGGCTTCGCTCGCGTTAAATTCCCCCCCCCCCCCCATTTTAAGGAAGTGGGGGGTTATAAAGACACAAAAAGTAGCCTATGTCACTCTCCATCCCTTCAACTATCTCTACTTAAAAAATCACGTCAATTCGTCGCTCCGTTTTTCCGTGAAAGACGGACAAACGGACACACCCACTTTCCTATTTATTAACCGACGAAAAAAAACGGAGGAGGTTATCAATTCGACGCGTATATTTTTTTTTTATATGTATGACCACGCATAACTTTTTACATAGTAGTCCGATTGTGATAATTCTTTTTTTATTGGAAAGGGTATACTGCGAGGGTGGTCCCATATAAATTTGGAAAACAAAATCAAACCCTAAGGGGCAGAAAACAGGGGATGATTGATTGTTCACTCACCGATTGTAATGAATAACCACGAATGACTTTATACAGAGTAGTCCGATTTTGATAATTATTTTTTCATTGGATAGGGTATACCGTGCCAAGTATTATTAGTACATTAAAGCCACAAAAAAATAAATAAAATAAAAACTTTTTAACAAAAAATTAAACCGGGGCGCTGAAAAATAGTGAACAAAGATCACTCAAAGCGACTCATAATTTTAAGGTTTATTATTTTTTGATTTTAAGTTTTTTTCGGCGGTTTAATTTTTTGTTAAAAAGTTTTCATAATATTAGTATGGATGGTTTGATATCCGCATTTAGCCCTTTGGGGAGCCCTGCCAGGGTCGCGGGTTTGTTAGGAAGAATATAGTGAGGAAACCCGCATGTCCTAGAATAAAAAAAACCGGCCAAGTGCGAGTCGGACTCGCGCACCGAGGGTTCCGTACAAACCTGTAGGTAAAGAGTTCAAAATTTAAAAAAATATTTTATTATATGATGTAACAAAAAATTTATGGTTTTCGCAATTTTTCCTTTATCAATGCTACATGACGTTGCTTTGTACCAAATTTCAAAATTCTAGATCGATTAGAAGTACCCTTTAGGTTTTGATTCCCTTGCGAGTTTCGAAAATTTGCGAAAATTTGCGGCATAAACGGCTATATCTTTCGATTGCGTTAGCTTAGAAGTTTTATTTTTTCACAGCTCCAAGGGACAGTAGATCTGAGTATTTGATATAAATTTCAGCTTGATAGCTCCACGCGTTCCTGAGAAAAAGGGTCTTGACAGACGGACGGACGGACGGACGGACAACAAAGTGATCCTATAAGGGTTCCGCTTTTTCCTTTTGAGGTGCGGAACCCTAAAAATCGAAGACATGTGATATCTGCCAACCCGTACAGGGCCGGTGTGGTAGATTACGGCATGTCCGTTTTGCCTATTGTGTCGTTATGTTGGGAGGTGTAACTAGTACACCTACATTCCGCTTAGTCACATGTACCGTGTCGTGCCGAACGTAAAGTACCGTGTGGTGCCGGACGTAAAGAATAACATCACCCCATTTCTTCCTGTGGGTGTTGTAAAAGGCGACTAAGGGACTTACTAGAGAATGGGCAGCAGCGTTCTCTATGCATTTTACCACCATACTGCGATCGCCAACCCGCCTGCCAAGCGTGGCGATTATGGCAAAGCCCCCCAAATTGGGGGAGGCCTAAGCCCAGCAGTGGACGTCTTACGGCTGAAGTGAGTGATGATGACATGTAATAAGAAGCGAGTATAATGCTATCAACCGGCCAGTTGTCCAGACTTCGGAGTTCTTCTAAGGAAATACCAATAACACTGCCAGACCCACCAATCCACCTGCCAGGCTCGCGGAATTGGTCGAAAGAGTTACCGTGGCCCTGGCATTGGCAACTAGGAGAAGTCATTTGATGATTTCCCACCCGGAACAAAAAAACCGGCCAAGTGCGAGTCGGACTCGCGCACCGAGGGTTCCGTACAAACCTGTAGTGTTTAATACCTCTACGCGTTCATGAGGAAAGGGGTAGTAAGTTTAAAATTAATAAAAAAAAAAAATATTATGTGATGTAACTAAAAATTTACGGTTTTCGCAATTTTTCCTATATCTGTGCTATAAGACGTTGCTTCTTACCAAATTTCAAAATTCTAGATCGACTGGAAGTACCCTTTAGGTTTTGATTCCCTTGCGAGTTTCGAAAATTGGCGGAAATTTGCGGCATAAACGGCTATATCTTTTGATTGCGCTAGCTTAGAAGTTTGATTTTTTCACAGGTTCAAGGGACAGTAGACTTGAGTATTTTATATAAATTTCAGCTTGATACCTCCACGCGTTCCTGAGAAAAAGGGTCTTGACAGACGGACGGACGGACAACAAAGTGATCCTATAAGGGTTCCGCTTTTTCCTTTTGAGGTGCGGAACCCTAAAAAGACCTCGTACTCAACAGTATCGTTTGACCACTAGACCAACGAGGCAGACAAGTTATAATGTTTCTGGAAAACCCCTTAAATTAAATCCTTGCCATTTGGCATTCAAAGATAATGTGTGAGTCTAGCTTTCTGTGTTAATCCTACACATATTATAAATGCGAAAGTTTGTGAGGATGGATGTATGTGTATGTGTATGTTTGTTCCTCTTTCACGTAAAAACTACTGACCCGATTTAGATGAAATTTGGCACACAGGTAGTTTATAACCTGGAATAACACATAGGGTACTTTTTATCCCGGTAGTATGTTCCCGCGGGATAATTTCCGACCTCCACGCGGGCGAAGCCGCTGGCAAAAGCTAGTCATCTATAAGTCTTATAAGGAAAATGGCTACTTTTATTTACAGGTGACTGGAAATAACAGCTATTATTTACAATTGGCAAGACACAGAAAGTATATCAACCACCATTTATAATAGGCTCACTCTGTGTTACGTGACATAAAGGACTTAAATAAAACTGGCGAAATTGGATGTACAAACGCTACCTGATTGTTCGGGAATTATAGAATAGAATATAATTTCATTTTACAAATATGGGTAATACACAATAGTTGTTATGATACAACAAAGCTCAGCTATACTTTACCATGCGGCATGCAAACATTTACATTATTTATATAACTTTGGCGACCGCGTACTGGAAGACATTGCGTTGGAAGGCCTCCCTCAAGGTGGACCGATGACCTTGTGAAGGCAGCAGGAATCCGCTGGATGCAGGAAGCACAAAACCGGTCGAAGTGGCGGAGCTTGGGGGAGGCCTATGCCCAGCAGTGGACGTCTTTCGGCTGAAATGATGATGATGATATAATTTGTAATTACATTTTGAAAACTAGATCACCCTTACGACTCCACAATAAGAATTTGTACTTTTTGAACGACAGTATTAAAAAGGCAGTCCCCCAAAGCGCCGTTCACCACTTCCTTGTGATTTAGCTGGGAAAAGTAGCGCAATAAACTTACCAGCAGCACAGTTGTCTGTTCAGTTAGAAGAACTAGATTCTATACAACAGTAGGCATAGTAATTAACATTACAAATCAAAGAACAATTTACAAGCGCACGCCATCATCGTCATCGTCATTTCAGCCGAAAGACGTCCACTGCTGGACATAGGCCTCCCCCAACCTCCGCCATTTCGACTGAATTTGTGCTTCTCGCATCCAGCGGATTCCTACGGTCTTCACAAGGTCATCGGTCTACCTTGTGGATGGCCTTCCAATACATCTAATATATTCAAACTTCTAATTTATTCTTCACATTGTCACCAGGTCTTCCACATTCGCAGCGCTACCACGAGCTCCTCCGCCGTCGACTGGGCCTCCCCGTTTGGGAATACAAAAACGATTTCATGAGACTCTTAAACACACATCAATGCGTCGTTCTAGTCGGTGAGACCGGCTCCGGGAAGACCACACAAATTCCACAGTGGTCCGTAGAATTCGCTGCAGTAACCGCCGGGAAATCTAAAGGCGTTGCTTGCACACAACCAAGAAGAGTAGCTGCCATGTCCGTAGCTCAAAGAGTGGCTGAAGAAATGGATGTAGCGTTGGGCCAGCAAGTCGGTTATAGCATCCGTTTCGAAGACTGTTCTGGACCACAAACGATACTAAAATATATGACAGACGGTATGTTGTTACGAGAGGCCATGTCGGATCCAATGTTGGAACAATATAGAGTAATATTACTAGACGAAGCCCACGAAAGGACGTTGGCAACAGACATCCTGATGGGTGTGCTAAAAGAAGTTATAAAACAGAGGTCAGATCTCAAACTCGTTATCATGTCAGCGACGCTAGATGCGGGGAAGTTTCAACAGTATTTTGATAATGCACCGCTCATGAATGTACCTGGTAGGACGCATCCTGTTGAGATATTTTACACACCACAGCCTGAGAGGGATTATCTAGAAGCAGCTATAAGAACAGTTATACAAATACATATTTGTGAAGAAATTTCCGGAGACATATTACTATTTTTGACCGGACAAGAAGAAATTGAGGACGCTTGTAAGAGGATTAAGCGGGAAATTGATAATTTAGGACCTGATGCTGGCGAATTAAAGTGCATTCCCTTATATTCCACACTCCCACCGAATTTGCAACAAAGGATTTTCGAGCCAGCGCCCCCGAATCGGGCAAACGGAGCGATTGGTCGAAAAGTTGTCGTTTCTACTAACATTGCAGAAACTTCTCTGACAATTGATGGTGTAGTATTTGTCATTGATCCAGGGTTTGCCAAGCAAAAGGTGTACAATCCCAGGATTCGTGTGGAGTCGTTGTTAGTGTCTCCTATTAGTAAGGCGTCGGCCCAGCAGAGGGCGGGACGAGCGGGTCGAACTCGACCCGGGAAGTGTTTCAGGCTTTACACGGAGAAGGCTTACAAAAATGAGATGCAGGATAACACTTATCCGGAGATTTTAAGGTGATTTGGTGGTATCAGAGTTTTTTATTATTATATATTTTCTACATCATTTTATCTTTCACCTTTTTTACATGGGTGAAATTTACAAATGCGACTGTTAAGAGAGTCCTGCCAGGGTCGCGTATGTTCAAAAGACATACCATGGCTCTGGCACATGGGCAACTGAAGGAACACGGGTGGGTTTTAGTCAGTAAAAGTCTGACACGCCCTCCCGCTCCGCCCAAGAGCGAGAGGGTCGTCATTTGATGATTTGCAACACACACAAAAAAAAAACGTTCTGGGTTCGATTCCTAGATCGTTTTCATTAAGAATTTCTTAGTAACCCAGTCTTTTTTGGCATTGTATTACCCCAGTATACACAAACGACACTTGATTTCATGTTCTTTTTACCTGACTGCGCGTCGCAAAGGTAATATATAATGTGGTTTTAAGGGTCTTTCTGGTACTACAATACAGTAAATAATTTCATGATCACTGCTTTCAAAACGGTGAAGCAAAACATCGTAAGGAAACCGGCATGTCTTAGAACCAAAAATTCGAACACATGTGACATCTAGCAACCCGCACTGGACCTGTGTGGTAGATTGCGGCCCACTCCCCCTCACCGAGAGGAGGCCTGTGTCCCAGCAGTGGGCTGATTATGTATGTGTGTCAAAATCAAGAGTCATTTAACAGTACTTCGTTTATAGAGATCACAAAACCCCTGAAGAGTCCCCGCAGTCAGTCTGAGCTAACACAACGCCCAATTGTTGCCGTTGCAGATCAAACTTAGGGTCTGTAGTTTTGCAGCTGAAAAAGCTTGGCATCGATGACCTGGTGCACTTTGACTTCATGGACCCACCGGCCCCAGAGACGCTGATGAGGGCTCTGGAGCTGCTCAATTATCTGGCTGCATTGGGTGAGGAGTTTGTACTTATTTGTATGTAATTTGGGGCGTTCATTAATTGAGGCTTTAAGGGGGGAGGGATTTAAGCCAAGAATCTCACTCTCTCTCACGTGGGGGAGAGGGGGTCCTGGCAAATATAGTGTAAATATTGTTTATTTTTTTTCGCAAAAAACAATGTAAAATTGCGAATAAACCGGGTTAAAATTAATAATTAAAACATTTTTCAATTAACACATGGCTTACTTCTATAATGCACTTTACGCGGTAATGTAGCACAGTAGTCCTTTGATTTTTATGCCGCCACCGGCCAGCCAAGGTAGCCAAACACATATGCATGCACAAATTAACGTATTTAAACCCACTAAATTGCGCGGTTTGAAAAATCTCACGTCAGGTTATGGGGGGTTCGAAAAATCGCCAATATTGCTACACTAAACGAGAAGACATACAAACACGATACACACTTAGATACAAAACATGATTAAACATACCAACATCCCGCCTAAAAATACACTCATCAAGCCCTCTGGTTATGTCGATAAAAATTTACAATAAGTTACCAGAATCCATAAGAACAGAGAAAAAAGCCATCTATTCACTAGCAAATTAAGAAAGCTTTTATTAAGTAAATGCTACTATAGTGTCTACGAATATTTAAATGATAAATCCCTTAAACTAGCTTAGAAAACTCCAAAGCATGTATTTAATTTATTTTTTATTACTATTTTAGAATAAGTTACATTATAAGATAATCAATAGGTCCTCATCTCTACCTACTGTATTTTCTTTTGCTGTGCCCGACAGGGTCCACGATTGTTTCTTAATAAAATGTTTTACCACCTAAGCATATACATTGTGGAATGCAATAAAGTATTGAGTATTGAGTATGTAATTAATGGTCGCCCTTAATGTTTTGAGTGGGAATAAGGTTTGATAAAATTGCATTGTAATTAAACTTTTATACTACCCAAGCTTCTTTATATATTATATATAATTCTACTGTACGTATGTATGGAACTCCTCCTCCTGTATGCGTTTTGGTGGCACCCTGGATGGTTTAGATTCACTATTGGACCCGGTAGGTGGCGCTGCTATCAAGTTCTAGGAAACAGGACATCGTCTGTACGGTCAGCTAGTATAACCTATAAATCTTAACTCCTAAATAATAAAATATGAATCTTGATGCTAACTTTGCATAATTATGTGAATAAAACAACTGTTACTTACATGTAATGGTTTTTGGAAATTCGTAAAAAAACATTTAGGTTCCACGAATAATTACAAAACCAGCTCGTCGACTACGGGCCTTGATCTTCGGCAATCGATTGAGGCAAAACTTTTTTTAAATTTCTTTTTTTCGTTATTGTATATTTGCGATGTCGATACACAATACGTAGGTAAAGTATTGCGAGCTAATTCCATTTGATCTTGTATATGTATTTATTCGAACAATTTCAGACTTATTTTCCTTTGCCGGTGATTTTTTTTATGATTTCAGCATGTTGCATAATTTAAAAAAAATCTTGTGAAGTAATGCAGGGTGGGTGGCAGGAAATAATGCAGGTGGCATAAATGCGAAACCAGTGACCATGGATGCAGTACATGATTCTGCACCCACTACATTGAAATTTATAGAATGTTATAAAAAAATAAAAAAGTTGCAGTTCCATACATTGCGTATTGCACTTTACGATGAAACAGCTAGATTGGAGCGCGTAGATGCCCCTTCAACCTTTTATAATATTTAAACTTTCAACTGATTGTGAAATCAAATTGAAATAACACATTTCTCAACATTACTCAACCGATTGATTCACTGTCATGAATAGTCTTATCATAAATGTTTTTTTTTTTTAATATTTTACAGTAAACAAAACAGTACCTACTATGGTAACCTTTTTAACGAAAAATTTGAAGAAAATTGGGTTTGGCGAAATCTAGGATAACAGGCTTAATTTAATATTATACTCAAATTTACATATAAATTTCTGTGCCTTGGAAAGCAAGTAACGCCGTTGTTCCCGGTTGGCATTCGTATATCGTGGACAGTCGTAACAGATCGTCAGAAGTCTAAAAGTCTGACAACTAGCCTTACGCATATCCCAGTGAATGGAGGTGGATTTGTGGAGGTCAGACAGGCAGTCGCTCGTATGTAAAAATAAAATACTGGTATCCAGCTGCATCTGGTAAGACTGGAACTTGTTCTTGAGTGGAGATCGCGAATCAGCAAACGAATGGTAGGATGTCCTCAGGCTAGGTGCAGCGATGATCTTCGCAGGGTGGTTGGTAGCAGCTTGATGAGAGTTGCCGAGAATCGAACTGAATGGTGTGTAATTGGAGAGTCCTATGCCCAGCAGTGGACTGCTATAGGCTGATGATGAGTGGAACATATAACCTCCTTCTTTTATGAAGTCGGTTAAAAAGGCTTGATGATGATGAATTAGATCTGTAACATAACGTAACTTACAGATGACGACGGCAACCTGACAGACCTGGGCGCAGTAATGGCGGAGTTCCCGCTCGATCCTCAGCTCGCCAAGATGTTGATCGCCAGCTGCAACCACAACTGCTCCAACGAGATCCTCTCCATCACGGCCATGCTGTCAGGTAAGATCAGTGTTCTAGGCTACTTTGTCCCGGGTTTAATACCTAGATCGTCCGCTGCTTCTAGGCGTGGTCCTTTCATCTAAGATCCATCGCTTTCCAGCAGGCATGATCGAGGCCAGGAGCACAGCAGGCCCATTTGGCAATAAATGAAATATTATTCTCTTAATTAATTAAATATTCATTGTATGGGAGCCAAAAACAAATTGCTATAATTGTTACAGTGCATTACTACTTTACAGTTTCTTATTTTATGTTACCGTTTTTCTTGTGGAACGGAACGCAAGCTCGAAATGCGTCGTCTTCGAAATGTAACATTGTATAAATGTAACATTTCCTTATCTTTCCAGTCCAACAATGTTTCGTGCGACCCAACGAGGCTCGTAAGGCGGCCGACGAAGCCAAGATGAGGTTCGCGCACATCGACGGCGACCATCTCACTCTACTCAACGTGTACCACGCCTTTAAACAGAGTAAGTACAGATGTATATAGCGTAGGTACTCTTAATTACCAGCAGAAGAGGTATGTAAAAAGTTAAGCACTGCAGCTTATGTTCTTCTTAACCTGGCAAAAAAAGTTGACATAAAGACTGCTTTAGTAGCTTACCATGGTTTGGTCGCATCGGTCTTGAGGTTTGGAATCATTTTTTGGGGAAACTGCAGTCTAAAAGATAAAATATTTAAAGCCCAGAAACGTTGTGTGAGAGCCATGTGTCATCTTAAACCTAGGGATAGTTGTGAACCACTGTTCAAGTCTTTGAAAATTCTTACTTTTCCGTCCTTATATATTTTGGAGATGGCAGTCTTTGTAAAAAGGAATAAAAACCTCTTTGCCAAGGTTTCAGACACCAAGAAAGGTCCCGTTAGAAGTCAATATAAAAACCTCTTTATTTATTTTTATTTATTTATTTATTTATTTATTATTAAACATATTGTAGACTTACAGGTAAACCCAAGGCGTCCACAAACAAGTACATTTTAGTAGAATACACGTACATTAAAGTTACAATTTGTTACCAAAATATTATTATTTTTTGCATAGTGGTGTTAGCTACTAACTTACAGTTACAAACTTATTACTAAATACAGCTTATTACAAAATACAACCCAGTCCTAGTTACGTCGATAAGGTGAGTTAACTTTTGTGACGGTATGTAAGATGGACATTCGCCGCAGATATAATTCTGTGTAGTTTGTCAGTGAATAGGTCAACATCTTGAGTTAATAATATCGAGTTAAGGAGCGTAAGAGTGCGTCGGGTAGTTTCATTCTTTGTGGCACGGGTGCGGCAACCAGCCACAGCCAGCAGGGGTCGTCGCCGACGCGGACCACGCTCCCCCGCACCCCGCATAGCTCCCATAGGGACGTTTAGGCTTATATCTACCAGTGCTGAGGGATTATCGATTTTGTTAATGAGTAAATGGTAAAAGTGAATAACAGCCTGCAAGCTCCTTCTCAACTCAAGAGTGTCGAGTCCAAGCATACCCGTTACAAAGAGCGAGGGATAAAGAAAAGGGTAGTACCCGTACTTCTTCTTGTATAAGTATCGGCAGAATTTTTTGTGTATTTTTTCTATTATAACTTTGTACTTGGCTTCGTACGGGTCCCAAATGAGAGCATTGTACTCCAACCGACTGCGAACATATGCGTTGTATAGCATGATTGCTGGTCTGCAGTCCTGGAACGTGTAAGTTTGACGGATGATAAAACCGAGCATTCTGTTAGCGGCTTTCGACATGGACACGATATGTTCCCTAAAATTAAGGCGAGGGTCAAATGTTACGCCGAGATCACGCATCTCACAGACTCTTGTCAGCGTAGTGTTTAGTATTCGATAACTATGTTCAATGGGGGTCCTAGTTCTGGTATAAGTCATTACTCGGCATTTTTTTTCGTTAAATTGTAAACAATTTCTGACGCTCCACTCAATAGCTCACTCTTAACTGTCCGTAGCTATAAAACAGCACTACTTAGGAAAAGTGTTTTCTGCATGGGTCCAATTGTATTTAATAAACTCCTGGACAGCATAAAAAGTGATATCCTGCAACAATTTAAAAGTAAACTCAAGGCTTTCTTGATACACAAATGTTATTACTCGATAAGTGACTTTTTGAATGACCCTATGTGTGACAACTCAACAGTTTAATTTTTATTGACATTATTTAATTTTATTCTTTTTTGACATTATTATTTTTTTATTTACACTATTTAATTTTATTAATACCCATTATTAAATTTTATTGACATTATCTGATACACCTTTGTGCATGGCCTGGACTTGTTATAATAATGTATTTCCTAATAGTTAATTTCAAAATTGTGTTCATGATTTGTTTTATTATTTGTAAAAATTTTGCATGCCGTAACTCAGGCAGAATGTACCCGGCTCACTACATGTATTTCCGTAACATCTTTATTGTAAAATACCTGCATTCTATGCGAATAAATGATTTGAATTTGAAATTTGAATTTGAATTTACATAATAATGTACTTTTATACGTTTTTGTTTGGGTCGGGAGTTTTTAATTTGTTTAAATTTATAATTTACTAGCTTCTTCCCGCAACTTCGTCCGCGTTAAATTTCGTGTTCTCCCGACCCTTCCCGTCGCGTCGAATCGCCCACCCGTGCGATTTTCCCCGTTTTCGCAACATTTTTCATTACTGCCCCGCTCCTCTTGGTTGTAGCGTGATGTTCTATAGCTTATGTTACTCGCAGGTAATGTAGCTTTCTAATAGTGAAAGAATTTTTTAAATCGGTTATGTAGTTTTTGAGTTTATCCATTACAAACAAACAAACAAAAATACAATTTTTTCCTCTTTATAATATTAGTGTAGATTTCCCGCTTTTTAAATCTAATAGTAAAAACGCTACGATCGAGACGTCTCGCTTAAATCTGTTGTATGTTTCCCACTGTAAAGCTTGTTAGTAAATTTCCTCATTCCTCTTTGCTACTCCATCATCAGACCCTGAGCACAATTTATCTATAACCCACTCATTGAGACCTTTCCAATGAGCCCAAATACTTCTGTTTGTTAAGGACGCTATAACATTTTTGAATCGCTCAAGTTTAGGTATCTGAGTCGCCACACAACAACATTACGCGCGTGGCACGCACACATTGAAACCATTGTCTGCTCGATTTTAAACATTAGTTAACTAATCTTGATACTCGAAGGTATTATTTATTTTATTTTACTAGCACTGTTGAGTAAAATTTGTAGTAAAGTAACTTTACTATCTGAATTTAGTGACAGTAAATAACTTTTACTACTATGATCATCAATATTTTTGGGGTAACGTATAATTTGACAATTAAAAAAAAACGAGGTGTAACAATAAAATACTTTAACAATATTTTTGGATAATAAACAAATATAACTGATGGTGATCGTAGAATATCGTTGTAATCGTTGAAAATATACAGGATATTCCTTAAAGAAAACTAAGCAAAAATTGTGTGACGCGCGACCCTCACCTTTGAGATTGCAGCGCGTATTCAGAATTTTTTATTTATGTAAAAATTTAAAGTTACGTTAAATATTGTGACTACATACTAGCAAAACCCCCAAAATTGATACCCATGTCGACATTTCATCATAACAGTACATCCGCCATTTTAAATTAAAAATCGAAGATTTTATAATCCCTACCCCCAATAAGGATAAAGATCTTTTTATAAAAAAACAATACCCGCCGTATTTGGATCAAATTTGGATGAATCATTCGTAATAACTATCCTAAAATTATCCAAATTTGATAGCTATGCCCACTTTTTATTTAAAAAATTAAAATATTCGTCGTTTTGAATGAAAAACTTGTGGGGTCGCCTTTTTTGGCTCCAAATGTAATTTGTATGGAGTTTTCGGCTTCAGCACCTTCGAAAATCTTGAAAACGACACCCATGATGAAAATTTTGAAAATTTTCGTAACCACCATTTTTGATTTTGAATCAGATTCAGCACCCTTGTTTACCCCTACCGCAAGCTACATTAAAGAATTTCGTTCCATAAATGGACGATACTTGCATAATTTAATTACCACGTTGAAAATATAACTTTTTATTGAATAATTATCCGCCATTTTGAATTCTTGAAAATGAATACATAGTCATAATTACCCTACCTCAATAATCCCAATAGAATTTGAGTTATTTATTTCTAAATCAAGTTCTGATAATAAGTTTGGTACTCATAGTTTTGGTCCGAAAAGTATCAACATTTTTCAACCACAGTATACAGCACGGCACTCACTTTATTATTATTTTGATCGTATTTATTTTGTACAAAAAAGCGATACGCCCGTGCTTCCTAGGGCGCGTCTGAGCGCGGAATGAGAAGCCGCGAGTTTAAAATGTATGAAGAAAGTTGAGAACGTTCTTTATTTTTCTCATAAATAAATAAGTTATGTATTTAATTACAAAATATTTAGGCAAAACGTAGAAGATTATACTAACCACAATTTGTTGTCATTTTGAAGTTAAAATATGCAGTTGATCTCACTATACAGGTACCTTTCCAGACCCCATTATTTTTCATTTTCTTCGATTATTGCGGTGGGGAAAACGTATTTTTGTGAAAATATTGTATGGGACTATATAATTTTTATGGTACCATAATGGAGATGAATAAATTATCTTTAATTAAAGACCATAATTGAATTCGCAGTTGTGATTCCTCTTGATGTAATTGGTACTGGAAAACCACCAATATTTGTAGAAAAATGTTATAGCGTCCTTAATGAGGTCATTAGATAACCTGGAAATTCCAGGTGATGCTGCAGCATCAGTTCAAGGTACTTTGTTCTTCTAATATCATTGAAGTAATAAAATACCAAATTTCGACTCGTTCAAACCTGTGGAAGTTGCTCAAATCCCGTCATCGACCAGAAAAGAGCTAAGTAAAAAAAAAGTAAAAGTAAAAAATCATTTATTTTCCACACTAATCTAAACATAGTATAGGTACATAAAATAAATGGAGTGGACTGGAGCCTAAACTAGGGCAGCCCTGTATTTCAGGAGTCCAGGTCTTCCTCCCGCGGCGAGTAAGTTGGTACAAAATTACATATTACAACTAGAGGTGTAGTTAATAAATAATTACATTGTTTGTGTTTGGTTGAGTGAGTGTGTGTGTTGTGAGTGTGTTCATGCGTGTGTGTGTTGTGTGTGTGATGAGGGATGAGAGAGAGTACTGTTGCGCGCATCTGTGTTTGTGGGAGTATGTATATAAATGTATGCGTGGTTATGGATAAGTGAGTTATGTATGATTGCTCTTGATTTACTGCAGACAGAATGTTATTTAGTAATTATAAACTGTAAGGATTCCGTATCATTGTAATTTAAATTCAGAAGATATTTTTGTATGAGCTGATAATCTTCAAACTGTCTCGGTTGTCATTCGTGAATCTTTGACTGCCGATGGTCGTCAGAAGCCCAAAAGTCTGGTTCCCAGTCTTACCAAAGTATTGTGTTGCACAGTAACTGGGTTGTGGAGGTCAGATAGGCAGCCGCTCCATTTAAAATACTGGTATTCAGCTGCATCTGTTTAGTCTGGAACCGACCAACATAATTGGGAAAAGACTTCTGGAATAATTTATCTGGATCTTAAGGGCTGTCCATTAATCACATGATGTTTTTTTTGGCATTTTTAACCGACGAAAAAAAACGGAGGAGGTTATCAATTCGACGCGTATATATATATATATTTTTTTTTATGTATGACCACGCATAACTTTTTACATAGAAGTCTGATTGTGATAATTCTTTTTTTATTGGAAAGGGTATACTTCGAAGGTGGTCCCATATAAATTTGGAAAACAAAATCAAACCCTAAGGGTCAGAAAACAGGGGATGATTGATTGTTCAGTCAGTGATTTTGATCATTCTTTTTTCATTGGATAGGGTATACCTTGCCAAGTATTATAAGTATATTAAAGCCACAAAAAATTATAAAATAAAAACTTTTTACCAAAAAATTTAACCGCCGAAAAAACTGTAAAGCAAAAAATAATAAACCTTAAAATTATGAGTCGGCGCTTTGAGTGATCTTTGTTCATTGATTTTCCAGCGCCGACTCATAATTTTAAGGTTTATTATTTTTAACCCCCGACGGAAAAAGAGGGGTGTTATAAGTTTGACGTGTCTGTCTGTCTGTCTGTCTGTCTGTCTGTGTGTGTGTCTGTCTGTGTGTCTGTCTGTCTGTGGCATCATAGCTCCCGAACGGATGAAGCGATTTCAATTATTATTTTTTTGTATTAAAGGTGACTTATGTGCGAGTGTTCTTAGACATGTTTGATGAAAATCGGTTGAGCCGTTTAAAAGTTGTGGGGGGTGAAAGTGGGGAAGAATAACCGAATGTCTACAAATATACTCGAGTGGGGTCTCAAATGAAAGCGCACTGAAAGAGAATGATGTTCTTAACTTCGCTTGATGAGTAAATTGGTGGTGGGAAAATTGGGACATGGAAATCCGATTGTCACGTGAGAGTATCAATGACTACATCTCAGTCTTTGCAATTCTGCTAAAGATGATTTGTCATGTGGGTTAATAAATAGTTTTGTTTGGTCGAGCTCACAAATTGCTACACCATCCAAGGAAAAGGCCAAGCCTATGTAGCCTTAAGCAGAGTAAAAATTCTCTACTTAAGGCTACATAGGCTTGGCCTTTTGCGAAAGTACTTTTACCTAAGTAAACCACAGCTTTTTCAACTGTCGTCCCTTGCAACTTATAAGTTGCGGCGATTACGGCATATATGCCGTAATCGCCCAACATAAAATGATAAGAAACATTGTTCTTTCAATATTTCCATATCCTCTAAGACCTTGAAAAGTTGCATTATGTGGCCTTATCAGAATCCATCCATTCTCGTCAACACAACTCCGGCCGATAGTGGCATCATCAAATTGAATTGATATTGTTTTTGGAAGCTTCCCATCTTCCTGTTGGCCACGGCGAAGTTCTATGTATTTACAACTTAACAAAATCTACATTATAATAAGTATACCTATAAAAAGTATAAAATAAAAAATTAAATTAAAAATTTAAAAAACCCCCGACACAAAAACCTAAGATCCCTTTAAAAAGTAAAAAATAATAAAAAAACTCAATCTTAAAGTACCTAAGTATGTATTAATAATTTTAAAAAAAATACGTCGCGTTGGGGGACCGCTCTGCAAGGGCAGACGTCGTTGACGATCGTATCCTAAATGCAATATTTAGAAGTAATTTTATAAAAGTTTTCTTCAGTTAGGTAATAGACTATTTGTAATTAAATTGTTAGGTTTGGAGCGGTCCCCCAACGCGACGTATTTTTTTTAAAATTATTAATACATACTTAGGTACTTTAAGATTGAGTTTTTTTATTATTTTTTACTTTTTAAAGGGATCTTAGGTTTTTGTGTCGGGGGTTTTTTAAATTTTTAATTTTTTGCTTTACAGTTTTTTCGGCGGTTAAATTTTTTGGTAAAATGTTTTTATTTTAAATATTGTTGACTAAACTTGTTGTTCGTATGTTTCAGACATGGAAGATCCCCACTGGTGCTATGACAACTTCATCAACTACCGCTCGCTGAAGTCCGGAGACAACGTGCGGCAGCAGCTCAGCAGGATAATGGATAGGTCAGCATACACTGTGTAGATTTTACTATACATTAGGAGGGTCATAGTGCACCCTTAAATAGGGTTGAGCTACACAATGACTGATACATACATACCGTCTGTTGGGACAGGTCAGCTCAAAGCTGCAATGGCTCTTTCTTCAAAAGGCCATGGTAGACATTGCCCTGCACTCACATAAACTTCTAATAATATAATGTTTGGGAGACATGACCTCTTGAGTTTGTTTCGGCATTTCTTCTCAGGGAACAGTCAGCTTGGAAATGTCGGCGCCATCTAGTTTTCAGTGTCTGTTAGTAATATCAAAATAACGGCTTTTTTGTAATAACGGCCGTACGGATCGATCAATCAGGTTAAGCTTACCTTCTCTACTCGCTACTCCTTACAACATCACCTATCTGCCAGTGAAAGTCCCATCAAAATTGGTTCAACTGTTTCGGAGATTAGCCGGAACAAACATACAGACAGACATTTTTTCTAATGTGCTGTGCAAGCTGTTCTTTTGACATTTCGATCATATTGTGAAAGGGCGAAAGTATATCCTGTGTGTAACACAAGATAAATTATAATGATTTTTGTAAATTGGTTCTCAAAAACACATACATACATACAATCACGCCTTTTTCCCATGGAGGTAGGCAGAAACCACGGAACGCCACCTGCTACGATCTCTACACACTCTTTTTGCCTCGTTTAGGTTCATACAATTGGTCATACACACACGCCGGTTGCGAGTACTACGCACCTGACCTTCTCAAAAACACAATAAACATTTAAAACAATGTTTTTAAACTAGATGAGATCGGTGAGGTATTGATATCTAATGTTGAATGTAATGTCTGTTCCAGGTTTAATTTAAAGCGAACAAGTACAGAGTTCACAAGCAAGGACTATTATATTAATATAAGGAAAGCATTAGTTAATGGATTTTTTATGCAGGTAAGATATATTTTATTATTATAAATATACACGGTAAAAACTGTTAAAGAATAGCACTATCTCATTTATCTCGTGAGTGTCGTAAGAGGCGACTAAGGGACTTACTAGAGAATGTGCAGCAACGTTCTCCATGCAATTTACCACCATACTGCGATCGCCAACCCGCCTGCCAAGCGTGGCGATTTTGGCAAAGCCCCCCAAATTGGGGGAGGCCTAAGTCCAGCAGTGGACGTCTTACGGCTGAAATGATGATGAATTATTAGTTATGCCTAGCCCAAACCAGTTCTCCTTTCTCAGCAACATAATGACTTTATGTTTATGTGTAACAGTTTACAATGGTTAAAATTTCACATTGGATTGGTACTGTGACATTACATCGCTACTTTTTAGGGTTCCGTTGCCAAATGGCAAAAAACGGAACCCAGATTCGTCATGTCTGTCTGTCTGTCTGTCCGTGTATGTCACAGCCTCTTTTTTCCGAAACTATAAGAGCTATGCTGTTGAAACTTGGTAAGTAGATTCTGATGTATTCTGTGAACCGCATTAAGATTTTCTCACAAAAATAGAAAAAAGAAACAATAATATTTGGGGTTCCCCATACATAGAACTAAAACTCAAATTTTTTTTTCATCAAACCCATACGTGTGTGGTATCTATGGATAGGTCTTCAAAAATGATATTGAGGTTTCTAATATCATTTTTTTCTAAACTGAATAGTTTGCACGAGAGACACTTCCAAAGTGGTAAAATGTCCCCCCCCCCCCGTAACTTCTAAAATAAGGGAATGTTAAAACTAAAAAAAATATATGATGTACATTACCATGTAAACTTCCATCGAAAATTGGTTTAAACGAGATATAGTAAGTAGTTTTTTTTTTAATACGTCATAAATCATAAACCAAAATTTACCTTTCATTCAGTCAACTCAAATATAAAAATTAAAAAAAAAAAAACATTTAATTTTATAAACATAAACCTTATGCATAAATCGTGAATACCTGCAGGTTTGTACGGAACCCTCGGTGTGCGAGTCCGACTCGCACTTGCCCGGTTTTTTTTACTGTAGTAGGCTGTACATGCTGTTTCGTTTGTCTTCTCTGGATAAGTCTATACTGGTTTGCCCTAGGCTAAATAAAAATAAAATAAAATAATCTTTAATTCAGATAAGTAAACGTCCATAAGGGTTAGTAAACAAATAAAAGATAACTTATACCTATATTAGTAAACTTATAATCTATTAGAGACAAGGTTGTTGTTCTTTATAACCACCTAGTCCAACTTTAAACTAGTCCATCCTAAAGTAGGGTTTGGCTGGTAACATACATAAATAATAAACCCTAAAATCAAACAATTGTTGTTCCCAGGTAGCGCATTTAGAGCGGACAGGCCACTACCTGACGGTGAAGGACAACCAGGTGGTACAGCTCCACCCCAGTACGTGTCTGGATCACAAGCCCGACTGGGTCATCTACAACGAGTTCGTACTCACCACCAAGAACTACATCAGAACCGTCACTGACATCAAACGTGAGTACTAACACACAATGAATGATAGTCTAGATTCTAGTTCTTTTGAACTCCAGACATAATCTTGGTCACATCATGTGAAGACCATGTAGTTTTTTTTTTTTTTAAATGTCTTTGGACAACCAACACACCGTTATCTGATACGCCTCGTTAGGCAGAGCCTGTACTATGGCAACCAGACAACTGATAAATATACTTATATATTTCTAAATACATACATATTATAGATAAATTACACCCAGTACTTATCACACAAAGATTTGTCCTGGGTGGGAATCGAACCCACGACCTCAGTCTTAGCAGTCAGGGATACTAATCACTAGACTAACAGGCCAGTCGATTGGTGTCTGAAATGATATTTTGAGGAAAGAACCACACAGATTGAGTGGACCTGTGCAGTGAGTGCACGCATTTGTCACTAATCGTACAGCTTTTATAATCTATCTGTGTGCCAAATTTAATTCAAATTGTTCTAACCGTTTGGTTCTAACATCAATAATATTAATAGGAAGTTCATACAAATCTCCCAAGCTATATGCACCAATTATACAGCAATAATAATTCGTGTTGCAAAGGACTCGAGTCCTCGAGTCGTAATTTTAAAGACTCGACTCAAAGGTGTAAGACTCAGTGTGCTCAAAAGGCTCGGAGTCTAGAGTGAAGCCGAGCCCGAGTCATATAAATATCCTAAACATCCTAGGACAACCAACACACCGTTATCTGATCCCAAACTAGGCAGAGCCTGTACTGTGGTAACCAGACAACTGATAAACATACTTATATATCACTAAATACATACATATTATAGATAAATTATACCCAGACACAGAACAAATGATCGTGCTCATCACACAAAGATTTGTCCTGGGTGGGAATCGAATCCACAACTTCAATCTTAGCAGTCTAGAGTCACTAACCACTAGACTAACAGGCCAGTCTATATCACAGCCACTTGAGTCTTAAAATGAATTCGAGTCTATGAATAACTCGACATATTTTTTGTACGCATAATTATTACGTCATAACTACTAATTTGAACTTATCACCTTCTATTCGAGTCTTTTCGAATGATGAGCTACAAGTCTCATCTTCATGCTCCGAGTTTTTCTTTAAGACTCAAGTCCATTTTAAGACTTGAGTCCTTTTTAAGACTCGAGTGCTTGACTTTAGACTTGGAGCCTTTTTAGCACACTGAGTCTTGTATAATTGAGTCGAGTCTTTAAAATTACGACTCGACGACTCGAGTCCTTTGCAACACTAATAACAATCACAAAAGAATCACAACATTTAAACAGAAACTAACAGCTTAATTTTTCTCTTCCACAGCGGAATGGCTACTCAAAATAGCCCCACAGTACTACGAGCTAAATAATTTCCCACAATGCGAGGCGCGGCGGCAACTCGAGCTATTACAAGCGAGGCTCGAGTCTAAAGCTTATCAAGAAGGCTTCTAAATAGCCCCGGTGTTGCTCGACTGGGATCTAAGGACATATAGAAGATATGCGGGCAGGATGTCGGCTCCATACAACAGTTGGAAATGTATGTTCGGTTATCAAAAGAGATAAGTAAACGAGATTGTGAGATATATAGGGTTAAATTTAATTTAGCTGGCAATATTTTACTTGTGTTGTGTATTGATATTGTAAACGAATAAATTAGAATTACAAATAACTCCGCTCTGGAGCGTAAATGTTGTGCTGTCCCACAAACAATCATGATTATCGTTTCAGCCGAAAAACGTCCACTGCTGGGCATAGGCCTCCCCCAATTTGGGGGGGGGGGGGGGAATGGTTGCCATAATCGCCACGCTTGGCAGGCGGGTTGGCGATCGCAGTATGGTGGTAAAATGCATAGAGAACGCTGCTGCCCATTCTCTAGTAAGTCCCTTAGTCGCCTGTTACGACACTCACGGCACTGACTGACATTAAGGCAACCAAATGACTGTTGTCTTTTGGTTTTTAGGAAATTCGTAAAAAATATGTATGTATTGACCTTCACCCATCGAAGAATAAACAAAAGGATATTTTTGTTCTATTACTTTTTTATATCAACACCCAACATATTATGTGTAAAATATTGCCAACTAATTCAATATGATCCTGTAGTTGTAATTTAGTAAGAAAACGATGGAAGTTATCCAATAAAAAATTAAATAGAATGAGGGTGTTTAAGAAAGTTCTAGCCACCAGTTGGCGCTATTTATTTATTTATTTGCTAACATGTTAAACACACAGTAGGCATGAATTCAAATTTCATGACAGTATTAAGACAAGCACCCTGTAAGGGTATTGCAAATTTCACTTACTGATCAAAATGTAAATTATTAAATTAAATGATTACATTACTTTGACAAGAAGTCCTCCACTTCGACAATGAATATAGAACTAATAGCTTCTGCCCGCGACTTCGTCCGCGTTAAATTTCGTGTTCCCCCGACCCTTCCCGTCGCGTCGAATCGCCTACCCGTGCGATATTCCCCGTTTTTGCAACATTTTTCATTACTGCTCCGCTCCTCTTCGTTGTAGCGTGATGTTATATAGCCTATGTTACTTGCAGATAATGTAGCTTTCTAATGGTCAAAGAATTTTTAAAATCGGTCCAGTAGTTTTTGAGTTTATCCATTACAAACAAACAAAAATATTTTTTTTTCCTCTTTATAATATTAGTGTAGATTTCATTCATTCGGTTTCATTCAATCACGACTAAGAAAAATATAGGCGCTATGACACTTTTGGCCTCAAAAACTAAACAAAAACAAAAAACCTTAATTAAAAGAGTTATTGGGTTTTTCTATATGGAATTTCTCCGTAACAGCCCGGAGTCTGAATGTCCGGTTGATGGCAATAGGCTCGCCCTCTATTACATGGGACTTAAACATAACAGGAGAAATGTGTGTGTACTATAGGTACAGCTCTGTGCAACCCTTTTGGGTAACAAGGTGTGATGTTATGTGTGTTAATTAATAGAAAACATTTATCAACAATGATCGGATATTCGGATCCATATTTACCTAATGTTACTATTTAGCTGTGAAAGCACGGAAGCGGCTTCGTATTTTTTATTAAACCTGGGTTTCTTGGATCATATTTATTTAAAATTAATGTTTAACCCCAGATGCAAATACATATGTGTGTAGGGTGGTATGTGTTACTTAAAACAACACACAAAACACGGTAAAACGCGCATTCCATATTAGCCAAAATTTCAACTTTAGATGAATATGCATCTGAATATCCGATCTCTACTTATCAGTTTCTTACTAAACTTTCAACTATATCTAAAGACCATAGTTACTTCTCTTTTGGTGACTGAAACGCGGTTCTTAAATGTTATAAGCGAATATCAACTTTATGTTAGTGTGAATTAAGTTGAGTTCATAATTACTAGTACTATCGAAATAAATAATTATATTATAATACCAGCTTATTATTGTCCCTCTGCTGGGATAAGGCCTCTTCTGATACAGAGAAGGCATTGAACAAGGCTGGTTGGCGTATATAACTAGCATATAGTCCGAGTGAAATCTATGCTGCCCTACTAAGCGCAAAAGCAGTATCTCAAAAAAATCGTAAATTTGATTTTAATGCCCTCGGATAGTTGTAAAAAATACGCATTTAATAAACTAATCCTTTTAGCGCTATATTGTTTAAATAAATAATAGTTTAAAAAAACTAAAAAACACGCTTCCATTGAAAACCAAACTAAAAAGTACAAAATAATGGAAAAAAAGCGTGGGGTGCCTGATATCAATAAAAAAATACCTTAAAAAGCACCCCACGCTTTTTTTCCATTATTTTGTACTTTTTAGTTTGGTTTTCAATGGACGCGTGTTTTTTAGTTTTTTTAAACTATTATTTATTTTCTATTTTTTAGGGTGTTTCGAATTTTGAGACATATGTCGGCGTATTTTGTGACGTATGTCAGCGTAGTTTTCGAAGACAGTTTTTTTTGCTGTCCTGGTAACCCTGGCAAGGATAATGGCACAAATTAGTTTGTGACGTATGTCAGCGTAGTTTTCGAAGACAGTTTTTTTTGCTGTCCTGGTAACCCTGGCAAGGATAATGGCACAAATTTATGAAATTATTGCATTGTCATCGGTCCTTGACAGGTGTGCAAAGTTTGAATGAAATCTGGTCGTTAAAAGAGGGTCAAAATTCTAGACCCCCTTGCGCAGAAATTTTTCGTCGGTTTTACAAAAAAAATCAGCTGTTTCATAGAAAAATGCAATACCTACAGGGTCAAAATGTATGGAACAGCTGATTTTTTTTTTTAAATATCCGACGAAAATTTTCTACACTGGGGGGCCTAGAATAATATGCTGAATTCATGGTTACAGTTTGCGCACGGGATAAAAACTTATCCTGTATATGATAAAACCTTTTAGAAAGATTTCTCTATCTCAGTGTTTTTCAATCTGTGGGTCGCGACCCCGAGGGGGGTCGCGAAGCCTTACTCGGGGGGTCGCCGGCTGAAAGAAAAAGGCAAGATTCTAACACTACAAAAACAAAGTACTTTTACTAAAAGTAAACAGCCGACTTCTTAAAACCATATACAATGCATAAATTTGCAGCAAGATTTTTTACGTGTACTAAAATTTGAGCAAGGTTTTGAGATGTTTTCTCTTTGACACTACACATGTAGCTCTTATCAATAAGCCAGGCCGTTACACTTACACATATATGTCCATATCATAAAAATTACTGAACCGATTGTGATGAAATTTTTACTGTTCCCTAAGTTGAAGTAAATGTATCATTAACGTAGTCTTTTAATTAAATAATTTCTTTGTCTTTCTGTGACACAAGGGGGTCGCCGGAATTTTTCAACTTGTAAAGGGGTCGCGAAATCAAAAAGATTGTAAAACACTGCGTCTATCTCATCATGTAATTTAATATAATTAAAAAATTGAATACTCTGTTATAAGAAGGCGTCATCTTCGTCAGCTCATTAGATGCGTATTTTTACAGCTATCCGTTGGCATTCAAATGAACTTTACGATTTTTTTGAGATACCGCTTTTGCGCTTAGTAGGGCAGTATATCTCACTAGCATTTGCCAGCGGTTTCGCCCACGTATTATACATATAAACCTTCATATTGAATCACTCTGTCTATTAATAAAAACCGCATTAAAATCCATTGCGTAGTTTAAAAGATCTAAGAGTACAGACGCGGGAAGCGACTTTGTTTATACTATGTAAACAAGAGTAAATTAAAATAGAATTGATTCTAGTTGCCCCTTCCAAAATGTAGATTCGTATGGAGAAGAATGGACAAGAAACTCCACCGTTACTCTTTTAAAATATTTTGCATACAATATTTATATAATTATAATATATGTGAAGAAGATGTACGTAGAATAAAATTACCAAATCACAACAGGAAACATTTCAACGGATTTTGATGTGGTTTTTTTACTGTCATTTAAAGAATTTATTCCAGAAGATTGGTGTATAATTCTTTAGTTGAATAACTTACATAGAATATAGAAAAAACTATGTTTTGTAAACTGGTTAATATCGTAGCTGCGACTCGCTAGAAAACTAAAATAAACTTGAATGTTACCATAAAAAATAATTTCAGAAACACTAGTACAGTCAGCATCAAAAATATCGAGACGAACAGACTCTTCAAAACGATCTTAAGGTGAATGCTCCAACCAGCCCGCGAAATTCAAATTTTCTTACGTTTTTTGCTATTTGCAGGGCAGTGCTAAGTTGTATGTTCATTCCCCTTAACAACTAAGAAAATTAAACTTTATCTCAATTGGATAAAGTTCTTAACATAATGATAGTTGTCGTGTACTGTCTTCATTCTGAAACATTCCTTGTGTATTTAATTTAGATCATTTTTAATGATACAAGATTTTATTTCTGTAAGTAGGTTTGTACAAACACTTTTACACGTCAATCATATTTTTAAAACTAGATGAGGTCGACGTTCCCTAACTGACTACTCTGAGAAGAAAAGCCGAAACAAACTCAGAGGTCACAGTCTCTTTTAAAGTCCAGACATAATCTTGGTCACATCATGTGAAGACCATGTAGATTGGTGTCTAAAATGGTCTTTTGAGGAAAGAACCACACAGATTGAGTGGACCTGTCCAGTCAGTGCAGACATTTGTCAGTAATACACTCAGTATTTTCGTCCCCATATTATTGATACTGACTATAACAGCTAGGGTAGTCGCGAAAATGAAAGTTTCTTTTTTTTTCATTTGGAGACTATTTAAAGAAAACTCATTCAAGGGGATTAAATTAACTTAGGGGGTTGTATTGATGATTTTTAATGATAATAAATTCACTAAAGCCATTTTGACTGGCCTGTTAGTCTAGTGGTTAGTGACCCTGACTGCTGAGAATGAGGTCGTTTCGATTCCCACCCAGGACTAATCTTTGTGTGATGAGCACAATCATTTGTTCTGTGTCTGGGTGTAATTTATCTATAATTATGTATGTATTTAGAAATATATAAGTATGTTTATCAGTTGTCTGGTTGCCATAGTACAGGTTCTGCGTAGTTTGAGATCAGATAACGGTGTGTTGGTTAACCTAAGATATTATTATTTATTATCAACATACTACCTGCAAATTGGAAAAAACGGAAGAAAAATTCAATTTCGTGGATTACCTTAAGTTTTAGAGCAAAATGAACTTTAGCTGTGAGCGTTAAAGTTGATGTTCCAAAAGTATATATTTATTTACTGTCTGTTTTCGCTCATTGTATGGGGCCGACTTTTTAGACAACTTTATTTTCTGCGGAGTGAGAAAACATTCTTTGGAATCTATATTGTATAATTGTATTGTCTAAAATGTAGGTAGATGTATATTTTTTTTTATTTGTCACAATATAGCATTAGACACTCGAGTGCTAGGGCTTAATTCTCGGGTCAGACCACTATCTGACCAGCAGTAAGATAATGGTCAAAAGTAAGACCGTCAGATATTTAGCGCGAGATTCCCAGATCACACTTGGCTTCAAACGAATTTCTTTATCAATAAGGTTTATTCTCCTATGAAGTGCTTGTCCAAATTCGTTTATACAAATATGTACGTTGTTAAGTTACTCTAAGGTTCATATTTGTTAAGTCGAAAGTGGGATATGGGAATTTTACCCAGAGTATGATCAAAAGCTGGTTCTATTCTCATTTTGTTTGCAAAGCAATACATTTTAACACGTTAACTGCCATGTCGGACTATGTGTCCGACACTTTTTGGTCCATTCAGGCCTTGTTGGACTATATGACCGACAACACATACAAAATCTGAACATGTCATTGCTGCCTGGCGGCCATGTTTTTGGAATAAATAATGTATTTATGGAATAAATAATCCATTTAAAGTGAAATAACGCTAAGTACATTTTTTGACTTTTTCTGATTTTAGCAGTTCCCTGGCACATGGGCAACTGAAGGAACACGGGTGGGTTTTAGTCAGTAAAAGTCTGACACGCCCTCCCGCTCCGCCCAGAGCGGGAGAAGTCATTTGATGATTTCCCATCCAAAAAAAAAGCCTTGGCAGTTAACGTGTTAAACTGCATTATGATGAAAAGTCATATAATTATATAGCCCAGTAGTTGGGTTCAAAATGGCAATTATTAAATTATATTCCGCCGCCTCTGGTCAGACTGGAAGCCGACCACAAGTTAGTTAGAAATGCTAGTTTAATTATAAACACACTTAGGCTTATTGTAGATAATAATATACATATATATTAATAGATATTTTTGACTAAATTATGCTCTAGTATAATAATGTTGAGGACGCCTCTGGTTTTTAAAAGCCTTTGCAATACAGTCCGATTTAAAGATGGCGATTCTGCGCAGGATTGGGTTTGTAGCGACATCTAGGTACACCGCCACATACGAACTACGCATCACAGTGACGTCACGAAAAATCCTGCATCGCGCAAGTACAGTTTACCGCGCAACTAGCATATATACGCGACGTCCTGCGTGAGCGATCTTGACGCGAACGCGAAGCGGCGCGGCGCGGCGCGAAAACAACAAACAGTCGAAACCTATAGAAGTGTCCTACGTGACCAAACGCACATGCGTGCGGTGCGGAGCGGCGCGAAACGAAGCGAACGCGATCAGTTGGCTTGATATTTTCGCGCGAACTGGATGCGGTGCCGTCGTATTTTTTTTTTTTTGGTTATAATTTCGGATTTATAGAAATTTTAATTAATGCTATCCAAGAACGTCCTATATTATAGGATAAAAGGAATAAAAAATATCACAACCGGTTATTACCATACCGCGAATGGGAGGATTGGGCCAAATTAACTGGGACCTAAGTATACAATATTAGTCCCACTTCTTCGCCGTTCATACTTCGAGTATTTGATATTTAAGATATGAATTTTCCAATAATATTTGTTGCCATCCGTCCATGACAAATCCACAGTGCCCACTGAACGGCGGCGTCAGTGGCGGCTGTGCGAGACGATTCGCGTGCACGTAGGACATAGCCGCCGCGTCGCACCGCATCGCGTTGAATTCGCGTGTCACCGCTTCATAATCGCGTTCGCTTTGATCCGCCTACGTAGGACGTAGCGATACAAAGTCAGGACCAGCCCGTCCCTTGCTGGTCTCAACCAGCGACGCCCTAAGCAGAGGTCCGTACCACACGGGCCTCGGCCTTAGTAAATAGTCGCTCTAGTTTTAAGTTATTAAGACGAAATGGGTCTCAAAGAAGATGTTTTGACGCATTTCGGATGCACGCAAAATCAATTTTTGTCCTCAAAAACTACAAATTTGCGTTCTTTTTTTTCATGATTATTAAAATTGAAGATATTTTTTAGTGAATTATGAGGGCCAATACACGATTGACATAATTTGGCTCGATACAAAAAAATCGCAAAGTTTCCTCAAAATTAGCGTTTTTATTAGAAAAAAACGGTTTTATTCGATTGTAATTAAAGCAATTTCAATAATATTTCGTCTATACGTGCACCATTAAAGACATTAGGGGATTATGGGTTTATTTTAATGTAACAGAGCAAATAGAATTTAAAAAAGCAATATTTATAAAAAGCGTGCAATGATATTGCACATCCCTCCGCTCCCGCACCTTGTCAGTCGGCCGCAGCGCGGCTTAGAGAGCACCCGTGTACAACTTTATTACGCCCGTCGTCGCCGACTACTCAAGCAAACATTGAAGTGTAAACTGATACTTTAGTCACAAAAATGGTGAATAAACGCAATAAAATAAAAAAATAATAATCAAGACTGAGGCTGAAGAAGCTGAAATTTATGAATTTGTTTACAAAAATCACCAATTTTGACATTTGACACTGACGTAGTAACTCGTATTTATTGTATAAGCACACAACTTTCGTTTTGTAATGTAGAGATAGATATTATGGTCTAAAACTTCCGTGCAGGTTACATGGAATACCTACATACAGGATTTTTTTTTACCAGTGCGCAAATTTTTTTGGTGGTTCAGTATAAATAATAGAACACATTGACATATTTTTTTTTCAAAACTTTTTTTTTTGTTATCCGACTTTATATCAGTATAACATGGGCGCAAAATACCTACCTACCTACAATGTATCGTAATAAAATCATGAAAGCGAGCGGCGGCCGACGCATGCGACGATATTGCATTTTTGGGATATGGGGAGGAGAAGATGAAAAAATGGAAATTGTAAACATCCAAAAAAATCTCGTCTTTTGGAAAAATGAAAATGGTGCCAAAACTTGTCAACTTTTATCACAAACACATTCTTCCAGAGTTGGTAGATTCCCGCCGAAACCGTGGTATGCTTTTGAGAGGCTCTGACAAAGAATTTAGAGCCGATAGTGGACCCGTTATAGAACCCCGCTAGCATTATGAATGATTTTATTTTATTACTAGCTTTTGCCCGCGGCTTCGCCCGCGTGGATGTCGGAAATTAACGCAAGAGGACGTACTACCGCGATAAGAATGTGTTATTCCAGGTTATATAGGTAATATAGACTCTTTGTGCTATTTTCGATCCAGATCCATTCAGCCATTTTTGCGTGATTGAGAAACAAACACTCAATCCTACATTTTTTCAAATTTATAATATTAATAGTAGTAGGATTATAATTCATATTACTTAGGATTCATAGTTTATGAGAACATCATGTGTGTTGGTGTTTTTAAAATAAGAGTAATAGTATTCAGAGTAAGAAGACTGCGACATAGGGCTTGGTTTAGTTGAATATAAGTCTACCTGGTTTTTCTTAACACTCCTATTTTACCTATACAGACACTCAATCATTTACCAGACACCGAACATAATTATAGGAATAGTACTTTTGCCAGTGGCTTGGCCTGCATAGTTGACGGAAAATATCACCCGGGAACCTACTACCGGGATAAAGTAGGTATCCTATCTCTTAAGTATCCATGATATATCTTTGTGCCAAATTCGATCTAAATCCGTTTGGCCGTCTTTGCATCATTGAGAAACAAACATCCAAAAATCTAAACATCTAAGCCATTTCGCGGTTTCTTACTTGGTATAATACTATTAGGTTTATTTTGAGTATAATGAACACACATGATATTCGCAATTACTATGAAGCCAAAGTAATATGAATTACAATCCTACTTATCCTGTACTACCCGGCCGCTGCCAACGGATGGACGGGACGGACGTACAACGCCCCAGCTGCTCTGCGCCCGCTTTTTAAATCTCTAATATTTTCTAAGATATTCATTTAAATTACATGCTGTAAAGGGCCATATTGATCTATATTAAATGTACAATGTATTTAAGGTACTTAATTGGATAAGGATTAATGCTGTATTGCTTAAAATCGCTTCGTAAATAAGCCCTTATTTCTCGTAAAAAGTAAAAGATATAAAATGATTATTGTGGGTTGTCCCTAAGAGATACACATATACTATTGCGGACATTTTTGTAGGCCCTTTTAAGGTGTACAATACTGTAGTACATTATTTTGATCTAATTCGTAGGATTCAGCCAGGGTTTTTCGAATTTTGAAACGTAAGAAAGCGTAGTTTTCGAAGATAGTTATTTTTTTGTAAAATAAAAATATCTTTCTAAAATAAAAGTAGCCTAAATTACTCCTTGTTACATCAGCTATCTGCTAGTGAAAGTCCCGTCAAAATCGGTCCAGGCATTTCAGAGATTAGCCGGAACAAACAGACAGACAGACAAACAGACAAAAATTGTAAAAAAAAATTGTTTTGGTATATGTACCGTGTATACATCCATATACCTACACTTAGTAAAAAGTGGTTATCTTAATATTAAAACAGTCACTCCAATTTTATTTATTTGTATAGATGTATAGATATACTAGCTTTTGCCAGCGGCTTCGCCCGCGTGGAGGTCGGAAATTATCCCGCGGGAACATATATATACATAAAAAGTACCCTATGTGTTATTCCAGGTTATAAAATATCTGTGTGCCAAATTTCATCTAAATCAGGTCAGTAGTTTTTGCGTGAAAGAGGAACAAACATCCATACCTCCATATATACAAACTTTCGCGTTTATAATATTAGTAGGATAAAAGTTGTTTTAATTAGTTGTTTTTATTTCTACAGGGAATTTTTTTATCAATACCCAAATTTTCATAGGTTGTTCTACCCATGAATGAAATCTGCTAATTCATACATTTTGGTCGAGTATGTATTGAACTTTTGTTAAAAACAGCAGATTTTTTCCTAGATTTCAGAGTTGTTCCCATAGTAAAAGTTGTTCATATTCATGGATAGAGCACCCTATGAAAATTTGGATAGTGATAAAAAATATCCTGTGTAAAGAACCGATTTTTGGAAAAACCAGTTTGGATTAATCTTTAATACGAGTACCCATTCAAACAACAAACTAATTGGAATTGTTATAGTAACTCATAACTAGGCCAGTATTCGTATGTAGATAGATATAATAATAAAACACTAGTGTATGCGCCTAATTAAAATATTATTTTACATTTATTTACTGCACCATATTATGTACTCATTACATACTTTGAGAAAATAAATATATTTGTATAAACTACGCAACTAGTATTACGTAAATCTACAACTTGCCACGACAGTCTGATTGCCGTATGCGCGATCCTCTGCAGAAATATTTTGGTTCACGAGAGAGGGTCACGCTTACAGCGGTCGGACTATAGCTTGCTGGCCGAGTGCGGCAGAGAGCGGGGCCCCGCGTGCCGCTTACCGGCCTGCATCTGCTTCACCCCCTCGAAACATACGTGACCTCGATACCATTTCGTCTTAACTGAAAAATCAGTACTCCGAAAACTCGAATGACACACGATTTTAAAACTTGAGACAGCATGGCCCTGTGTCTTTACCGACTGTCGCGCGTTAACGCGATCGTAAGAGATCGGCGGGATTGTATTGTGCAATGGAATTTCAACTTTCGGTGTTGACCCGAGCATTGAGAATCCAACAAAGCGCAACCCGAGTGAGTCTTAGCGCGTCGATAAAACAGAGAGTTCGATTTTCTATTCTCGGCGCTTGGCAGTGCGATGAAAACCCACTGCGCGATTCTTAACATGAATTATATGGGTCAAGTTCAGATAGATCGGAAAAATCCTCGTGTATGCTCGAGACTTCTCTGCCTTTGAGGCTTCTTTAAGTTGCGGGCGGACTGTGTCGATATTTATTCAATTTTCTACTCTAAGCTAAGGTTAATAGAGTCCTTTTTTCTTCAATAATCATCATTGTTCTGCCCTTCATCCCAATTTATTTGCGGTCGGCGCAACACGTCTTTTTCTTCCACACTTCTCTATTAGTCGTCATCTCGATAGTCACCCTCTTTCTAACTATATCATCATTCACACAGTCCATCCATCGTTTCTTCGGTCTCACACTACTCTTATAGCCATCGACATTCATACTCAACACTTCAATGGAGTAGTAAATTGCTCGGGGATTCTTCCATTCTGCCTGAACTGACCATATGACGTATAAACGGGACTTCATATAAAAGAGCGCGACGATTGTTGCGTTCATTTAAATTTTTGGTTCGGTGATCTAGAACGCGTAATCGCGCCGACAGAGGGCGCCATTGTATTAAGACTTGGCCTGAAAGTTAGGCGGCTTAAAGTTGTTATGTTTGAGAATTCGGCCGATAATGTTATAAAATATAATGTATTGTGAAGGAATGTTTCTGATTCCCAAGTCGTTAGGCTTATGTGAAATATTAAAGTATTGTATAAGGTATTTTCCTTGTATTTATTTAATCCTATCCTATTTGAATAGGATCGCCTCCGTGCTTCGGAAAGCACTCTAAGCCGTTGGTCCCGGCTGTCATATGTAGATCTTTGACGGTCGTTATGGATGGTCAGAAGCCTGTCTGATAATCAGTCTTACCAAGGGTTATCGTGGTAACTAATTACGGATTGTGGAGGTCAGATAGGCAGGCACTCCTTATAAAAAAAGTTCAGAAATCCGAATACTGAAAAATCACATAAGAAAATATTGTCATCCGAAAGCCGTGCATATCTGCTTACCTTCTAGCAGTAATCGATTTTGCTTAAAACGTTAACTACCATGGCTAAAATCAAAAAAAGTCAAAAAAATTAGGTACTTAGTGTTATTTCACTTTAAATAGATTATTTATTCCATAAATAGATTATTTATTCCATAAATACATTATTTATTCCATAAATACATTATTTATTCCATAAATACATTATTTATTTCTAAAACATGGCCGCCAGGCAGCAACGACATGTTCAGATTTTGTATGTGTTGTCGGTCATATAGTCCGACAAGGCCTGAATGGAACAAAAAGTGTCGGACACATAATCCGACATGACTGTTAATGTGTTAATCATTTCTTCAAAACCAGAGTGATCTTTGTTGTCATTAAAAAAAGGTTACTTTTGTGCTTCTGGCATTATTAGTCATGAAAATAAAAAACCAAAGGGAGTGCAACACACTTTAAAATTGTATAATCAAAATATCCAAGGTTGCTCTTCCAAATTACTTGAAATAGAATTGTTTTTAGAAAACACCAAGTTTGATGTCATTTGCTTAACTGAACATTGGTTAAAAGATCATCAAGTAAAGTCAATAAATTATGAAAATTACTGTGTAGTTAGCTTTTTCAGCCGAAAACGCATGATACATGGCGGATCATTAATATTGGTTAAAAATTCTATCAAATCGAAAGAACGAAAAGACATCATTGGGATGTCTGTTGAACACACTGTTGAGCTGTCCTGTGTTGAGCTTGATAAGCATGTTATAGTATGTGTATACAGACCTCCAAGTTACCAGAATCTATCTGTGTTTGATTCTGTAATGGAAGAGGTGCTAAAGAAACTTAGTACTAGTAGTAAGTCACTGGTCATATGTGGTGATTTTAATATAAATTTATTAGAAAGTAACTCAAATACTTCCAGATTATTAAGTCTTTTTAAGTCATTTAATCTGTCAAATGTTTTTATGGAACCTACCCGAGTGACAGCTTCTTCTGCCACTTGTATAGATAATATTTTTTGTAACTGTGATTACTTACACAAACAAATTGTAAATAAGTTGCCATCTGATCACAGTGGTCAAACAGTAACATTTTGCTCGTACATACCTCTACAAAAAATTCAAATAAGGTTTAGGCCAATGACATGTAAAAATCTAGAGAAATTTAATCATTCTTTGGCCAGTACATTATGTGTTCACAGTTTTAATAATGAATGTGACCCAAATGAGTTCTACGCCGAGTTCTTCTCATTATTAAACACGCAATTTAATGACAATTTCCCACTAAAGACTAAAAGTATTTGCACAAAGTTCTTATTTAGTGATTGGGCAACTCCAGGTATACGTAAAAGCAGAGAAAAACTTTTTGAACTTTATGGCCTAAAGCAACATATGACTAATAGAAGCTTTCATCAGTATGTTGCAAAATATTCAAAAAATTTTAAAAGTGTTTGCAACTTGGCTAAAGCGCTTTATATTAGCAATAAAATAAAATCAGCGGATGATAAAATAAAAACTACCTGGCAAATAATAAATGATGAAACAGGTAGGAAAAAAAAGCGTAATACTGAATTTAATTTAGAGACTGCACATGGCCCCATTAACTCAGATATAGAAATAGCTCAGGAATTTCAAAATTTTTTCGTTAATATTCCCGTTAAAACTACTGAAGCTTTAAATTCGTCACCCGCGCTTTCCGCTGCCTTACTCAAAAAGAATGTAGGGGCATGCCCTTTAGAGTTTAGGTTTCAGCATACTAACCCCCAGGCTATTATAAAAGCTTTTAAAGATCTTAAAATTAAATCAACAGAAGATCTTTGGGGAATGTCTGTCAAATTTTGTAGTTCTATTATTGAAACCATTGCACCCTATTTAGCTTTCATATTTAACACCAGTGTAGACCAAGGAGTCTTTCCGGATCTGATGAAACACAGCAAAGTAGTTCCTTTGTTTAAATCCGGTGGTAGTAAAGAACCAAACAATTATAGGCCCGTGTCAGTTCTGCCAGTTCTCAGTAAGGTGTTTGAAAAGTTAATGCTCAATCAAATGTTACGTCACTTTAATAAAAACTCCATCTTTCATGAACACCAGTTCGGTTTCACCAAAGGGCGTTGTACCACCGACGCTGGTGTTACCCTAATAAAGAACATTTTTAACGCCTGGGAAGAAGCACAAGATGCCATTGGAATCTTTTGTGACCTTTCCAAGGCGTTCGATTGCGTAAACCATGAGACACTTTTGCTGAAACTAGAGCACTATGGAATTAGAAATACAGCTCTTGACTTAATAAGATCATACCTGAAGGATAGAACAGTCAAAGTCCAAGTAAACGGCGTAAACTCATTGGGGTCTGAAATGGCAATGGGCGTTCCTCAAGGCTCGATATTGGGTCCATTCCTCTTTTTAGTATACATTAATGATCTACCCCATCTACTTCCAAACCAACCGAAGATGGTGTTATTTGCAGATGACACATCATTGATATTTAAAATCGACAGACGGTCTCAAAATCTTGACGACGTCAATAACTGCATTCTTCAGGTCCAAGACTGGTTTACGGTAAATAACTTGGTACTTAATAAAAAAAAAACCAAGTGCATTAGATTTCAATTGCCTAATGTCAGAGGTAGCGAATGTGACATCTTATTGAATGGGGAAAAACTGGAATTTATTGATCAAACGGTTTTCCTAGGAATCACGCTAGACGAGAAATTACAATGGGGACCTCATATAACATCTCTTGCGGGGCGGTTAAGCTCGGCCGCTTATGCTGTTAGAAAGATAAGACAGTTAACAGATGTAGAAACCGCGCGTTTGGTCTATTTTAGCTACTTCCACAGCATTATGTCGTATGGCATTTTACTGTGGGGTAGGGCTGCTGACATTGAATCCATTTTTATTTTGCAAAAGCGAGCTGTCAGAGCCATTTATAATCTATGTCGCGGCGAATCCCTCAGGGAACTATTTAAAAGGATTAATATTATGACGGTACCTTGCCAATTCATTTACGAAAATATTATGTATGTAAGAAAAAATCTACATCTTTTTAATAAAATAAGCGATAGACATAATTTTAATACTAGAAATAAAGACAAGATAGATCAACCATTTTTCAGATTAGCAAAAGTACATACATCTTTTATGGGGTACTGTGTTAAATGTTACAACAAAATACCTTCTGATATATTGCAATTAAATGAAAGGAGGTTTAAAAGTCATATTAAAAGTACACTTTGTAAACGAGCTTATTACAAATTAGAGGACTACATTCAAGATAAGAACGCTTGGAAACATGCTGGTCTCGCTCCATAGGACAGTCTTAGAGTTTATCAAACTAGTTGCTAACTTAATTGTGTAGATAATATTTATTTTTTCTTCTATGACACTGTTTTTACATTCTGTAATTACTGTAACTCACACACTGACAGTTTATATGGGTAGTTCATATAATTGTTTTTTTTATTTAACTGCTTTTGTTAATTTATTTTTATTTTCTTTTAATTTCATTTTTTGTGTCTATGTATCATTTGCATCGTTGTATATGTAAGCGGGCACGCCCTTTATGCCTGGAGGCTTTAGTAAGATTTTAAGTTCTGTTTACGATTTTTGTTTCATTATTCATTTCAGCTTGAGTTTAGTTTTCAATGTTTTGTTGGTATAATGGCGTGTGCTAGCTGACATATGGCGAATAATGTATGTTTTGTTTTATTATATTAATAACTTATACAATATTGTATAGAATCAAGTTCTTCTAACTTAACAGACAGCAGTGCTGCTGGGGAGTTTGTTCCGCCACTTCTTCTTCCCAGCCAAAGCACTAGGAAGTGTCGAAGGGCGGGCGTTTTGGGGGGACTGTCTTATGTGACTTTGACGTTCAAAAAGTGCTGACTCTCAGCCTAGTTTGAATAAATGACTTTTGATTTTTTTGATTTTGCTTCTGCTACTGACAAGGGTGTGAAAATGAGTGATATTTATACTCCTTAGCCCGGGTCCGCAAAAGTAATTTTCAACTCACTGCTAACCGCCGAGAGTTGATAATCGAAAAATGATATTTTTTGTGACTCTGTTTGACTGTGGGTTGGTGAAGGGCCAATTCGGAGCGCCGAACTCGGTCGATGCGTAAAGTCGAGGCGGTTACGTCCAGAACTCGCTTACTCTTCAACCTAATTTTAATTCCAATCTAAAGCCAATACGATTCCAATGTTAATTTTGCATACACGTCAATATTGGAACAACCACAACGCCCGATCTCGATTCCACTTATTTCTCCAAAATGGACACCCAATTGAAACACATTTTGGCGCTAGCGTCGAACTCATGAATACGAAACGTCAAAATTCCAATGTCAATCGATCTGAATTAAAATCAAGAGTAAGCACCCAGGCCCGGGTCGACAGCGCGTAGTGTTCCACGCGCGCCTCAAAGTTATGTCAGCAGTAACTGAAGGGTTGCGCTAGGACCGATGCCTGCCAGGGTCTCGGCTTTGTTGGAGAGAGTTACCGTGGCCCTGGCACAGGCAACTGAAGGAACACTAGTGGGTTTTAGTCAGTAAAAGTCTGACACGCCCTCCCGCTCCGCCCAGAGCGGGAGACGTCATTTGATGATTTCCCACCCAAAAAAAATGGGGGTTCCGAATTGTGTCCTGGATCCATGGTACCTGCTAGCGGTAGGTGTGTGGTCACATAATAAAATAAAACACTTTGTTTAACAATAACTATATTTGGAACAACTACCACCTTACCAAGTCATCACACACGCGTCTGAACAAACTATACAATGGAATTCTACTGAAGACTTATTGAGAGAGAGCATACAACGCTGAAATTTGACTGAAAACAATTATATTTGACTCTTAACAGGGAAGCGCCAAGGCAGCCCGCTAAATTAAATTTTTATTACGTGTTTTTGTAATTTTCAGGCCAAACTCAGGTTGTATGTCGAATAAAATATGATTCGAAATCTACTTAACCCCTTACCGCATACAACGCCATATATGGCTTTAAAAGTTAATTATTTTTTTCAATTTATTAAAATATTGTTTTTTCGCAACCAACATTGAATCGGTATACATAATATCTTCGTTTAATGGAAGATATTTTTTGTTGTCTATAGTAAGTGAAATCAGTCAAAATATTGGAGGATATGTGCAGCGTGTCCGACCGTTAGAGTGCAATTAATTAGTGTTCGTTTTATAAATGGGAAAATAGCAATAAAACGGTAAGTAAAAATCCTTAGAATTTCAAAATACAATGTTTACATATACTTTAATAAGAAATAGTTCTCGTTTCGGCATTTTTTGTGTTTTTGGTTTGTTTTTGAGCTTTCTTTTGATATTGCCATATTTGGCTTCGTATGCATTTTTGTCAAAACATTTTGGGTCATATATGGCTTCGCATGCATTAAGATGCTTTTTCTTTCCTTTGCAGCAATGAACCCTTCTCGCTTCTATGGTACTTCCAAGCACGTAAATCTTATTCTGGGCGATGGTTTCGACGTGAGTGACGACGATCTGGCTTCTGACTCTGATCCTGGCTATGAACCATACTCACTCCGTGCTCGTCGTATCCAAGTTGGTACCCCAACAAGCCGAGGCGCCGCTCTAACCAGCTTGCCGGACTCGCCCGTACCCAATAAAAAAGCACGAATAACTCCATCCAGGCATCAAGACCTACCACTAGATTGTGTACGTTCAAATAACGTGGACCATTTCCCCGAATGGATGAAATCAAGTTGACAAATTTGTTAGAACTGTTCGAAAATCCGTTCTTTTACCATATGTAGGAAATATAAAGTTAATTTATGTTACAATGATAAAATAAATTGTTTCGAAGATTTCCATAAAACATAAATTCATTTTTTAATTAATGCATACGAAGCCATATATGGCTTCGAGTAGTAATTTCTAAAATAAGTACACAAATATATTTTTTCCTATTCTGACTGTTTATATATTCAAAATAAAAGATGTTTTTAGTAAAGAAAAAATTTTTCTTCAGCTCCTTCATAATTCATGCAATAAGGGGTTAAATATATGCGACGATTAAATATATGCTATGAATACTAAAACTATTAACAAGAAAATAAAATACATAATAAATAAACATAGAAAGGCATTATTATATGATAATAAAGGAAAAAAAGAAACATAATTATTAAACTATTTATAAATGCATTCAACAACACTCTCTCTCATATTTAATTCTATACTATTCTATATGTAGTAAAACTAAAACCAATCATTTAGCGTCATACAAATTTCTCAAAATACAGGCTACTAGGCTACACGTCAAGCCATATATTTCCCTGCCAGAGTCTCGAGATTTGTTCTATAGAGTTACCGTGGCCCTGGCATATAGGCAACTGAAGGAACACGGGTGGGTTTTAGTCAGTAAGAGTCTGACACGCCCTCGCTCCGCACAGAGCGGGAGACGTCATTTGATTTCCCACCCACACAATAAAAAGTTATACATTTTCGGTAAGCTGACATCTCATTGTACGAAAAGTCTATACAATGCGAGGTCAGCTAAAACTGGAAATGTATATTTTGACCTGGAGCTGTGTGTACATGCACATCGTTGGGTATGTATTGGTTTAGATTAGTACGCAGGACGACAAATCAACATTTCCAGTTTAAGCTGACCTCTTATTGTACTAAAAATGTATCCAATGCGAGCTCAGCTAAAACTGGAAATATATCTTGATTTGTAGCCGTGTGTACAATATTAAATGTAAGGAACTGTTCATAAGAACATATCTGTTAATTGTGAATCAAAATCGTTTTTTTTGGTAATCTTGCAGGCAGCCCATTATTTCTTCAATATCATGGTATAATAATATGCTTAGCCAGGTATAACATTCCGATTCCAAGACACTATGGTCACGTGGGAGACACAAGTCTACGCTATCACAGCTGTGTTAAAAGTAGTGTGGAAAAATAACTCCTCAACTTCATTTTATGACCTGGAATAATTCTATTCGACTTGTATTATTCTAAATCTAAATAGTTTTGGAAGTTATCGTAGAAAAATATTTAATGTACAAACTTTATAATTGTATTTTGTGTTTGTATTAGAATTTAATTCCTTTTTAGAGTGAGCAAAACTTTTTATAACGTGTAAAATAATGAACGCAAGACCTACCTCATACACCCCAATTAGAGTAATGAGTTAAAAGCAATGAATTAATGAGTTACAATGACAAAACCTTATTTTAAAGCTAAAATTGTGTTCACCTTAGCATTACTTTATGCATTTAAAATTGAGTCTTATCACCTTGTTATAGAATTAAAATTTTCATTGGCTTCATTTGCAGATAATCATTTTTGAAAAATACTCCAGAAATCGATTCAGTAGTCAATTAAGAATTACCTACTTTCAGGCCTTGTGTATATTACGTTACACCTTGTATAAATTCCACGTAATTTTTATTGCTTTTATAAGGAAGACCAAGTTACATAGATATTTGTATTCATTAAACTTCATAAAAAGTAATTTTTGCTTCTATCAGGGACGTATCTCATATTTGTAAAGTCATTCATAAGCATTCGATAGTCTTTAGTATAGAAAGTGACACATTTCGATGAGGGGCGTGGTGGGCGTTTCAACAAATATTTTACAAAACCTTTTGACTTTATATTTCGTCGTTCGTAGTCGGGGCATTTCCAAAAAAAAAAAAAAAATACTAACGAGCTGTGTCCGAGACTTCGCTCGTGTGAATGTTGGGGATCAATATTGTGATGTTAAGAGAAGAATATTTTTTCGCTTTTCAAGTTTTAGTTTTTTTCTCAGAACCCAAATTATTTTTCCAATATAAGATATAGCCTAAGTAACTCCTAATAACATCAGCTATCTGCCGCGAGTCTCGTCAAAATCGGTTCACCCGTTTAGGAGAACAGCCGGAACAAACAGATTGACAAAAAAAAATGTTTTTTTTTAAGTTACCAACTTATACTTTCATATGAATCTCAAATCTTTATTGAATCAGAATTAATTCGTAAAAAACGTTTTCCTAATTTAGACTTCGCATACAATAAAATAATGCGTATATAGGTAGGTCCAACTTCAAGAGAGAGGTCAATCATGGAATCCGACTCGGCTGGGCAGCGTTCGGGAAGCTACGCAATATCTTCTCGTCCCACATACCGCAGTGTCTCAAGACAAAAGTCTTTGACCAGCAGGCGTAGCATGACCAATTCTATTTCATTCATTCATTCTATTTTTTTAGACTCGGGTTTCTATGAAGACACAGATAATTATTCTTTCCATAGCAAGAGAGTGGTAACTAATGTAATTAAGGTGGATCCGCTAAGGACTTTTTCATTGAATAGTCATACAGTGGGATTAAACGATCTTTGAGTATTGTATTGATGATTATAATTAATATAATCCAGTACAAAAAATGTACCCCCAACTCAAAAGTAGAGAAAAATTAGTCGCCATGCTCGACATTGTAGAATTTTGTCGACTGAAAAATAGAAATATTTCTTCTCTTCAGTTATAACATCACCGTGACAATTTGTCTATTATTCCGTCGACAAAACTCGTTTCTATGGTGGTCATGCTACGCGTGCAGTGCGTGTTGCTATTATCCAGGTTTCGAACATTATGCAGACAAATATTTTTTTTAAAGACAGAATATATTTAAAAAAATTGTGTGTGTCGCTCCGACGCACGACTGGAGTTTATTCCTAACGAACGATTATAAAATATATAGATTAGTAAACATAACATAACGCATAACGTAACGTAACGGAGAAAGTTTGATTTTACTAACTTTAAATTTTCATACCCCGGGCTTATACATACAGGATAATTTATTATCCAGTGCGCAAACTGTAACCATGAATTCAGCATATCATTCTAGACCCCCCAGTGTAGAAAATTTTTGTCGGTTACAGGAGAGATATAAAAAAAAAAATCAGCTGTTCCATACATTTTGACCCTGTAGGTATTGCATTTTTCTATGAGAGCTGATTTTTTTTGCATAACTGATTTAACTGTGGTTAGCCTAAGCTAGCCTAAATCTCAGAGCCGGTTTTTCCATTTCCAACTTTATTTTGTATTGGGTAAAGTTCTAAATACAAACAGGACAACTCAGCACCGGACTAAGTTGTGTCAGATTTGTAAACAGTTATGTTGTTATGTGTATTTCTATACCAATTAAGTTCTTAATTCGAAAACAGGCTCGATAGTTCAAAGTAGAGATGCCGCGAATACTTACTATAGCGAATAGTCGAATATCGATTAATCGCCATTCCCTATGGCGAATAGTCGACTAACTCGACATTACTATTCGAAATGACAAAAGTACTAAATGTTATTTATGTTTGATATCAAATAATATATCAAGCTGGTGGTAGTTTTGAACTTACTAACCATTTATTAGTTACTGTAATCTAAAAAAACTAATCTTTAAATGCTGATTAAAATTTTTAAATTCTGGCATCCCTTTTCTTGTATCAATTTTACGGGGAATACCTCGTTTTATATAACTGTTCACCGAATGTCGAATAACGAAATATAGCGAGTATCAGCAAAATCTCTAGTTTCAAGTTTAATCCCTAACTAAAGAAATACCAAGATTTGTCATAGACCGAAAGAGTTTTGTCAATATTCATTGAAATGCATTGTCTCTCAATAAATCCACAACTACTAACCGTGCAGATACTAAGATACTTCCACTATCTTCACAAGAAGCGTGGACTTATGTAGATTCTTTTATACTTTGTTGAGTGTAAGAACGTTGTAGGCCTTGTAGACTGTAGACAATTTTCCATTTTATTAAGTACCCGGTACTTGTTGACAGTCCTATACTGTCCTCACATACCTATTAACATTGTAATTTGAAACTATTGTAAAATCCAATTATTTTTAAAAGGGTAACCGTGGAGTTTCTTGCCGGTTCTTCTCCATAGGAATCAACAAATTGGAACCGTGCTTCTGACGTTTCATAAATGCCTATGTATTTTAATTTATTTATTTCTGTATTTGACCGTGACATCACAACACACTGGGCCCTATCAGAATTGATTTGTTTCTCTTCTTTTTGTATAGTTTCTGTACGTGTCCCAATAAATACTTTTTCTTTCTTTATTGTGGGTTTATGTGAGCTAAAAATATTTTGATCAATTGAGGGGTACTCAATACTTTCCCGACTAATAAAAATTAAGATACATTTAACATTAAAATTATATAATATTTTAAGAACATATCCCATAGACACACAGCTTTAAAAAATCCTCCCACGCACACAAATCATCATTATGCCCTACAAGTATCAGGTAGTGACCGCGCTGCCTCGTACCTGCCCGACCGGCGCATCACTTGGCGACGCCGACGAGCGCGGGCCGCACGCAGCGCTCGTGCAGCTTGTAGCCCACTTTGCTGACCGCTACTACGGTGCCGGATTCTGCGCCTTCCACTTCCTGGGAACAGAAGAGAGGGGGACGGAATTAGTTTTGTGCGTGTAGTAAAAGCATCTGATTATAATGTTCCCACTGGTGGGACACAGGCCTCCAGGATCTTTGGGAGGGAGTGTGGGTTGGCTTTTCTTTTGTTTTGTTTACAGTTTAGTTACTAAATATTAAATTTTAAGAAATAAAAAGTAATCTGAATGGAATTTAATAGTTTTGCATTGGGTCCCTATTTATAAAATTACATTTATACATTGAAACTTAAGAAATAAAAGATCCGGAAAAAATTTAACGGATACGAATCTTTCTTCTCCCTCGGATATCCGCGGATACAAATTCGGATATCCGGCACATTACTAATACAAAGTAAAGCGTTTTTCTGGGTTCGAATCTGATCAGACCATGTTCAGAAAAACGTCAACGGGAAGTTTTTCATTTTCAATATTGATACCAAAAACGTGGCTTAACCCTTCGTGTGTTTAAGACGTGGATCCACGTTCGAAAAATCTTTACCGTTGTGTGCCTAAACGTGGATCCACGTCCAAATCTAACAAACTTTTTAAATGAGATTTTGTTACTTAAACTTTGGCTGTTTGGGTCTACTTTTTTTTTTGCATCGAAAGAGGACCGAATCAACTTGTCTCGGGGGCCATTAGTGAATGGATTTCGTCACGGGAATGACAAGTAAAAACAGTTACATACAAAGGAATGCTCGCCGCTTGCTCGCGCCAGTTCGTGGCGGCCGGGCTCACGACGGTAATTTTTACGAGCGTGGGTCAAGCACACGAGGGGTTAAGAATCGCAAGGTAATTTAATTTGGACCTGTTTATATCGGGTAGAAGTAAGGTCAAGTCGTGCGTCGGAAATGAAACACACACACTTTTTTTTTAAATAACAAAAGAAAAATATCTACGCTAGGAACTCTTGAATCTGCTAAATTCGTAGTTACAATTTCCAGTTGTTTAAATGATAAATGATTTTATTTCTATAAGTAGGTTTGTACAGACGCCAGCACTTGAAGCTACTACAATCTGTCAAATTTCTTTAATAGGTTTTCTACTTTAACGCTAATAAGGTTCAAAATTGATTGGGGAAATTTGACAGTTTTGGGTCCCTTGATGTGCTGGCGTCTGTACAAACACTTTTACATGTCAATGATATATATTTTTTAAACTAGATGAGGTAAAACTCACCTGTTGGAACAGCGCTTCATGTAGGTTGGGGTCGAACTTCTCACGGAGCGGAGACACCGGGGACAAGCCGTGTCGACTGAACACCTGCACACGAACAAATGAAATACAGTTAAAAAGTGTACTAGTATTGTAAAACATTTTGAATTTTTTTTTGGTGGTTCAGTATCAGTAGTAGAACACATTTCAACAAAAAAAAAAAAAAAACCGACCTTAAATCAGTAAGCGATCGAACATTTGGTAGTTACTAATAGGTCTGTAACCGCGCGCCGGCGTAGGTAGGTACTTCGAACTTCTTAGAATTTTGACCGATCGAACAGGTGGCCGGTCGTCACCTTCGCCGCCGGCGCCGCGCGCAAGTTACCATAAAAACCAGTTTCAAAATTTCGGACCTCTGCTTAGGGTGTCGCTGGTAGAGGGCAGCAAGGGACGGGCTGGATATAATTATTATTTCGGGAAGAATTGAAAACTACAGACTCAGCGCGGGCTGGCACTTCGGGGGGGGGACGTCTCTACAGCTTAACACTCCTCTATTTATATGCTGAGCTCAACCACCGAACACATTTTCTAACACTCTTGATTCTTTGCCACAGTTCACAGTTAGGGACGAGAGATAATTCCACTATTTGATAATAGATGGCGACGTTTCAATTTTTTACGATCTACGTAACAATAGCACTATGTTACCTGGTTGAGCTGAGCCCTGGTCAGTCTGACGCCATCGTGCAGCGAGCGCAGCGCGGCGGCGGCTCCGCCCTCCGTGCCTCCACCCTCCGACACTTCACTCTCCGGGACACTCTCTGCGGCCGCCGCTAATGTGTCTGCAACCTGGAAGAAAAATCAAAGCATTTATATATTTCAAAAAGGCACTTTTGAACGTCAAAATTTAAATTATAACATAGTTGATTCTAGTTACCCCTTCCAAAAGTTAGATTCGTATGGAGAAGAATGGGCAAGACACTATAACGCTACGGCTAAACTTTTAACGTAACGTTAACGTTTACGTTAACTACACGTCGTGTTCTCTCTCTCTCGCACATAGCCCAACGTCCCGATATACAACAAAGAGGGCGCTACTTTTTTCGCACACTGCTGGCCGTGTCGCTGTGCACCAAAGAGCGCACGAAATGGACTTCGCGACAACGTGACAATTTAGCCGTAGTATTATAGTGTACATCATCATCATCATTTCAGCCGAAACACGTCCACTGCTGGACATAGGCCTCCCCCAATTTGGAGGGGTTTGCCAGAATCACCACGCTTGGCAGGCCGGTTGGCGATCGCAGTATGGTGGTAAAATGCTTAGAGAACGCTGCTGCCCATTTTCTAGTATTTAGTCACCTCTTATGACACCCACAGGAAGAAATGGATGGTCCTATTGTTTGCGTCCAGAACCTCGGAACCTTATAGTGTACATAATAAAGACTATTCTATCCATCTTTAAATACTACTTACATCAAGCAGATCTTTGCAAAAGCTCTGTATGGCGAAGGATTTGGCGTCTTCAACTTGTTTCATCATACGACGTCTTACGTTCTCTCCATCGGCTAGCGCGCGCTTGTATTTGTCCTAGAAATATTATGTATGTATTCAGGACTGGAGGACTAAAAAAGTATGAGGGGAGCATGAGGAGCAATGACACACTTGATGGATTTACTATTAATACTATAAGATACAAAAGGATTCTTGATTAGAAACAAAAACTATATATTATTCCCCCATAATGACACATTACAATCTAAGTGACAGATCAGTCATTGACACTTTTAATTAAACATAATATATTTTCTTTTTTCGGTGAAATAAATGTATAATAAATACGAAGAATTATTATGGTGCGGCTACATTGTCGCGATAAGATATTCATGCACTGACTGAACAGGTCTACTCAATCTGTGTCTTCCCTCAAAAGACCTTTTCAGACACCAATCTACATGGTCTTCACATGATGTGACCAAGATTACGTCTGGACGTTAATAGAGACTTTCGCCTCTGAGTTTGTTTCGGCATTTCTTCTCAGAGTAGTCAGATAGGAAACGTCGACCTCATCTAGTTTTTACCTGACCAAAAAAAAACGGAGGTTCTGAATTCGACACGTATATATATATTTTTTTATGTACCAGTTGACCACGCATAACTTTTTACTTAGTTGTCTGATTGTGATAATTCTTCTTTTATTGGAAAGGGTATACCCCGAAGGTGGTCCCATATACATTTGGAAAACAAAATCGAACCCTAAGGGTCGGAAAATAGGGGATGATTGATTGTTCACTCACTGATTGTAATGTATGACCACGCATAAGTTTATACAGAGTAGTTCGATTTAGATAAACCTTTTTTTAATGGATAGGGTATACCTTGCCAAGTATTATTAGTACATTAACCTTTTGACCGCCAGAGTCATGTATAGATGACAAACCAAAATGTGCCCAGCACGCCACGGTCACGATTTGCTATCATGACCGTGGCGTGCTGGGCACATTTTGGTTTGTCATCTATACATGACTCTGGCGGTCAAAAGGTTAAAGCTACAAAAAAATATAAAAAAATATTTTTAACATAAAAAATTAAAACATCGAAAACACTGAAAAGCTTTTTTTGCTTTTCAGTTTTTTCAGCGGTTTAATTATTTGTTAAAAAGTTTAAAAAAAATATGATTGACATGTAAAAGTGGTTGTACGAACCTACTTGCAGAAATAAAATAATTTATCATTAACAGGGTGGTATTACATGATACTCACTTCAAACTCTTTGGCTTGAGCTTTAAGTGTGTTCACATCAGCCATGAGGGCTTCAATTTGCTTGTGGCACTCTTCAATGGTGGTGGGCAGCTTACTCTCTTCCTCGGGCTTCGTGTTAGTTTTCTCTTCTGTGCTGTATGCACGGAGTTTGCTTGTGCTGAAAAAGAAAATTGTTACTTATTTATTTTATTACGTTCACCAACATTCGATTACACTGTAAAACAAATGATATGTATCTTAAAGTAAAATAACCATACAGCAGTTACTTAAAGGCCTCCTCTCTTCGTGAGGGAGTAGGTTGTAATCTACTACCCAGGCCCAGTGTTGGTTGGTCGATGTCACATGTGTTTTAGAATTTTTGTTTCTAGAATATGCAGGTTTGCTCACAATATTTTTATCACTGTTTTGAGAGTAATGGTGAAATTATTTACACAAAGTAAAGCTACAATAGAACAGGCTTAAGTCTGAATAATATGGCTGCAGGACATAATAATATTATGTCCTGCAGCCATATTATTCGTTTGCCGTAGATGTGACGATATTATAGACTATTAGCTTTTGCCAGCGGCTTTGCCAACATATTTTACGTATAAACCTTCCTCTTGAATCTCTGTCTATTGATGAAAACCGCATTTAAATCTGTTGCAAAGTTTAAAAGATTTAAGCATACAAACATGAAATGCGACTTAATTTTATACTATGTAAAGATATAGTTCTTGTTTTCAATATTCCCCTGCTTAGTCTATGGGACTGTGTGACTGTGTCCAGAATTTTTAGTACAGTGAAAGTGTTCAGCACGTTATTGAGAGCCTATCGGATGGCCATAGAGATAAAGACTTGGTAATAATACTTTTTTACACTAGAATTGAGAGCCCTGTATTTCAGAGTTTCTTATCTTTAAAGATAAGCGTGTGGCAAAGCTTGAACTTTGAACGTACGCTTTTCCATGGAAGTATGTTCCTCAAAGTGCTGGAATACTGCCATCCAGGAAATGCTGATGTAAAAGAGGTTGTTTTGAGAGTGGTTTCTAGACCTTTGGTCAAAGTTTAGGGATGATGAAACTGTACAAATATATAAGTGACACAATAACGCTTGCTTGGGCGGCAAGCAAATAGCAGTTTCGATCTAGTAACTAAGATTAAATGATATGAAATAGAGTTTGAGTAAATATTACATCAGCTTTAAATTATAAATATTTGTAGCTAGTGCGCTTAAAAAATAATATTAATAAACTCCAATGTCGCTGTCTGTACTAATATTTTGACACTTTTTAAAAGTATTTTCTCCAGAATTCGAAAATTATTTCAGATTATAACCTCAAAATTGATTGCGCAATTTTACCTGTATATATTCGCTCGAAGGTTCCTCAAAGATGATCCAGAAACATATTTGGCGAGTCTACCCATTGAATACACATTTAATGAAGCCATTTCAATCAGTATTATGTAATTATTTATAACAATTTGTAAAAAAAAGAGGTTAGGCTGCAATTCTGAATTCTATAGTTGTCAAGTTTTTTTTTAAATATCTTTGCCTGAATGACACTGACAGCCAAGAAGTATGGATGACATGTGGACAGATTAGTTTGGATACAGTTTGTAAAGTAGTTTTAAGATTACCTTGTATTTCATCTGTGAAGTGTATTTTTTTTTAGAAACAAATGCCTTAAACCGTAAAGGTCGTAAATCTAAAGGCACTGAAGTACTATTCTGAAATGAAAGTGTAAGAAAAAAGAATGGCAAACATTGTACGTTATATTCTATCTAACTCAGTAAATAGTTTACAGTCCTTTCACAATGATTTTAAAATTAATTTCTGTGAAAAGACAGTAGTAAATATTACTGGTATGTCATTTATTTTGCGTACAAATTGCCCATTCAGTATTTTTTTATTTTATTTTACCACAAAGCAAATCATCTCGATAGCACGTATCCGAACAAAACTTCAAGGTCACGTCATTCTCAAATCAATAACGTCAAAACAACTGATTTCTGTCAAAATTCACAAGTATTTTGTGTCTCCGTAAAAACTACACATGAAAATGATTGCATCATCCACAATTCCTCCGTTCCATGACTCAATGTCCGCTGACGTCATAAAACGTGTCTCAAGTTCACGGGACATCGCTTAAGACTTCAGACGCTACATAACACACAACACACCATTTCAGTGTGTTTCGGACCGCGATCGTGTGCGCGCGTAATTTTCAAACATGGCGAGTTCTTTAGCCGTATTTGATTTCGATCGGACTATTGTCGACGATGATTCGGACGCTACAATAATAAATAGATTGAGGGAAAAGAAGCCTCCCCCAGAGTGGGAAGCTGGTAATCATGACTGGACTCCTTACATGAGCGATGTAAGTTGTTTTTGATGTTTGCTTTACATTTTCGTTGCTTTTGCACGCCGTTTTTGTATGAGTAGTAAAAAAAAGTTTTATCTTTGGTAGATTTGTTTTCATTTCTGAAATAGACACTAGGTAAGTATTTATTTTTATTCAGCGGATTTTCGTGAAATTAGTAATTCAGCTAGCGAAAGAGTTCGCCCGGGGATGTGTCAGTACAGTACACGTATAAAGCCAAATAGCAAACATTCTAGAATTTTTGGTGCTGCTGAGGTTACAGACCTCTTCTGTCATCATTAGTCTACTGATGAATAGGAAGATATAGGGCTCTCCAACTGAACGTGAGCTGTCGAAAGCCTCTGTTAGCCATAACAATTTTATTACCTACAAATAAAAGTTTTTCGAATGTTCTGAAACTGTTTTGCATTATTTATTAATATAAACTAGGTGGAGACTAAGGTACTTATTAGAGAATGGGCAGCAGCGTTCTCTATGCATTTTACCACCATACTGCGATCGCCAACCCGCCTGCCAAGCGTGGCGATTATGGCAAAGCCCCCCAAATTGGGGGAGGCCTGAGTCCAGCAGTGGACGTCTTACGGCTGAAATGATGATGATGATGAGGTGGAGACTTGCTAGAGAATGGGCAGCAGCGTTCTCTATGCATTTTACCATCACACTGCGATCGCCAACACTCCTGCCAAGCGTGGCGATTATGGCAAACCGCCGCAAATTGGAAACGGCTGAATGAAACTAGGTGGAGCCACCACTTAAGTTAGTAGATCCCAGATGGGGGGTATCCACGAAGATTTCCCCACCGAAAAAAAAGTACCTGATTGTAAATATGAGAACTTCGTTATGTTTACATACTTCGTATAATCGGTGCTGCAGTTATTTTGTCCATCTAATTTACCTGATTGTTTATACATTACTAATCCAAAGAATTGGAAGAAGTGGCATCTACCAACCCGCACTGGGCCCGCGTGGTGGATTCCGTTACTCCCTCCCACAGAGAGGCCCCCTGTGTCTCAGCTGTCGGAATATTCTAGGCTGTATAAGCTTATCCAAAGAAAAGTTTAACATTTCAGTTCGCAGACAATTTTCCCCTACTTGTAACGAAAAAGTTTTAAGAACTCATTGCGCTCACATGAATGGATAAACTTTGTTCAAATTCTATTCTAATGACGTTGCTGTCCTTTTGTCCTATCCTCGTACATGCCTCGGTTCCTGAACTCCTTAGATAAAGTTTCAAAGGCTACTATTGTTTTAACTCGCAATGCTCGGAAACGTAATGACAAGAGGCATGATCGCGATAGTTCAATCGAATAGATAAAACCGTTGACGAATACAGCGGAAACTTGCCAATACTTGCCTTTAACGATACCCTAGTGATGAGACGACAAACTGTTCGTTCTTCGTCAAAAATCTGATCAATTTAAAATCTTAAATTTGTTAATTTACTGACAGATAACGTACTGCTACAGCCACTGGGTCTAAAAGCATGACATTTTGCACAAGACTTCCTTATGTAGCGAAAGTGAGAACTAAGGAAGAATATTTGTAAATTCATCCCCTGAAGGAGTAAAATATGGGGATGGAAGTTCGACATTTTCGCCGATGGATATTCCATGAAATAAATCTTCTCTTCCTGTAGTGTCACTGAGGATAGCGGGCTTAATAGGTAATAGGTAGAACGGGCTGGTGTCCGCAACTCCACGTCTGAGCGCGTATTTTGCGTACCTACGGGTGGGAAATTGGTCATTCGATCCACCCCAGCTCCTCGAGGAAGGCCAGCAACGCCTTGACGTTGCTGACTATCTCGCGTAGGGTACCTGGGTTACCGAAGTACTTGGCCCTGTATGTGGCAATCGCCGGGCAGTTTAGAAGCACGTGCGCTGCTGTCTCGTCGTCCTCATTGCAGGCCCTGCACAGCGGGCTTTCAATCGTCACCCTCAATGTAGGCAAAACTTAGCAAATGCCGTTACACCCTTGGTTGAGTAAAACCACAATCTTCTTCGGTACATCGAAGATTCCAAATAAAAAGAGTTTGGGCCAGAATTTAGTCAGGTCGACAGCGTGAGCATTGGCCTCGCAAAGGTCTTCAATAGTGCAGATGGTTGTACAGAGCGCACGACAAGAAGTGAAGCATTTGCATTGTGCCGCATTGGAGTACGGGGGTACTACAATGCGGTTGTGCCACAATGAATTCATCTTCATCCTCAAAAGACCATTTCCATTTTCACATGATGTGACCAAGATTATATCTGGACTTTAAAAGAGACACACACACAAAGAGGCCTCTGAGTTTGTTTCGGACTTTCTTCTCAGAGTAGTCAGGAAACACCGAATTCGTCTAATTTAAAAAAAATATAATTGACATGTAAAAGTGTTTGTACAAACCTACGTACAGAAATAAAATCATTTATCCTACTTTTGAAATCGTTCTGGAGTATCTGTTACCCTGTGTCTGTGTTACGTCTTGCACAACTAGAGTCGCTTCCAGTTACGCTCGATACTCAAGCGATAAAAGGTAATATGGAAATTGAAAGTGTACTCGTAGAAGCATTTAATTTTGTGACTAAGGGATTTGTGTAATCTACGAGGATTACACAAATCCCTTAGTGCCCTAAAATTTGATGCATTTATAATATCGGCGAATACGATAATTGCGCTATGGTCGGAATGCTTCGGACAATTCTTGCTTGACCATTTCATTACCGAAAATTGATGAGGCACCGTGAAAGCAGTGGTCATTCTTAATTACATCATCATCATTTCTGTCAAAGACGTCCACTGCCTGTCATATGCCTTCGCCGCGTCACTGCATCTTCAACCGCACTAATTGCTCAATTTTCAACTCGTGACTTTTAATTTTAGCTTCACATTGAAAGATAAAACTTAAAAGCAAGCTATTATAAATGAATGTTGCATCATTTGCATTGAACAGCCTCATTATCTCATAATTTTCTTCTATAGTTTTTTAAAACCACTGCAGTTAGTATAGATGGCTTGTGTTTTAGTCCATCCTAATATATGTCCTAATATATATGTGTATAATAATATGCCTAGCCTCTTTCAAACTATGTTGGGTTGGCTTCTAGATTAAACGAATGCAGATGAATGCTAGTTTAATAAATGGTGCAATTGCCGATCTGGAGGTCTAACTCCCTCTTTATTTTTGTGGCTGGGAAATCATCACATGACGTCTCCCGCTAGGGCAGAGCGGGAGGGCGTGTCAGACTTTTACTGACTAAAATCCACCCGTGTTCCTTCAGTTGCCTTTATGCCAGGGCCACGGTATCTCTTTCAAACAAATCGTGCGACCCTGGCATCGGTCCTAGCAGACCCCTTCAGTGACCTAACTTCTCTTTGAGGCGCACGTGGAACACAACGCGCCATCGACACGGGCTTGGTCCTTACCGGGCGGCGAGGGTTACCTAAGCCCGAAATCCGTATTTCCAGCCAAAGTAACGGGCGATTCCTACTCCATATCACCTATGAACATACGATTAGTTGAAAACCCGATCTAAGAATGATAGCACGCTTTGACAGCAGTCCCTACTCGTTGATGTGTATTCCTGTCCGGAAAAGTTCACTCCCAAAGTTTCGAACTACTTTCGGATGAACCCGTATCTTCGTTGACGGACTTAGAAAATTGGCTTCCTGACCTTGACAACAAAGTTACGGTATAATGATACCATGCGTGAAACTGGGGCCATATAACCTAGACCATCCCTAGCATGATCATTTTATTCTCAATGTCAAAGGGTCGACGATTGCGTCATGTGTATGTGTAGTAAAATTCCAATTGGAATGAAACCTTACGTTTCCACTAGACTAATTAGTTAATTTGAGCTATTGCGGGCTAGTACTAACATTGTTGAATAAATACTAAAGTGTAAAGCTGTCTCGTAATTTGATTAAAACCTATTAACGCGACTGAAGAGGTAGATAGCGTATTGGAGTATCAACTTTTGTATGAAGGTCTATCATGAGAACCTCATGAGATGTTAGTGATGTTGATTAAGTATCTTGAACATTAGGTTAACTATCATATCTGCTCGATTAGGAAAAGGTGTCTTAGAAAGACTCTACCTACTATAAACAAACACTCCCTAAGCCGGTAGAGTTGACCCTAAAACAACTCTTGGATGAAAATGTGTTTGTAACGCACACTCACAAATGTGATGAATGGTGTGATGATAAATGATGGTGTGTGTGTGTGTGCGTGTGTGCATCTGGCGAAATCGCCAGACACACACACACAATAATGGATGGACATTATAGCAGGCGTGAACTTATTGCCAACAGATGATTTTTATGATTTTATGATTTGTAATTGGTCCTTGTTGGCTTAAATATAAATAAATAATAATAATATATATTAATGATAGTAACTCTTTAAGGCTTCCACATACAAGCATCAATGAAATTGACATCATGGTAATTGTTCTACAAGAATCGCGTCGCGATATCATGTCGTGCCAGTCCGCAGAATCCTTTAGGCTCGATATGGTGATCAAACCCAGATACTTCGAATAACTATTACTTTGACTTCGAGAATTTTATTCCATACTAGCTTCTGCCCGCGACTTCGTCCGCGTCAAATTTTTGCTCCCCTGACCCTTCCTGTCGCATCGAAATGCCTGCCAGTTTTCGTCCATTTTTCTCCGCTCCTTTTGATCGTAGCGTGATGTTATATAGCCTATAGCCTTCCTTAATAATTAGGCTACCCAACACAATTTTTTTTTTCTATTTGGATCAGTAGTTACTGAGATTACCGCGTTCAACCAAACAAACAGAGTCCTCAGCTTTATAATATTAGTATAGATAGATTCATCCATGTGGGGATGATTGGGAATATTCGAGAAACTTAGCTGTCGTACGAACGTCAATTGAAATAAACTCAACATACATCAAAGCAACGCAACATGGATTGAATAATTGACCATGACAAATTGTTTATTAAATAACAATAGAAGAATAGATTCCCTAGTGGCAATGTTGGATATATAGTTGTTCATCTCATGGGAATTAATTCCATAGCCCCATGATTGCCACATATTAAGATTACTAGCTTCTGCCCGCGACTTCGTCCGCGTTACATTTTTTGCTCCCCCGACCCATCCCGTCGCATGGAAGTGTGAGGTCTTCAATTTCGTGACTTTTTTGTTGTTTGCTGGCGCAGCTTGGAAAAGGCCTGGGAGAGAGACTGCGAGAGGCCGAGTTTATTGATATATATATATATATTTCTGCCATGAAACGTTTATGTATTCCAGTTTGGATTCATGTCAACTTTAAAACATTAAAAAATAACCCACTTCATTCATTAAATAACAAAACAATATTTCTCAATGTGTTTACTTTCCTTGGAAAGTTTAAATTATGTCATTGTTATAATATTAATATTCAGTGATTCACCCGGAAACAAATTCAAGTCATTCGCTTTATTCATTTTTAAAATAAAAATATTTATCTTCATGCTTAAGTAGTAAGTCCAATTGGTAAACTGAGATGAAGAACTTTGTCGAACAAATATGTATAGAGACGTCTAATGGGCAATGCAGAAACGCAAAAAAATTATAATATGTAATAAGATCTGGAAGTCTGGATCCAATCTAAAGTGGCAATCCATATATATATGGATGTATACACGGTACATATATCAAAACAATTTTTTTTACAATTTTTGTCTGTCTGTCTGTCTGTTTGTTCCGGCTAATCTCTGAAATGGCTGGACCGATTTTGACGGAACTTTCACTGGCAGATAGCTGATGTAACAAGGAGTAACTTAGGCTACTTTTATTTTAGAAAAAATAAATAATAGTTAAAAAAAACTAAAAACACGCTGAATTTTGAGACGTATGTCAGCGTAGTTTTCAAAGACAGTTTTTATGAAAAACTTTTTGTTAAATACCACGCGGACGAAGGTGCGGGTAACAGCTATTACCCGCACATAACCTGAATTTGCACATCTTACCGCGGTAGTACGTCCTCCTGCGTTAATTTCCGACATGCACGCATGACATGCAGCCGATTTTTGTATGAAAATCTGATGCACTAAAATATGATGAATTTTTAAAAGTCATAGAACAAAAGTTGTTGATTATGATGTTAGTAACATAGACCTGAGAGGTTGCCGGTGTTTTACAAATAACCCTGTATATATCCTGCTGTATAATACTGTAACCTTATAGGTAACTACCGTTTTGAGCCGTTTGGGGTTGAAACGCTCGGGTCATGGGGCCCGAGTGCGTGTCTCCTTTTTAAGGAAATTTCTCATCGACTGGTCGACACTTCACGTGACCAGATGGCTGGGTCATTTTTTGGCCAAAGAATTAGCATTGCCATTCAACGTGGCAATGCTGCCAGTCTTCTAGGGAGGTTTCCAGATGACAGTGATGCGGACGAGTACTTCGACGCCTAAATGTCCTTTGTTTTTGTATTTATTTGTATAGTTAGTTATTTATTTTAGTATAGCTGTGTTTTAGTTTTTAGCCTTCTGTAATAAAAGATACTTTTATGTCTTATAATATCCTGCCAAATATATTATGTGAGATAGTTCAAAGATCAGTTCAAAATAAGATTTCGTCTTCCTCTTGATGGAGCATTTCAATTTACTTTTTCCTAACTATTTTGGGGTCCGGTTCTAGTCTAACCGGATGCTATATGTGACATGAGTGGCTGTTTGTTTACCATCCACAGCCCAGCTACTAGGCTGCATGATACCCCTTGGTGGCTTGGATTGACTGATGCTTTCTACTTATCTATCATCATCATCATTTCACCCATAAGACGTCCACTGCTGGACATAGGCCTCCCCCAAGCACCGCCATTTCGACCGGTTCTGTTCTTCTCGCATCTTGATGTGTTCTTTCTATCTATAAAATAATATTCCCACTAAAAGTAAGCACTGGTAATCGTTGTTGACAAACTATTTTTACACGCTTTATATTAGCTTTTTTTTTTTTTTTTTGGCCTGATATCAATAAAAAAAATACCTTAAAAGCACCCCACGCTTTTTTCCATTATTTTGTACTTTTTAGTTTGGTTTTCTATGGAAGCGTGTTTTTTTCTTTCACTCTTCTATCAACCCTCTGTGAATCCCTGCTTCATGGTATAGTATAAGAAAAAGACTTTTATTTATTTTTGAAGATTTTACCTTATCATCAACATCATTCTTTTGTATGTATTTTTTATTTATGTGTAAGCTGTGTTCTTTAAGTGACAAATTCACCGTACTAATTGATATAAGTTAGTAATAAGTAACATGTTATTAGTGAAGAAGGCGTTCGAGTACCTTATATAAATAAATAAATAAATAAATAAATTCTCCTACCCTTATCCCCATTTATTTGGGATCGGCCTAACTTGTTTGTTTTTCTTCCATACTTCTTTTTAGTCGTCATTTCGCTAGTAAATTTTTTTACAAATACGATATTATAATTGTATGGCTCGCGCCTCTAAGCAGTAATTTTCTCTTTGGTGTATAATAGGCCCCATTCCCTTCAACTGATTCCTGTCCCTAGCTTTAGTCATCCATCCTGCAGGCGTAGCATGACCAATTCTATCTCTATTCTACCAAGAATAGACAAAGTTCTTTCTATTCAACTCGATATCTCTTCGGCCCGACCTCGGGGCGACCCGTAGACTCGGGTTTCTATGAAAACAAAGACAGTTATTCTTTCCATAGCAAGAGAGTGGTAACTAATGTAATTTTTTTTTTTAGGACAATCAACACACCGTAATCTGATCCCAAACTAGGCGGAGCCTGTACTATGGCAACCAGACAGCTGATAAATATACTTATATATTTCTAAATACATAAATATTATAGATAAATTACACCCAGACACAGAACAAATAATTGTGCTCATCACACAAAGATTTGTTCTGAGTGGGAATCGAACCCACGACCTCAGTCTTAGCAGTCAGGGTCACTAACCACTAGACTAACAGGCCAGTCAATTAAGGTGGATCCGCTAAGGACTTCTTCATTGAATAGTCATACAGTGGGAATAAACGATCTTAGAGTATTGTATTGATTATTATAATTAATAAAATCCTGTACAAAAAATGTACTCCCAACTGAAACTCAAACTTAAAAGTAGAGAAAAATTTGTCGCCATGCTCGACATCGTAAAATTTTGTCGACTGAAGAATATAAATATTTCCTCTCTTCAGTTTTAACATCGCCGTGCTTAAGACGGTAGAAATCTTGCCATTTTGTCTATTCTTCCGTCGACAAACCCCGTTTCTATGGTGGTCATGCTACGCGTGCTGGTGCATCCTTCTGCCCAAATAATTATGTCTTCCCAGCTATCCTTGGCTGATCGCTACTTCTGCTGTTGTCCCTGTATCCATTCAGTTAGTTTTTAACACGCTTTTATAATAATATAATAATAATAATAATAAACTGCCATCTTAAACACCTGCAGAATAGTAAGGAAGTTCATGCAATTAGAGGAAGAAAACACACCGTCATCATAAATACACACCACACGCTGCTTTTACTTCGCTTTGGCCCGTAAATGCAGCAGAAACCAGCCTGAGAGCTGAGAAAAAGAACACTCTCAAAACAATAATAATAATAATAATATTCCACAACTATCACACAACGCCATCTAGTCCCAAGCTAAGCAGAGCTTGTGTTATGGGTACTAGACAACTGATAAACATACTTATATATTTCTAAATATTGTACATACATATTATATTTTAGATAGACATAACGAATCTATAAGGGTTCCGTTTTTTGGCATTTGGCAACGGAACCCTTAAAAGAACAGCTATCTTCGAAAACTACGCTGACACACGTCACAAAATTCGAAACACACTATAAAGCGTGTTTTTTTAGTTTTTTCAAACTTTTATTTTCGGCCAAACCATTGTTTTCCAACCTGCCTGTTTTAAAGTCTATTATTATTGTTATCAGTAATCTGTAGCAATACTTTCTTATCATAAACCATTGTGAACAGTTTTTATATGCACGAGTTCGATATTCAAAGTAATATCCATTTCAAATATTTCTCCTCACGTGTTAGCCCAATTAGCTCATGGTCCTAATATTAGCATATGGTTTAGATTATGTTTATTCATATTAAGTAATTTTTGTTGTAATCACACCAACTTTAAAAGATACGTTGCATGTATTCATCATCATCATCAGATCATTTCAGCCGTAAGACGTCCACTGTTGGACTTAGGCCTCCCCCAATTTGGGGGGCTTTGCCATAATCGCCACGCTTGGCAGGCGGGTTGGTGATCGCAGTATGGTGGTAAAATGCACAGAGAACGCTGCTGCCCATTCTCTAGTAAGTCCCTTAGTCGCCTTTTACGACACCCACGGGAAGAAATGGGCATGCATGTATTGGATAAAGTTAATGAAGACGTTACAGATACTCAACTTTATCACCATTTCAGTCGAAAGTTACAGGAGCTAACGGACCCGCCTAATGGGTTGTAGGTACTTTAAGTAATTTATTCCACTGCTCCAAAATTACGACGAAAGACATCGTGAGGAAACTGGCATGTCCTAGAAACAAACGTTTGGAGACTTGACATTGTGTCATCCACCAAAGCGCAGTAGGCTCGCGTAGAATTACAGCCCATTCCCTCTCACATAAGGGGGCCTGCGTCCCAGCAGTTGGCTGATTTTGCAGTCGAACACCGACTACTGCAGGTCATAAGCGTTTCACAAGCATTGCTACGATCACCGGTCCTGCGCTTCCCGCATCTAGCGGATACCTACCAGTGATATTCATCAGGGGTTCTAATACCAATCTGGTTAATCAAAATCTCAAAGTGATTCATTCACTGACAGACAAAAAATTGTCCTGCACTCTGTATTTTGGCAATTGCGGCGAAATCTCAATGGAGACTAGCCATCAGCGCGGTAGATATCATACTGCTCAAGTGTATGCGCAGACACAGGTGTACTCTCTCTTCCCTAACTCTCTCTCATAGTCTGATGGGACCGCACGCAATCCGACACTATCGTAAAGAGATCAGGCACAGGACTAAGGGTTAACGTGGTAGCATGAAATTTGCACAAGAGATGCTTTTGTGTGCACTAAGTATATCTTCTTCTTTTCGTGTCGATGGTACTCGTACACTTTATACCATATCGCTTGAGTGGGTATATTGCGGCATCAGTGGCATTTATAAGATCATAAAATTCGCTCCCCTAAGGGGAAAGGGAAGAAAGTTTGTGCGGGAGTTCGTCACCCCCTTCGCCATCCCCTGGGATGGCATCGACAACGCTGCATACAAACGACGCATCACCCCACCAGATATAACACCTTTTCTTTGGAGGTTTAATGAACTTTACATCCGATTCCTCATACCTCTAGACTTTTTTTTTGGATGGGAAATCATCAAATGTCTTCTCCCGCTCTAGGCGGAGCGGAAGGGCGTGTCAGACTTTTACTGACTAAAACCCACCCGTGTTCCTTCAGTTGCCCATGTGCCAGGGTCACGTCTCTTTCGAACAATCTCGCAAACCTGGCAGGCATTGGTCCTAGCTGACCCCTTCAGTTCTGCTGACATCTCTTTGAGGCGCGCGTGGAACACTACGCGCCGTCGACCCGAGCCTGGTCTTTATCGGGCGGCGAGCTACCCATTGCTCGCCGCCCGATACCTCTAGACCAGCCTTTCCCAAAGTAGAGTCTACACAACGCCCTCATTTTTTTTCTGGGTCTCTAACTACTTTAGGCCTGCAGCGCCCACAAGGGGGCGTTATCGCCCACTTTGGGAAAGGCTGCTCTAGTCTAAAGTGGCATATTATAAAGAGGTACAATATGTGAGTTCGTATGTGAAGCGACTGCTTAAATAAAATCGTTTTACCTGCCCCAGGTAACTTGGCTAAAGAAAGGTTTATAAATAAACTAAGGGCAAGGTTGGAAGACACCATTCCAAGTATTATTTGCGAATATCCGAAATATATCTAGTTGTTACTTTCTGGCAGCGGATCAATTTGGCGACCTTGGACTGTGGCATGCTTGCCAGTGAAATTGTGATAGTCTAAGACAAGAGCAGAAGCGGATTTTTTTTCTCAGAGATTTTTTTCTGAATAGATTTCTGCAGAATTATTGTTCATATTGAAATAAGCAAATGTGTGCGTTTCGTACGAATATCTCAAGAATTTTTTACCGAATTCGAAAAAGGAGGTCACATTTTGGTTGCATTTTTTTATTTGAAAAAACTTCTGTTTGAAGGGTATACTGGCGTTCGTAATAATAATTCAATGAGAATAAATGAGCTTAGAGGGTTGTAATGATGATTTTCATTACCATATTTCTGTCCAAAAAACTTAAGAAAAATAAGTTCTGATAAATGGTTTTGGAGTTAGCTTCAATATTACGTATTTTTTCCACATAGTTTATATGTTGATGATGTGATAATGATCTCCTATCACAGTTATTGACTGAAAAGACAAAATGAAAAAACCGCCATTATCCAAAAAAATACTACCGTATTAGTACCGTGTGGTGCCGGACGTAAAGAATAACATTTCTTCCCGTGGGTGTCGTAAAAGGCGACTAAGGGACTTACTAGAGTATGGGCAGCAGCGTTCTCTATGCATTTTACCACCATACTGCGATCGCCAACCCACCTGCCAAGCGTGGCGATTATGGCAAAGCCCCCCAAATTGGGGGAGGCCGAAGTCCAGCAGTGGACGTCTTACGGCTGAAACGATCCAAAAAATTAACATTACTAGTGGCAAAGCAAGTCGAAGTACGATCAGTAGATCTTTTCTTTAGTGTTGTTCCATTTCCAATTGAATGTTTACTATGAACTATGGAGACCAGAGGGTAAAAAAGTCTACAACCCTCTATTCAAATATGTCAATTGGCCCGGCTTTTCTCAACTATATTGAAGTTGCTTCCAGTCAAACCGGATGCAGTTGGTTACCAGTATTTTACACTAGCTTCTGCCCGCGACTTCGTCCGCGTCAAATTTTTGCTCCCCTGACCCTTCCCGTCGCATCGAATCGCCTCCCAGTTTTCGTCCAATTTTCGTTGCTGCTCCGCTCCTTTTGATCGTAATGTTTTGTTATATATCCTATAGCCTTCCTCAATAAATAGGCTACCCAACATAAAAAGATTTTTTTAATTGGGACCAGTAGTTCCTGAGATTAGCGCGTTCAACCAAACAAACAAACTCTTCAGCTTTATACTATTACTAGCTTATGCCCGCGACTTCGTCCGCGTAAAATTTCTTGTCCCCCGACCCTTCCCGTCGCGTTGAATCGCCTACCCGTGCGATTTTCCCCGATTTTGCAACATTTTTCATTACTGCTACGCTCCTCTTATTTATAGCGTGATGTTATATAGCCTATAGCCTTCCTCGATAAATAGGCTATCCAACACAAAAAGAATTTTTCAATTCGGACCAGTAGTTCCTGAGATTAGCGCGTTCAATCAAACAAACAAACTCTTCAGCTTTATAATATTAGCAATATTTATATTATATAGTATAGATAGAGCCTATTTGACCTCCACAACCCAGTTACTGGGTAATACGATACCCTTTAGTAAGATTCGCTGTCAGACTTTCGGGCTTCTGACGACCCGTAACGACTATCAAAGATCCGGGAATGGCATCCGGGATCAACGGCTTAACGTGCTTACCAGGCACAGAGCAGTCTTGGTTTGTAATAAAAAAACTAAAAAACACGCTTCCATTGAAAACCAAACTAAAAAGTACAAAATAATGGAAAAAAAGCGTGGGGTGCTTTTTTCAGGTATTTTTTATTGATATCAGGCACCCCACGCTTTTTGTCCATTATTTTGTACTTTTTAGTTTGGTTTTCAATGGAAGCGTGTCTTTTAGTTTTTTTTTAACTATTATTTATTTTCTATTTTTTAGGGTGTTTCGAATTTTGAGACGTATGTCAGCGTAGTTTGTGACGTATGTCAGCGTAGTTTGTGACGTATGTCAGCGTAGTTTGTGTCGTATGTCAGCGTAATTTGTGGCGTATGTCAGCGTAGTTTTCGAAAACAGTTTTTTTGCTGTCCTGGTAACCCTGGCAAGGATAATGGCACAAAATGAAATTATTGCATTGTCATCGGTCCTTGACAGGTGTGCAAAGTTTAAATGAAATCTGGTCGTTTAAAGTGGGTCAAAATCGCGCTTTAAGGAGTCGGTTACAAACAAACATATAAACATACAAGTGAAGCTAATATAAAGCGTGTAAAAAAAAAGGTCAATTATTTACGGACCATCCGCGGCAAGCGCAGCTTGATCTGATCGATAGACCACACGGCTGTTATTACTGGCTAGAAGCCACTCTCCATTCCCCTATTTCTCTCCCTTTTAAAAGCTTTTATTTTACTTCACTTGTATGTCCTTGAATTTTGCAATCAATATTTCACACATTTCGACTGAAGCTGTCGGGGTGAAATTTGGCATACACGTTTGGTTCTCATGACAATGCATGATAGAAGCTTTTTCATATTCAAAAATATATTTTAAATCCTTCCTTATCCGTATGTTATTTTGATTTACGAGATCCTAAATGAATTCTTTAGCATGATATACTAATAAATTACCGGAAGGAAAATGCCGTCTGTTGCGGAAATCAATTACTTAGTTTAAAGAATTAAATTATCCGCATATACGTAGTTATGGTATGGTTGCTGACCTCCACATAAATAAATGGGCTTGTCATTGCTGCTCTACCATCACCCCGACCCTTGCTCGATTCAGCCCGCACCGCTGAGCTTGTAGCATCAAATTCAGATCCAGGCCGTCCCTTGCTGCCCTCTACCAGCGATGCCCTAAGCCGAGGTCCGTACCCCACAGGGGGTGCCATTAGCGAGTAGTCGCTCTAGTTTTAAGTCTTTAAGCCCTGGCTGGAGGCCTTAATTTATTAAGGTAACCAAAGTACTCAGGTTAAGCAGCCGACAACCTCATAGGTTGACCTGCAAGATTTCATATCCATAAAAAAAAGTGATGGCCCCACTGCAGGACAACAAGCGTCCGAGTGAAGAGGTGTAACCCAGTAAATGGGTTGTGGAGGTTAGATAGGTGACTGCCTATGTAACCTCCACAACCCATGTAAAGTTCTGGTATTCAGCTGCACCAGGTTAGACCCTGAAACCCACTCTAACATTGCTGGGAGGAGGCTAAGCAGGAGACGATGAGACAGCTATAGCGAACCAACAAAATTTTCAAAAGAAAAAAACTAAGGGCCTTCTCGATTTTATGAGCGATAGAAATGATTATTTATCCATTCGCATATGATATAATTCTGCCTCTACCAACCCGTCACGCGATGCCAAAAAAATTGCACTCCGGGAGTGCCGGCAGAAGTGAAAACTTGATTATTAACGTTGAGCATGTTTGATATTTTGGAATGGTTAGGGAATAATTTGTTGTTCAATTTCCATATTTTAAGCACTTTATATTCACGAATTTTACGAATACACAACAATGTGATCACTACACAGACGGTCGAGCCATCAGCTGTCACCATCCATGGATGCGCGTGGCACGCTGTAACATAGACGAACATTCGCGCAAGCGCCCTGCGCCGCCTAAACGAAACAGTAGGCCCAGGCATACATTTTCGCCGCGCCGTAGAGAGGGGATAGCTGTCTACTCTCCATCCGTCCTACGCTTTTTCGATCAGGTCACGTGTCCTGACGCGAGTTTAAGATTTTATACCCATTACAGAAAAAGTGCTCAACGCCGCTAAAGAAGTTTTCACTTCAAAAAATAAACAAATACTGTGTATCGAAAGTTTTATATAGCAACGTAGTTTGAGATATTTATTTGTCATGTGCTCTGAGATATATTTAGATCAATATAAATAATAGACTTTGGGGACCGCGTGGGTATTCCCCCGGGTATGTAGTACGAAATTTGACGTTCATGGACGGCTAAATATAGGATTCTTAGGAGAATTCACAGTAATATCGATCAATTATAAATTACACGTCAGTCATATTTTTAAACTAGATGAGGTCGTCGTTTCCTAACTGACTACTCTGAGAAGAAAGGCCGAAACAAACTCAGAAGTCACAGTATCTTGTGAAGTTCAGACATAATCTTGGTCACATCATTTAGAAAGTTTGTGTAATTATGTCCTCTATCTAGAGTTCTAGACTTACATAATAAATCAAATAAAATCAGATCTAATCATTAATTGGTTTGCAAACATGGTTACTATATAAAGAGAAATGATTTGATTGTTTGTAATAGATAACCTCAAAAATGACTTAACCGATTTAAAAAATTCTTTCATCTAGTGAAAGTTACATTATTATTCAGTAAAATGAGCTATAAACTTTTGTCACGCGGTTGAAGTCGCGGGCGAAGTGTTCATAAAAAGTCGTTGGCAAAAACTATACAGGATCATTTTTTATCCAGTGCGCAAACTGTAACCATGAATTCAGCATATCATTCTAGACACCCCAGCGTAGAAAATTTTCGTCGGTTATACAAAAAAAAACAGCTTTTTCCTACATTTAGACCCTGTAGGTATTGCATTTTTCTATGAAACAGCTGTTTTTTTTTTGCAAAACCGACGAAAAATTTCTGCTCAAGAGGGTCTACAATGGTATGCTGAATTCATGGTTACAATTTACGCACTGGATAAAAACTTATCCTGTATACAGATCTAAAGACACCGACTTCCGAAATTAAAGTTATATCCTCACCTTATTGTTTTTAGGGTTCCGCACCTCAAAAGGAAAAAGCGGAACCCTTATAGGATCACTTTGTTGTCCGTCCGTCCGTCCGTCCGTCTGTCAAGACCCTTTTTCTCAAGAACGCGTGGAGGTATCAAGGTGAAATTTATATCAAATACTCAAGTCTACTGTCCCTTGGAGCTGTGAAAAAATCAAACTTCTAAGCTAACGCAATCAAAAGATAAAGCCGTTTATGCCGCAAACTTTCGCAAATTTTCGAAACTCGCAAGGGTATCAAAACCTAAAGGGTACTTCCAGTCGATCTAGAATTTTGAAATTTGGTATGAAGCAACGTCTTATAGCACAGATAAAGGAAAAATTGCGAAAACCGTAAATTTTTAGTTACATCATATAATAAACAGAACAAAACACAGACAGAAATAAAACTAAGCCAAGAAACAGAACAGAACTACGACTCGATTGTCGTGATGGGTGAACTTTTGCTTATATATCTACAGGTTTGTACGGAACTCTCGGTGCGCGAGTCCGACTCGCACTTGGCCGGTTTTCTTTTTTTGGTGTAACAAACTTTTAAATCTTCACTTTTTAGTCCGTGTCGTACTTAACCCCACGTATCGTACTTAACCCCACGTATCGTACTTAACCCCACGTATCGTATACCACTAATTCTCATGTAAACAACGGGACATGAAATTTTATAAAATCAACAAGATGCACAATGCGCATTAAATACGTATTATAGAAGCCAACTCAAAAACTACACAAGCAAAGTTAGAAAACAAGTATATCGGACCACCGCGTAAGCTTCCTCTACCGAAAGAAAAAACAATTTTGACGACTTCACTCCGGAGTGCTACTGAGCTATTCCTTATTCAAAAATCTAATAACTCCGCTCGAATCGAACCCACTCAATGTTTGGCAGCCGCGCTTGTATCTTACCTACCTTGGCAGATTGTAAAAACGTGATACATGCGTTAACGTACATACATATAAAAACGTTTCTAACAGCTTCTTTTAAATAGGTGCTAATTGGCATAGTACTCATTTATTCCAAGAGCCTTTGTCATGCAGCGTGTGACTTTTAAAGGGGCACGTGGGTCAATAATAACACCCGCACGGGTAGACAGAAGGTTAAGCAACACTTGCCGCGGTCAGTTCCTGGATGGGTGACTATCCATTGTCTTTCGAGACCCTTTTGAGCTTCGTTAAGTCCCGACGGCATTCGTATACGTTTAACAGTCGATACGGGAAGTTCGAGGTCCACAAGTTCGATTAACAGTCTTACCACGTGGTACTGTGTTACCCAGTAAGTGGGTTTTCAGCCACAAGACGTCCACTGCTAGACATAGGCCTCCTCCAATGTCCCCACATTGGGTTTGCCATAATCGCCACGCTTGGCCGGGTTGGCGATCGCAGTATGGTGGTAAAATGCATAGATAACACTGCTGCCCATTCTTTAGTAGGACCCTTAGTCGCCTCTTACGACATACACGGAAATAAATGGGATCCCCACGGATTGGTTTGTATATTGTACTCAAATCAAAAGTCATTTATTCAAACTAGGCTTAGAGTCAGCAGTTTTTGAACGTCAAAGTTACATAGGACTGTCTACCAAAACGCCCACCCTTCGACACTTCCTAGTGCTTTAGCTGGGAAGAAGAAGTGGCGGAACAAACTCCCCAGCAGCACAGCTGTCTGTTAAGTTAGAAGAACTTGATTCTATACAGTATTATGTAAGTAATTAACATTATAAAACAAAACATACATCAAATTATGCGTCATACTCGTATGTCAGCTAGCACACGCCAATATACGAACAAAACATTAAAAACTAAACTCAAGCTGAAATAATAAAATCGTAAACAGAACTTAAAACCTAAATAAGAGCTTCCAGGCATAAAGGGCGTGCCCACTTATATACACAACGATGAGGAAAGCTAATTCTGATTCTGGTTGAAAGAACATAAACATTGTCTTGAGTTAATTACAGCGACCAACTATTCTTATTGTTTAAGAAGTCGTTAATAGAATAGTATGTCTTTGAACAAAGGTTGGATTTTACTTTAGCTTTAAACTCATTAAACTGCAAATCTAGCAGAGGGAAGCTTACTGTATTTGTATACCTAGCTACATGTATGTAATCAGTTGATTGTCACTGGCAGTCTTCCCAACTAACTAAGCAGCAATGAATTTACTTTTGATACAATTAGTTATCAATCATCATTTATCTCTTTTTAAATAGCGATACAGTGTAATTAAATCAGCTGCCTTTAAATTGCATGTCTTGCATTATATCGTGGGACTGGTATGTTTTCTCGGCATTGGTACCGATTCCCTTGTTCACAAACTAAACTAAATTTAAGTTCAGTGCATCTTTTTCTTTGTATTTCATTAAGAAGAGGACAAAAGAAAAATTTTAGTTTAAGTCCTGTCAAATTAAACAGCGCCAGTCACTACTCCATACAAGTTTAGACGTGATTAAAAACTTGCCTACTAAAATTACGTCAATTTACGTCAAGCGCTGATTAATTTGACAGGACTAAACTAAAATTTATCTTCTGTCCTTTCCTTAATGAAATAGAAAGAAAAAGATGCACTGAACTTAAATTTAGTTTAGTTTGTGAATAAGGGAATCGGTACCATTATCTAGTCCCTGCGTCGTTTAGGTAGTGTAGCTACCCAAAGAAGTGGCGCCGGCTTGGTCGTAGGGGCATGAGGAGTTGGTGTGAGGGCGTTGGCAGGTCAAAGAGCGAGTGAGTCTGCCGACCTTCAATGTACTTTATACGCTGAAAGTGGAAGGCAACGAACATTGTACTTTTTCGACGCACTGAGACTCACTCGCCCTGCACTCTGTTGGATTCTCAATGGTCGGTTCTATGGACGCCGGCAAGTTTCTTTTCAGGGTGCATCTGTAGCTCCAAGAAACATGCCGGCGCCGTCTAATTTTAAAATATAGTCAAACGAACGAGATGTTCACGTGTAAACTTATCTTAAAAGATCCTGCTTACAAAAGCAAACATTTCATTTAATAAACATTTCATTACAGTCACAAAAAACTGACAATCCCTCTTCCTCCTCAGGTATTCGAACACGCGTACTCCGCAGGCCTCAATCAAGAGGACATCCTGGACTGCATCGGCTCCATGCGGCCCACCCCAGGCGTCGAGAAGCTGATCACAACACTAGCGGCCGAGGGTTGGGACGTGGTGCTGGTCACTGACGCTAATACTGTCTTTGTACAACACTGGTTGAAGGTGCATGGGTTACTGGTGAGTTACAACACTTTTGAAATCTTTACCATCAACAAACATAAGATACAATCCTAACCGAATAACATTAGTACTTGGGTTCGATTCCTCGGTTTTTTTTTTTTGGTTTGACGTCTCGCAGATCAACCTAACCTAGGTTGTCAGCTGCTTAACCGGACTTGCCTGAGGCTACCTTAATAAATTAAGAAATAGAAATAATATTTATTTGCATAAACATGGTATATACAGGTGTAAGATAACAAAATATAGAGCATACATGTTTAGCTTATATTATAGCATGCAAATATTATTGGTGACCTTTAAAAATGTTTCCAGTCAGTAAATTCATTGATACTGTAGAAAATTTAAGTTTTTAACCTGAATGGTTAAAAAACATTACTGATTCTACAATATCAGTAATGTTTTTTTAAATAATCTGAGATCCAAAGTTTTAAAATAACTTGGAATTTTATTATAAATTAGAATACACATGGCTAAACAGCTTTTACTATATTTAGCTAGTCTCGGTAAGTCACTTAAAACAAGCCTATGCGGATCTCGCCGGTTTCGAGGACCGTGTGGAGGCGTGTGGAGGCCTCCAGCCAGGGCTTAAAAGTTTAAAACTAGAGCGACTACTCGCTAAGGACACGGTCTCCTGTGCGAGGGTCGCGAGATTTGTTCGAAAGAGTAACCGTGGCCCTGGCATAGGAAACTGAAGGAACACGGGTGGGTTGTAGTCAGTAAAAGTCTGACACGCCCTTCAGCTCCACCCAGAGTGGGAGAAGTCATTTGATGATTTCCCAACCACAAAAAAAGACCTTCGTTCTATCTCTCCACACGGTGAAAGATGATGTAGTGACCAATGAGGCATTCGATCTGGTCATAACCAGTTACTTCTCCGTGACTATCACATCATTGTGAAAATACATTAGAACCATATAACAGGTATTCAATATAATTATCACACTTACGTTTGATTATACATGGATCATTTTGCGAGGAAGTGACTTTATTTCTTTGGAAACAAAGTGCTCTAATTGTTGTAGTTCTAAGTCTGTTTGTCCTTGTTAATAGCGTGATGGTGTGGTGGTGATATCATGTTGTTCAAGGTTTTTTACACGCTTTATATTAGCTTCACTTGTATGTTTGTATGTTAGTATGTTTGTTTGTAACCGACTCCTTATAGCGCGATTTTGACCCACTTTAAACGACCAGATTTCATTCAAACTTTGCACACCTGTCAAGGTCCGATGACAATGCAATAATTTCATAAATTTGTGTCATTATCCTTGCCAGGGTTACCAGGTCAGCAAAAAAACTGTCTTCGAAAACTACGCTGACATACGTCACAAACTAATTTGTGCCATTATCCTTGCCAGGGTTACCAGGAAAGCAAAAAAACTGTCTTCGAAAACTACGCTGACATACGTCACAAACTACGCTGACATACGTCTCAAAATTCGAAACACCCTAAAAAATAGAAAATAAATAATAGTTAAAAAAAACTAAAAAACACGCTTCCATTGAAAACCAAACTAAAAAAAAGTACAAAATAATGGAAAAAAAGCATGGGGTGCCTGACATCAATAAAAAAATACCTTAAAAAGCACCCCACGCTTTTTTTCCATTATTTTGTACTTTTTTTTAGTTTGGTTTTCAATGGAAGCGTGTTTTTTAGTTTTTTTTAACTATTATTTATTTTCTATTTTTTAGGGTGTGGTTTTTTTAACTATTATTTTTTTAGCATACTTCTCGCCTTCCGGTAGTCGCTCAATGTAAAATAATGGTGTTTGCAAGAGTTCCTGCTGACCATGAGGGCTCGGGAAGCTCTCTGATGGTTCAATAAAGAAATCAGGAGGCTTGAGCAGTTTGACTGTTGAAAATTCAGGAATGTCAGCTAGGTCCAGCGGCATATAAGAGGCACTAGAGATAGAGGATCAGAGTTATTGAGTATAGAAAGCATTTACTCGTCTTCATCAGCTCCCAGCCCTTAATCCAATTGATATCTGATCGGTGCAGCATGTCGTTTCCTTCAATAAATCTCTACCTCCTTTCGGCAGCCCCGTTGGTCAACTGGTTGCAAGTGCGACTGCAGAGCGTGAGGTACTGGCTTCAATTCCCGGGACGGGCAAAATGTTATTGGGTTTTTCAATCAGGAAATTCTGGTTGGTGGCAATGGCTCGCCCCTTGTTACACGGGACTTAGACATAACTGGTGAAATTTAACCACGCAACTTAGCATATAAGCCTACTAGCTTTTGCCAGCGGCTTCGCCCGCGTACACATGTAAACCTTCCTCTTAAATCACTTTGTCTAGCGATGAATACAGCATTAAAATCCGTTGTGAAGTTTAAAAGATCTAAGCGTACAAACACGAAATGCGACTTTGTTTAATACGATGTAAAGAAGATAATATTCTACTGCTGGACTCAGGCTCCCTCTCGATGAGAGGAAGTGGGCGGTAATCAGCCTATATTGTTCCCACTGCTAGAACTCAGGCCTCCTCTCAGTCAGAGGGGCGTGGGCTGTAAACTGCCAGGCAGTCCCAGTGCGGGTTGCTAGATGTCACATGTCTTCGAATGTTTGATTCTACTTGATGGTCAGTTTCAGCCAGTATTTTGATTACGAGTACGATTCGCGACCGCAACAAATATCATCATCATCATCATGTCAGCCGAAAGACGTCCACTGCTGGGCATAGGCCTCCCCCAAGCTCCGCCACTTCGACTTGTGCTTCCCGTATCCAGCGGATTCCTGCGGCCTTAACAAGGTCACAAATATGGCTTTACAAAATCACTATAATTAAAATCGTCAATACAACCCTCTAAATTAATTTAATGCCATTTAATGCTTTTTTCATGAAATAGTAGTTATCTTGGAGCCCTTAGGGATTCGCGGGCTACTCTGTGACCCTGCAAGGGTCGAGGATTTGTATGTAAGAGTCATATATAGTCCTCCAGACCGAATTTCGGCCACGGCGGCCAATCTCAACCGAGACTAGCCATCGGCGCGGGAGATATTATGGTGCTCAAGTGTGTGCGCAGACACAGGAGCACTCACTCTTCCCTCACTCTCATAGTCCGATGGGACGGCAATCCGACACGACGGGAGAGAGATCAGGCGTAGGACCAACGGCTTAACGTGCTTTCCGAGGCACGGGGGTATCACACCGCCAACTTCCAAACTCCGGGCTGTTACTAAGAAATTCCTAATGGAAAAACCCAGTAACACTTTGCCCGACCCGGGAATCGAACCCAGGACCCCACGCTCAGCGGTCGCGCTTGTGACTACGAGACCAACGGGGCAGTCGTAAGAGATACCGTGGCCCTGGTACAGGCAACTGAAGGAACAGGGGTTATAGTCAGCAAAAGTCTGACACGCTCATCCGTTCCGCCCAGAGCGGGAGACGTCACTTGATGATTACCTGCCCAAAAAAAAAAAAACAAAAGACCTGTGGTTTTTCTTTTGTTAATTAATTAATATGCCTCTTTATTGTGAATTATTTTTGATCTTACAGTTATACATATAAGTTACAGTATATCTCTTAATTCAGCATTCTCTTGGCAAGGACCTCCTCTAGCAATTTCCAATTTCCTTGTAGCTTTCCTTACCAAAACCTTAATTATGAATGTCCACCTCCACGCGCGGAAGGTAATTAAGGAAATAATTTGGCTGACGTAAGAATTTCTGGTTATTTACATATATAGCCTTAAATGCGATTAATTGGATTTAATTCAGATAAGGATTTTTAATACGGTTTAGAATTTTAAGCTAATTAGTCAATTAAATCTATACATCTATACAAATAAATAAAATTGGAGTGTCGTTTTTAATATTAAGATAACCACTTTTTACTAAGTGTATATGGATGTATACACGGTACATATACCACAACAACATTTTTTACAATTTTTGTCTGTCTGTCTGTCTGCCTGTTTGTTCCGGCTAATCTCTGAAATGGTTGAACCGATTTTGACGGAACTTTCACTGGCAGATAGCTCACGTAACAAGGAGTAACTTAAGCTACTTTTATTTTAGAAAATAATAATAATATAGTTTAAAAAAACTAAAAACACGCTGAATTTTGAGACGTATGTCAGCGTAGTTTTCAAAGACAGTTTTTATGAAAAACTTTTTGTTAAATACCACGCGGACGAAGTCACGGGTTACAGCTATTAACTATAATATAACCTGAATTAACACATCTTACCGCGGTAGTACGTCCTCCTGCGTTAATTTCCGACATCCACGCGGGCCAAGCCGCGGGCAAAAGCTAGTATAATAATAAAATGCCTATGGCATTAAGTCCGCCTCTGTACATTTGTGTGCGTAAAGTATTAAATAAATAAATATACCATCATGCCTGCATTCCCCAAAAAGTTAGGTTTAGTATTGAAGATATCATCATCAACCGTATTATCGAAACCATATTACATTTATACTAATATTATAAAGCTGAAGAGTTTGTTTGGTTGAACGCGGCAATCTCAGGAACTACTAGTCCGAATTGAAAAAATCTTTATATTTTGGGTAGCCTATTTATTGAGGAAGGCTATAGGCTATATAACATCACGCTACGATCAAAAGGAGCGGAGCAGCAACGAAAAATGGACGAAAACTGACAGGCAATTCAATGCGACGGGAAGAGTCAGCGGAGCAAAAATTTGACGCGGATGGAGTCGCAGGCTGAAGCTAGTCTGAAATTATAATAAATGGTTTTCCTTCACCGTTTTTAGGGCAGTGGTGATAAACTAATTTACACAAAGTACACCTGTCTTGCACCTGTCAAGGTTCAAACCTAAGACTTACAAATTTGTAAGTCGTAGCTGTTACTCCAGCGCCACCACTTCTGATGATGTTATAAAACTTGTATTTTTACTTGTTTCAGGACTGTATTACAGAAATAATAACGAACCGAGCCTTCTGGCAAGGCAACCGCCTGTTCATAGAGCCGTGCATGCGCCAGTCGACTTGCACGCGCTGTCCCAGTAACCTGTGCAAGTCGCGCGCGCTAGTCGAGTGGTGCGCTAAGCACGCGTACGGGCAGATCGTGTACTGTGGAGATGGTAGGAATGATTACTGTCCCGCTATGTTCTTGCCGGCTAATGTGAGTATATTTCAGTTTTTAAAAAAAAAAATTGGGATAGGATCTGGGGCTAGTAAGTAGGGCGAGTAACTGGCGCTACTGTTATGTAAACCATTTGGTAAACCATGTATAATGCTGTAACTGGTACCAGTGACTCGTGCTAGTACTTGGTGCTAAAAACTGACGCTAGGTGTCGAGGTTTTGCACGGAGAGTCACCTTGTTGACATAGGGTTTCACGGAGTGTGATCTTGGTGTGATAGGTTTCACGGAGTGTCACCTTCGTGTCACAGACTTTCACGGAGTGTGACCTTGATCTCACAGGGTTGCACGGAGTGTCATCTTGGGGTTACAGGGTTTCACGGAGTGTCACCTAGGTGTTACAGGGTTTCATGGAATGTCACTTCGATGTCACACCAAATCCGCAAATCCCACCAAACCCTGGAACACAAAAGTCCTAAAGCCCATCTAGCTGTCCCAGGATTTCACGGAGTGTCACCTTGGTGTGACAAGTTTCGTGAAATGTCACGTTGCTGTCGCAGGGGTCACAGATTGTCACTCATAGACACTTACGTGATTACAGACACTCACGTGATCTTACATGATCACGGACATTACATTTGTTTTTTGCGTCATGTGTAGCGCAAAAAGTATTATTTCTTTTCTTTATTAGAATTCCTTCCGAAATTAATTCTCTAAAGTCTAAATATTGAAATCGTTAGGAATTTAAAAGAACTAAGCTTCTCAAGTTCTGAGTTGAGCCGCACGACTACTGACAAATGCGTGCACTGACTGGACAGGTCCACTCAATCTGTGTGGTTCTTTCCTCAAAAGACCATTTCAGACAGCTATCTACATGGTCTTCACATGATGTGACCAAGATTGTGTCTGGACTTTAAAAGAGACTGTGACCTCTTAGTTTGTTTCGGCCTTTCTTCTCAGAGTAGTCAGATAGGAAACGCCGACCTCATCTAGCTCAAAAAAATATTATTGACTTGTAAAAGTATTTGTACAAAGCTACTTACAGACATAAAATCATTTATCATTTAACTAAGCGGTCATAAACACAGATATAAAAAACGACTTTGTTTTATACTATTTATAGTTTTTTATTTAAGTTCTTTTTCGTCTTTTGCAGGCAATAGTCTTCCCCCGTCGAGGCTATCCCCTGGACGACTTAATAAAGAAGACCCTGTCGTCGCCTACTCCTCAAGTGAAGGCCAGGGTAGTACCCTGGACAGACTGCCACTTAATACTGCAAGTTATCTTCCCTGGCAAGTTCACTGATATGGCAACCATCGCTTCTCTTCAAATGTGATATTAATGTTTAAGTTCGGGTATTTAGGCCACAAATTACTGAATACATTTGGCATTTAAAACATCATTCTGTTTCAGTCAACCGTTTCTTCTTCTTTTTGTTTAGATGGTACGTCTATGTTGCTTAAACTGTTTTGGCCCAATGATGAGCATCATTCATAATTACAGCCGAAAGACGTCCACTGCTGGACAAAGGCCTTTTTAACCGACTTCAAAAAAAAGAGGAGGTTCTCAGTACGAATGTTTTTTTTATGTTTGTTACCTCTGAACTTTAGACTGGGTGAACCAATTTTGATGATTCTTTATTTATTTGAAAGGTGGTGGCAAAAAAAAAAACTTAAATACAGATCCTAAGACACCGGCTTCCGAAATTAAAGTAATTTTTTGTAGTGTTTTTTTAAGGAAGTCGGTTGTAATTTTATTTTGAAAAACGTTTTTTTTCTGGTAGCGTAGTGGAAATCCTCTTGGATATCCTCCGCCCTGGAGCGCACCGAGTGTTTTGTCAGACTTCTACTGACTAAAACCACCCTCAGTTCCCACGCACACTTGCATTGGGGGCTATGGGGACACATAAACACTCGTCAACGCAGCCCCCGACTGTCGGACATAGGCATCCCTCAAGTTCCGCCACTTCGACGGGTTCTGTGCTACCCGTATCCAGCAGACTCCTGCCGCCTTTACAAGGTCATCGGTCCACTTTGTAAGAGGAGTTTTTGACTCTTTACGAACTCTTGAGGTGGTGGATATCCTGTCTTCCCACAGTTTACTTCAATATGTAGGCAGCCTGTCTTGGATTGCCAGCGTGGAGCGTCAGAAGCGACGTTTAAGATGACAAGAGACAAAATGATGTTTTAAATATCTTTATGTTATATTTGTGGTGTTAGCAGTACTTAGCGTATTCTCTGAATTATCTTGAAAATGATTGTATAACGGATTCTCAAACGCTACTGAAATTTAAGTTGACGTTAAATCACTCAGTTTTTACGTTGACGTTAAATCATTCCACTTACCTAACTGAAACAACTGGTTTGTAACGACATAAAGATTTAGAGTAATTTAGTGTCGTTTGAGAAAACGCAGCTTATATTTCTGAAATAAATATTGATGTGTCTAAATCTAGAAAACATTTTATTTGTTTGACAAAATTTATCAAAAATTGTGTAATGAATGTTTTCTGTAAAATTGTCCTACTGTTTTGGCAAGCCTCTTCCAGATAAGGTCATTGGTTTTGCGAAGTCTGTCTCACTCTGTGGTGATTTCAGCCATTTAAATTCAGCACCCAAGTTGCGTAACACACGTTTTTTCAAAATCCGAAGGATTTTAAGGAAATTCCAAATCTCTAAGTCACTAAGTTTAAACATGAAGCAAACTTCATGCTAAAACTTAGTGACTGAAATTAATATTTTATGATTTTATTTATTATAGTAAAAAAAATAATGATCTATTTTCTTAATTTTATGAATTGAAAATGTGTTCTTTTTAAATCATAATTTTCATTTTCATGTTGTAAGATGTTGTTAATTTTTTAATGAGTTACTTGTATATTTTTTATTGTTCAAAACGATTACAAATACGATGTAAATTGTTTGTGAATAAATTGAATACGTTTAAAAAATTCGTGAACTTTACAACGTAAATAACGAAAATAAAGGGGGGCTGCACTGTGAAAATGTAAGGAATTACGAACGAGTGCCATCTATTGTGTGTTACGCAATTAACCAACTAGATTAATTAATAGTTACATAGAAAATACATTTTGTGATATAAAATTTTCAAGTAACAGTGGATAGGGCGCGACTACTCAGCATGACGTTGGGTTCGACACCCAAGCCAGGCAGGACCTAAAATGCATAAAATTGACAATGGAAAGGGAAATATGCTTTGGGCAGAGGTTTTTCATCAGAAATTTCTCAAGAGGAGTTCGGAGTCTAAATTTGTGCCCGGTGGTTGGCAATAGACTTTCCCCTAATACATGGGATTTAAACATAACTAGAAAAATAAAGGTGTACTTACACCTCAGCTGTGAATACAAGTGATGATATTGTATTAATGTTATTTAGAATTATTTTAATAATATGTTATTTATATTTTATTGTTAAGAAAATTATACTTCGTCCATTGAATTAAAATCTTTTATTTTATTTGAGAATTTATTGTTTTTTTTTTTCTTTGCTATTGTAGACGTAACCGCAGTGGGAATCAGTCGTATCCTGCCAAAGTTTAGTGTGTGCTTGTGCCTGTGTGTAAGTGTGCGTGTGTGTAGTGTGCGTGTCTGTGTGTGTTCGCGTGCGTGTGTGTGTGTGTGTACTAGTGTATTATATCGGATCTATCTCATATCATTGTATCTGTGTATTCAATTGTTAGTGCGCCAAATGAATATAACAAGTGTTATCAGATGTTTATGGTTTCAGTGAAATGTCACGTTTTTACACGACTGCCCAAAAAAGGAGTCTTATGTTTTTTGCAATAAAAGCGGCACTGATGGCGATATTTGAAAGGCAAAAGAAGTATGTAATGGATGTAGCAGGCGTTCTATAGAATCTACCTATACCCCCAAGGGATTAACTCACGCCGAGTTTATATAATATATTTATTTATATAGAAAAACTCAAAACATCGTACACAATCAATCTCCAAGCCTTTTCCCAACTATGTTGGGGACGGCTTTGTCTAATCCGATGCAGCTGGATACCAGAATTACATGGAGACAGTGCGTATCTGCCAGGGTCGCGAGATTGTTCGAAAGAGATACCGTGACCCTGGCACATGGGCAACTGAAGGAACACGGGTGGGTTTTAGTCAGTAAAAGTCTGACACGCCCTCCCGCTCCGCCCAGAGCGGGAGAAGTCATTTGATGATTTCTCATCCAGAAAAAAAAAGTCTGCGTTATCTGATCTCTACAACCCAGTTACTGGGTATGGTGAATTTCTTGCAGAATTGTTCTACATAACCAGACGGGAATCTATAAGTATATAATTGTAAAATAAGCTAAAGAATTAAGAAGAAGAATTAGTTTTTTATTTAAAAGTGCTATCAGTTGAATTTGAAAAAAATATTTTTGCAATTGATGGCCCAATCTTTGTATAGGCTATTTAACACCACGCTATGACCCTGGCAGCTGAGTAAAAAGAAAAAAAAGTCAGAAAGCACAGTAAGCGATAACGATTGTGCTGGCGAGCGATGCGATACGACGCGGTGGGTCGAGGGAAGAAGATATTTCACGCCGATGAAGTCACAAGGAGAAGCTATATATAACTCTTGAGGAAGTCCTCCAAAACTCCTTTGTAAAACTGGTTGAGACTTTCAGGTTTCTGACGACCCGTAACGACTGTCAGATTTACAAACGACAGCCGGGTCCTACGGTTTAACGTACTGCCCTGGATAGGAGGTCTCGATATGTATTAAATTGTTAGGTGTTTATGCTGCCAAAGTGATGTCAGATATTTTTGATTCATTCTTGGGAATTTGACTGAGTAGGTAGATATTTATATGTCTATTAATATAGCATTAACACATATTTTTGACGCCGATGCAGCTGATCCTATATGTTGGTATCGACTGTCTCGCGAGATGGTTTTGGTGCCACTTCTATGACAGATATGGCTGCTGTCACTTGCATAAGGCTAGGTGATTCGACACTCATACAGATTTGAGGGGGTGAGGTGCGTGGAAATCCGCGGGGCGCCTCCCGCGCGTCCTTCTTGTCGAACACGCGCGCCAAAAGTTCGGGCGGCGCGGCGGCGGCGGCGGGCGTAGCACAGACAGGTCATAGTGTAGCGACATCAGTATGTCCACAGTATTAGAAACGATAATACAAGACTAATATTATAAATGCGACAGTTTGTGAGTATGGATGGATGTTTGTTATTCTTTCACGCAAAAACTACTAAACGTATTTGGATTAAATTTAGCTTGCAGATAGTTTATAACCTGGACTAATATTATAAATGCGAAAGTTTGTGAGTATAAATGGATGTTTGTTACTCTTTCACGCAAAAACGAATGAACGGATTTGGATGAAATTTAGCACGCAGATAGTTTATAACCTGGAATAATACAAAACACACAAATAACTTACTTGCACAAAAGACTTAGTCACACAAAAAACAAAAAAAAATAATATAATTGCGAAAGTTTGTGAGTATGGATGTATGGATGGATGTTTGTTACTCTGTCACGCAAAAACTACTGAACGCATTTGGATGAAATTTAGCACGCAGATAGTTTATAACCTGGACTAACATTATAAATGCGAAAGTTGGTGAGTGTGGATGTATGGATGGATGTTTGTTACTCTGTCACGCAAAAACTACTGAACGCATTTGAATGAAAAAAAATAAAAAATTAGAGGTGTCAAGGGACACCCGGATGGAACGAAGTTCCTTTCCAGGATTCATAATTGTTATAATTTTTTTATTATTTATTCTGTACAAAAACCTGTATACACCCAACGAAAATATTCTCTCTCTCTCTCCCTCTCTCTCTCTATCTCCCTTTCTTCCTCTCTCACTCTCTCTCTCTCTCCCTCTCTCTCTCTCTCTACTCACAACAACATACAAACAAATACAAACAACAAAATATATACGGTCGAATTGAGAAACCTCGTCCTTTTTTTGAAGTCGGTTAAAAAGTGTCGTTATAACTTTTCGTGAGATTTTTTTCCGTCTAGCCCCCTTTCACAATGCGCGATAAGGAACTTCGTTCCAATTAGCAAGCAGATAGTTTATAACCTGGACTAATATTATTATGAAAGTTTGTGAGTATGGGTGTATGGAAGTATGGATGGATGTATGTTACTCTTTCACCCAAAACTACTGAACAGATTTGGATGAAATTTTGCACCAAGATAGTTTATAATCTGGATTATCACATTGGGTCCCTTTTACCCCGGTAGTACGTTGCCGCGGAATAATTTTCGACCTCTTTCTATTCACGCCTACCAAGATACTCATCAAGACAAATCAAACGAGCCCAAATTTGATGGGGTTACGTCGTTTAATTACGGAGTTACTATAGCCACCTTCAAGCTCCATCATCAGACCCTGGTTACCATATAGTATCAAAGTACTCGTCAAGACGAATCAAACGAGCCCAAACTCGATGGGGTTGCGTCGTTTAATTACGGAGTTCCTATGGCCCCTTCCAACTCCATCATCAGACCTTGGTTACCATATAGTATCAAAGTACTCGTCAAGACGAATCAAACGAGCCCAATCTCGATGGGGCTGCGTCGTTTAATTACAGAGTTCCTATGGACAACTTCCAGCTCCATCATCAGATCAGCTCTATGTCATAATAATATTGCATTGGATTGCAATATTGTTTTTAAAGTTTTACAAATATTTACACAATGAGAGCCACACACACAAAACAAAAGCTTAACCAACTATGGTCTATATAAATTCTTGAAAACAATATTTATTTACAATTTATTTTGTTTTCTCTTATTATTATTTACGCAGCAGAAAGGAAGCGCGCGCGCAAAAATTTGTCACAGGTCTCACCTCGATAACGTCTCGCAGGACACTGGCAAGCGACGCGCCGATCAAAAATCACTTGAACGATCGATATTTTTTTTTAGAAATAAAATGATCGGGTTCAATCGATTCTAAAATAAATTACCTATACATTGATACTAATTATAGAAAAATAGGAGTATTAGTACTTCTTTAAAATGGAATTAGGCTTGTTAAAAAACTGCAAATCGAAGTAAGTTCGGGTTTTTTTTCTATCGAGTAAATTTGATTGTATCGTGTTTTGATCGGGTACAAGCTAAGGAGAAAGAATGTATCTTAAATATATATTTTTTTCAGATTCTGGACGTAATAATTTGCCTATTAAAAACCAATTCTAAAACAGGTGAAAACGGTGCCACCCGGCCATAAGCCTTTCCCAAATAATCACATATAAATGTGATTATTTGCCTTTCCGAAATAATCACATATAATGTGATTATTTGTCTCTTGAAGACAGAAATTAATGGATTAACTGTCCATAGTAATATATTTATGCTCGTGATTACGTACGTAGGTACCTCCGACAAATAAAAGGCCACCATTATATCTAACATCTTTTAATACGACAAATAACTTATAAAGTTTATAGACAATATTTCTTACTTTTTAATAAAAAGCGCATGCAACGCCATCTAGCGTCTCGTTAAGCAACACATTTTAATAGGTACATTAACCTTAAACCTACGAGAAATCTACCAAGAAGCCATTTTGGTAGAATTTTAAACTTTCCACATAGCAACATAGAGAGGTTATTTTGATATGGCAACATTGGAAATGGCAGTGATCGGTTGGCTTGATGGTAGATTTTCTCGATACTAACATTATTTTGTTACTTTAATACTGATGATAATAATTAGGTCGTAAATGCGTTGATAAGTGTTACCATTTCATTAATTTTCTACCGTTATGGTAGTAAATAAATAGGGAATGCTTTAAATTACATTTTTCTTATAATTAAAGAGGAGATATCTTACTGTGTAATTGATTACCGTATTCCAAATTTAAGGTTTATTTTTGGATTGTTACATACATATATATGAACTCTCGCCTTCTTCCCGTAGGTATTAACAACAGAACGCCACTTGTTACGATATATCAAGTTAGCCCTTTTAATTAGTAAATTCATATTGAAAATGAATAAGCACATTTTATATGAAAATACAAAATCAATGTTATTCATTAAACTGCTACCTTCATATTGTTTTTTTTCAACATCGATGAAGAAAAACATCATGGACAAGTTGATATAACTGCCAACCCGTCTTGATCAAGCCCGGTGACCAATGGTCTTCTCTTTATGAGAAGACGCCTTCACCAGGACATCAGGATGTGGGACCATAATAAGCCTTCATATTTCAAGAATACAATTCACAACAGCACACTAACATATCTCCTTGAATTCTTAAAGTTACTTTACAAGCTGATTCAGCAACATAATTATAAATATTTTCTTTATATAAGTTTATTTTTTACAAAAATCTTAAACAAAAAGATATGAGGCTCAAACCGTGTGTTATAGGAACGAATAATACTTATAAAAAAGGTTTCCTTCAATTTGGAATCTGCATTTCGAGTTTTGAGACTATACAAAAGTAAGTACCCAAAATAAAATGTAAAATACTGGTAGACTGCAAGCCGATCCCAACATAATTGGGAATAGACTACGTAATAAGTACTCGTGGCTATGACAAGTTTTGGTGGAGACAACTTCGTATCAACCAGTAAAATGACGTATAGCTGACATTGATATTGTTCGAAATTCCATGTTTATTGAAACTTCAATAAGGTGGAAACTATCATACTGTCACATTGACAAAAAGACCTTGTCGTTTCATGACGTGCATGTGACATTCAACCTTAGTTATTATGAGGTCGACACGGTACTATTCTACAAGAATCTTTTGGTGCTTGAAAGACATTCAAAGAGTGCGTTGTTGACAAATATAACTCAAATTGTTTTGTGAAAGTATATCGAAAAAACATCTTGGTATTATTACCGATTCTCGGCACACACCAAAATATCCATGTACAACTATACTTTTGAACTTGAAGCCACAACCACTCACCGAGAGGTGACTTGTGTCCTAGCAGTGGGAACAATATATAGGCTGACTATAAAGCCAATACTACAGGTACAGGTTAAGTATGAGATGTCATAGATATATTATTCGTTCCTATCACTCCCAAGTTGTTTGCTTAAAGCTAACTTACATAAATAAGTATTTTTACGTCTTAAATGGCAAGATTGTGTTTAGACCAATGAGTCATTGTCTCAGGCAGAAGTATTATAACTGGCAAGTATGTGAGAAAAAAGAGGGTACGTGTGCTTTTAACGACGATAGAAGTGGAAAGTTACGAATGGAGAGATTGGCCGTTTAGTTTCATTCAGAAAGAGCGCAGTGTGCCTAAAGAAAGTTTCACTTCAAAAGGAAATAGACCTGTAATTTTAACCAAATTAAGATTGAATTAAAATAACCAATATTCACAACACTTTTCCTTTCATAGTTTACATTGATTTTACCTCTGACAGGTGCAATCCAAATACAACCTTATTCAAACAGAAATAAAGATTACTGTGATTTAACAGAATAGTAGTTTAGTAGAATAGTAGTAGTAGTAATAGTAGTAGTGGAAATAACCCAATATAAACTTTATCATAACAGGAATAAACATCTCTTTGAATTTGACAGTGAAGCAAATTCAACTTAAGTGACTTGAGCCGTCATTTCACCTGATGCTAGTGATTGACACTATTGACAGTTCACTTGTAAGCTCACTTCACGGTGAGTGTTTATTTTTACAGAATAGATCGGCTGGTTTTTATACCGCTGTCAGAATCAAAGTGGTCTTTATTCTCGTACATATAAGGTTGTCGGTGGGTTACTATTTATTTTACTGTAGGAGTTAAATAGCTGTGAACATTTTAAATGATTTTATTAGAGTAGCTGTTAAAATGTAAGACTAGGCGTCGTTTTTCTTGTAGTTAAAAGAATCATTGAATTATTCAGAAGAAGTTGTAAGTTATTTTGTGTGAAATCTCAATTGTGTTCGCTTCTTTTTTCCAAATTCAAAATTACATTCCATAGTGTTGCAAACCTTAATTTTAAATTCCTACTATTTTGATAAATTAAATTTACTTAACTAATTTAAAACGCCAATAGATTACAGAATACATAATACTTAACAACTAACTTAAATAATTTATATTATAAAAAATAAACAACATATAAAATAATATTATTAATAAATAGTTTAATTACATGAAATGAACACATGGATATCATATTTTATTATTGTTTAAAAAAAATGCAAAACTATTTGCCGTTTGCCTTTTGTCATGGATAAAATATTTTATGATTATTTTATAATATTACTGGATAAGAATTTAAAATTATTTCAACAACATAGAAGTATGTTCAAATTAAAATAATTTAAGTAAGTTCTTAGTTTATTTATTAAGAATTTATTGGTAAACTTTTACTCTTTTAAAACTAAAAGCCTCATTTAATTTAAAATAAATTTATCAAACATTCAATAATAGGATTGATAAATCAACAAGGTTGGTTGATAATGTGTCATCGTTGGTGAAATATTAAGCGTAATTTTGGCTTTAAAGCGCAAATTATATGAAATATGATTTAATAATGCAAATGCATTATTATTATTTGGACAACTCCTTCAACAAGAAAACAGTTCTTGTCCACAAAGGTTTCAACAGCGATAATAATTAATGATTTCTCCTATATGTTATTTATTAAGTATTAATTATTATTTTTAATATTACGTCTGGGTAAGCCAAATAGGTACTAACATACAAAAATGTTTTTAGGTAATTTACCAAAAAGGTGAGGGTATTATACACGCGAGGAAATGTCCATTATAGATACTACAGGTTGTTCATAGGAATATACATGCGAGCAAAACTGCACAGGATTATGCAAGTCGCGTGTATTCTGAAAGTCTTGGCAGAAGTGTACCTATAGTACATCCATATTTCGCCAGGTACCTTTTAGTTTTCTTGTAACAGCAGGCTATTACTATCAACCGGGCACAAAAGCCGACTGCGGGCTGCTACTGAGGAAATCCCGATGAAAAAACTCAATAACACATTGCCCGTCCTTGGAATCGAAACCAGAACCTCATGTTCAGCAGTAGCGTTTGCAACCACTAGACCAACGAGGCAGTCTGGTATATATATTCATGTTACAGGACTTTTTTATCATGACTGACAGTTCTACGCGTTTATATTTCTAGGTTATATTAATTGGATATAGTTAAATTGCCTACTCTACACATTTAGGCCGTTACTACTTTTGTGTATAATTCTTATTTCAAAATGGGGGATAAATTCGTTTCCTTAATATTGTTTTTTTTTTAAGTAAACTGCATTCATTTGAATGGATTGATCAATCGGCAAAATTGATTCATACTATAAATATAGTACGAATCAATTAGTTTGATTGATAAAATAAATCAGTCATTATTCGATGCAATATGTAATTATGTAAAAAAAATATATTTTCAATTCAGGTAATGGCATTATTTTTATGAAATAAAATGCAGTTTACCTGAAAAAACAACTTTTACACTGTATGTGATATTTGATTGCAATTAAAACAACTTTATAGATTATTTCACACTTTTCAATTACAATTTAAGCGTTTCAAATCCATAATGTTATTTTAATTCTCTACCAATACTTTTAATACAAATTCTACATTAATATTATTAGAATGTGTAACGATGTAGTTATGTATATTAATAAAAAAAGCGTGTTTATTGTCTATTGCTTGGGATGAGCTCGTTAATGTTAGTGTTGCCATAGGTAGTGTTAGTTATATCTCACGTTACGTTGTTGTACTTTAAATTACGGTAAAATCGTAATTAAACATGTTAGTTGTAAGTTACTCGCTGTTAGTGTTTTTCAATTTGCTGGCCCCGTTTGTGAGGAAACTACAAATAAATAAATAATTATGATTCTATTTAAAATTAAATTTACAGAATTACTACCATTCAGTTTTGTTTTCAATGTGGCAACACTTTCTTTTTTTTATTTTGTACGCAAAAATGTAGCGTTTGTGGACACTGTTGAATAAAATGACAAATTGGAGCACTTTTTGGAATTGGGGGTAATTCATAGTACTTAACATTTAATGGCGGGGGCTGCTAATTTGAGAATTAGGGCTAATTTATTAGAGCTTTACCATTTATTTATTAATATGGTAGTTATTTAATTATTTCTGTGACTTATCATAACCTACTGGGATACTATGATATCAGGTATTGTTTTGTTTATATTTCGTACGCTTAGTCTTGTAGTGGTGTCTCTAGGGTGTATTTCATGTCATATAGTTTATTCATGAAATAGGGTTGTTCATGAAATAGGGTTGTTTATGAAATAGGGTACTTAATGACTTGGGGTGGTTTATGGTCAGTCTTGTTCAGTGGAATGGGCTGTTTCGTGCGCATTTCTTGCCACATGCGCACTTCCTGACTATTTCGATATCTTTGGTGTATCGCGTGCCGTCCGAGCAGACCAATCTTATCTGGAAATAAGAAAAACAAACAATTAAAATAAAGGTTTATGATGAAAGTGTGAAGTGATGGAGTTAAGATAGACACTTGCTGTGCAATATCTCTGCTACACCGTGTTTACGCCAGCACCAACACCATTGTTAGAGCGATAGCTGATAGGTGGGACTCTCCGATCTTGGGGCGGTCGATACGACTGCACGCAGTCAACTAGACATTCTCCAGGATTGGCGAGCCTCACACAGCTTAGAATAAATATAACTAACACTAGTTTATAAGTTTTCACTGTTATTAACACCGTAACACGTAAGGAAGATATTCTGAAATAAATGTTTATTTATTTAATATCAAGGATTTTCCTTGGTGCGAACGTAATATGAAGCGCCACTTTTAAGGACCGTATACGAAAATTTTCAATTTCGCTGATTTACTTGATATTACAGACGTGCTTTTTCAGTTAAAATACTGTATTTGTATGAGAAACTCACAGAAATACACCATATTAAACCTCATTTTAATTTTGATCAAATGAATCAGCTACTTTTTTGGCGGCGGGAAAAAGTAGAGGTAAAAGTATTTATAGTAGGTCATGGTAAATCGTATTTACTTTTAATTTTGTTAATCCCAATTAATAAGTTAATGCTACAGCCGCATCTGCCGAGAGTGAATAAATAGTGGACTGTCATAAGTAGAGATCGGATATTCAGATTCGATCGGATATTCATTCTTTGTTCTGTGTTCAGATGCATATTCACCAACAACTGAAATGTTGGCTAATATGGAATGCGCGTTTTTACCGTGTTGTTTTAACTAACACATACCACCCTACACACAAATGTATTTGAATCTGGGATTAAACATTAATTTTAAATAAATATGATCCAAGAAACCCGGCTTTAATAAAAATACGAAGCCGCTTCCGAGCTTTCACAGCAAAATAAATATGCATCCGAATATCCGCTCACTGGTCATAAGTTTTGTCAAATTTATCATACCAAATCAAAAGTCATTTATTCAAATTAAGCTGTGTATCAGCACATTTCGAACGTCAACATTACATAAGACCATTACTTCCTAGTGCTTTAGCTGGGAAGAAGAAATGACCCAACAAACTCCTCAGCAGTGGTTCCCTTCATACCTTTCTCTTCTTAGTCTTCCTGGGCGCACAGCAGTGTCCCTTGGCGCAGCCGCCGCCCGCGCGCGTGTCGCGCGACACGCAGCGCGCGCCCCGCACCGCGCGCCGCGACCGACACAGACCCTCCGTTATCAGTTCACGGGTCGCCTCCTGGAATATTATATGAATAAAATTATGGTAGCATTTACATCGCCGCACGCGAACTATCATGCGAAAATCCTGCATCGCGCAACTAGCATTTACAGCAGGGGTCACCACGTGGCGGACCGCCATTTTGTGTATGTATATTTATTGACGTCAATTCGTAAACGGTCGGGCGAAATAGTGAGCTGTTATTTCCGTAATAACATTTGTTTTAGTAAATATTTTTTTCTATAAAATGTTGTATGCGGAGCGCGACGGTCATTTCATGCGAAACTAATTGGTGACCCCCGATATACAGGATCACATTAAAAATTAAAATAGCTGATGCGCTGATGACCCTGTATACACACTAGGACAGAGAAGCTGTTTACGTAGTGACTTCGCCTCGTGGGTTGTATTTCTTAACAAACATTTCATTTATCTTTTTTAATGGTCTATAGCCACTTGGTCTTAGTCTGTTTATGCAAGCATGCGAGATTTATATTTGGGAACGCACCGAAATTTTTACTGATGTGCAACGTTTTAAGGACCCACCCAATGAGCATAGGTAGCATGACTGGAGCTAACACCACCTTAGAACAAACAGACTGCATGACTGACTGTTCAATAATATCTATAATATCTTAGGACAACCAACACACCGTTCTCTGATCCCAAACTAGGCAGAGCCTGTACTATACCAACCAGACAACTGATAAATATACTTATATAATTATTTCTAAATACATATTATAGATAAATAACACCCAAACACAGAACAAAAGATTGTGCTCATCACACAAAGATTTGTCCTGGGTGGGAATCGAACCCACGACCTCAGTCTTAGCAGTCAGGCTCACTAACCACTAGACTAACAGGCCAGTCAAGTAACACAACGACTTAAGGGTCCACTGAGAGATTTGCGAAATAATTGCGATTGTTTTATTCCTTGCTGTATTGTTATTACTTAATTTTTATTTATGCAATTAAAATGTAAGATATTTCAGAATTCATTCTATACATCATACACTTTATAAAGACACATGATGAATCCATCATCATCAATCAGCCTATAATGTTCCCACTGCTGGGACACAGGCGTCCTCTCTGTGAGAGGGAGTGGGCCGTAATCTACCACGCGGGCCCAGTGCGGGTTGGTAGATGTCACATGTCTTCGAACTTTTGGTTCTAGGACTTGCCGGTTTCCTGTCTATGTTTTCCTTCACCGTTATGAGAGCAGTGGTGATGAAATTTTATACACAAAGTAAAGCGCCTGCCTGGGATCGAATCCACAACCTTAAAACACGTAAGTTGAGGCTGATACCACTGTGCCATCACTGCTCGGAAACACAAATACTTGTAGTTTTCTCTATAGAAAAATATGAAAGTAATCTCTAAAACACAAAATAAAACGGCGAAGGAAATATCTAAACTGGCGTACGAAGCGTCTAATCTAGCCAGAGCTACCACGCTTCAATTGGTGCCAGAAGATTTCATGCGCTCTTTGGAGTTCGAAGGTATTTGTGCCAGAAGTTCCGGGCACTCTTAGGGGGTTCAAGATATTTGTCCAGCACTAAAGCTGTGGTATGATAAACAATTTTTTTTTATCCTTTATTATAAAGAACTCCGTTCTTAATAATTAATTACAATCTAGTCTATAAGACTAATAAGCAATTTAAATCTAACTTAATTTTATACATGATAAACAATGGACATGGAAAACCGTGACGTACCTTTCTGCAGGCGCTAGTGGCAGGTGTCGGCTGAGAGGGCGCGTGTTCTGATGGCATCTGCTGCTTGTGAGATGGCGCAGCTGTAAACGAAAACAATTTCTCATGTTAATCTAGGTTAGGACTAGTTTTAATTTTAGTTTTTTCTAATTTTCAGTCTTCTACACCTGTCATCATCATCATCATTTCAGCCGAAAGACGTCCACTGCTGGACATAGGCCTCCCAAAGTGGGGTTTGCCGTAATCACCACGCTTGGCAGGCGGGTTGGTGATCGCAGTATGGTGGTAAAATGCATAGAGAACGCTGCTGCCCATTCTCTAGTAAGTCCCTTAGTCGCCTCTTACGACACCCATGGGAAGAAATGGGATGGTGCTTATTGAAAGAAGAAAAAAAAAGAAAATACGTTTATTTGCGGTAAATATGACGCAAAGACAAACTAAACACAACACAAATATAAAAAAAAATAGCTGGGGAAAATATGCGTCAAATCCACACAAAACGGCCATCGCTCAGCATAATACTGCGACTCTGTGCGAGACAGAGTCCCAGCGCTGGTTTTCAGCGACAGCCGGCGCTGACGTGTGACGTCGAACGGTGTAGCAAATCATGACTAAAAAGAAGTAACAATACTAAATCTTAAATAATAAATAACAAAATATTAAAAGGTAAATAAAGTGTAAAAGAGATACAATTTTAAAACTTAAACAATAAAAAACACATTGTTATTCTTTCCACGTAACCAGAACCTGTGGAATTCAGGAACCTAGAACAAATCCATTCGATCACATTTATGAATTACCTCAATAAAGCCTGCCTTGTTGGTCTAGTGGTCATAAACCCTACTGCTAAGCATGAAGTCCTGGTTTCGATTCCCAGTTGTAAAGTGATATTGGATTTTTCTATTATTATTTTTTGTGGGTGGGCATTCATCAAATGACGCTCCCGCTCTGGGTGGAGCGGAAGGGCGTGTCAGACTTTTACTGACTAAAACCCACCCGTGTTCCTTCAGTTGCCTACATGCCAGGGCCACGGTAACTCTTTCGAACAAATTTCGCGACCCTGACAGGCATCGGTCCTAGAGGACTCCTTCAGTTTTGCTGACATCTCTTTGAGGCACGCGTGGAACACAACGCGGAGCATGAGGTCTCGAGTACAATTCCAAGTTCCAAAGTGTTAATGGGTTTTTCTGTTTCGAATTTCTCAGTAGCAGCCCGAAATCAGGGTATGTGCCGGGTTGATGTCAATAGGCTCATCACCTGAGCCTGAGCTTCAATTTAACTCGCGAAATTTGCTGCTCCTACCTAATATTCTTATATATTGAGGTCTACAAAAAGATGAGTGAACATACCTGGCGACGCTTGTACGTTGCTGATGGCTTGCTTCCGTTGCGCCATCTTGCTTCCTTGAGTGATCACTGGGGCACCACCTGGAAACAAATATAGTTTAGTATATCTCAGGAAAACACTCACTGGATCGAAAACAAGCAGGTAGACCACGTGTTTATCATCATCACAGGCATACGTTGAAATCCTTGGACCAAACCGTTGAAATCTTTGGACCAAACTGAAATGTCTCATCTTCATCATTATATTAGCTCAAAGACTTCCACTGCCGGACGTGGATATAGGCTCGCCCTGAGCACTTCAACCGGTTCTTTAATTCTCACATTCAGCAGATTTCTGCGGCATTCACAAGGTAGACCCTTGGGGAGGCTTTTCAACTTCCAGTATGCCGCCGCCACTCCAGAACCTTTTGGCCTCATCGGCCATGTGGCGAACAATGTGCCCTGTCCACTGCCACTTAAGTTTGGCAATTCTTCGGGCTATGACGGTTACCTTGGCTCCGCAGGAGAGCGGATCTCTCGCTCCTTCATAGAATGGTTTATTGTTATGTTAGACTGCTAAGCTCTAAGCTCACACTGAGGTCTGCAGCGACATGTGTAGTTTGATGGACAGCCTCTTTCTGCTATATTGAGCTGTGATTGGCTAGTATTGACACGTGTAGTCTGGCGTAGAAACTTTTTAAAGCTGGCGGCGCCTGCGTCATATTTCAGTCGGGACAAAATGTTGCCACTTATGTTTTTATATTTATTACATCTAAGAATAATGTATTAGTATTTATTTTATTGATTTTTTGCTGCACCGGTCGACGTCATTGCGTCAGCGCCGGCTGTCAACGAAGACCAGCGCTGGGGCTCTGTCTCGCATAGGGTCACAGCATTATGCTGAGCGATGGCCGTTTTGCGTGGATGTGACGCATGTTTTCCCCCAGCTTTTTATGTTTTTTTATGTTTCGGTGTTTCTGTGTGTCATTTTTGCCGCAAATAAACGTATTTTTAACCGAGTTTAAAAAAGGAGGATGTTCTCAATTGGACTGTATTTTTTTTGTTTGTTACCTATTCTTTTTTTATTCGCTTTCTTAATTTTCTGCTATAATGAACTGTGATTCGTTGGTACTCACTGATAGAAGCCCTTAGCTCACACTGAGGGCCTGCAGTGCCTGCTCTGCAGCGACACGTGTAGTCTGATGGAGAGCCTTCCTCTCTGACGCAGCGACCTCCTCGGGCGCAGGGGTTAGGTACGCAGGGGTCCTGAAATTAAAGATAACGGTTATTGGACTAATTTGATGATCAGAAAGTTCTTTAGATAAAATTGTGTGTTTATCTTTCCCATCTTGCTAGATGGAAGATTAACTTTTGGGGTGATTAAAATAGGAAGACTCAAATAGGAACTAAAATCACTTTTACACGTCATGTTATAAAAAATAATAGTTTAAAAAAACTAAAAAACACGCTTCCATTGAAACCAAACTATAAAGTACAAAATAATGGAAAAAAAGCGTGGGGTGCTTTTTAAGGTATGTTTTTATTGATATCAGGCACCCACGCTTTTTTTCCATTATTTTGTACTTTTTAGTTTGGTTTCAATGGAAGCGTGTTTTTTAGTTTTTTTAAACTATTATTTATTTTCTATTTTTTCGAGTGTTTCGAATTTTGAGACGTATGTCAGCGTAGTTTGTGACGTATGTCAGTGTAGTTTTCGAAGAAAGTTTTTTTTGCTGTCCTGGTAACCCTGGCAAGGATAATGGCACAAATTAGTTTGTGACGTATATCAGCGTAGTTTTCGAAGACAGTTTTTTTGCTGTCCTGGTAACCCTGGCAAGGATAATGGCACAAATTTATGAAATTATTGCATTGTCATCGGTCTTTGACAGGTGTGCAAAGTTTGAATGAAATCTGGTCGTTTAAAGTGGGTCAAAATCGCGCTATAAGGAGTCGGTTACAAACAAACATACAAGTGAAGCTAATATAAAGCGTGTAATAATAAGCCAGATAGGTTCTAAATGTTCACCTGACTACCTCTGAGAAGAACTAGCGTAGTGCTGATGGCCCCTCATACTGGTTTCTCTGAATGAGCTCTTTAACAAGGATTCCTACAGGTCTATTACCTGGTTGTGTCTCCCCGCGTCCTCTTGCACGAACACGGTGGCTTGCACAGCACTCGTGGGCTCATCTTCTCCGCATCCTGCTGATGTCCTCTGTACCCTCACGGCGTTGACGTAGTCCACTCGCTTGTGGTTTATCCAAGCAGCTTTTAGACAACCTGCAATGTTTGTGTGGGTTAATTTCAAGGGTCATTTAAGTATATTTTGGAATGACATCTCGCAGGTCAACCTATGAGGTTGTCGGCTGCTTAACCGGAATTGACTGTGGCTACCTTTATAAATGACCGCCCCTCAGCCAGGGCTTAAAAACTTAAAACTAGAGCGACTCCTCGTTAAGGGTAGAAGGCTGCAAGGGACGGGCTGGAATGGAACGATAAAATAGATCATAAACCATTATAAGTGTATATGGAAAGATAATATTTTTCATCTCAACGAATTCTCAAAAGCAGCTTAATTTTAAACCACCGTTATTTGCCACGTGTCAGAGACAGAATATTAAAGTTAGATGTCGTTTAAAAATTTGGAGGACTGAGAACTACTGATAATAAAGTTCATTATTCACAATAACGTTATTTCTCCGAACAAAGTTTATATTGTTCATATGTATTAGTATTTATTCTTGTATTTTATAGTTGTTTCCGAGCTATCTATCCCTTATATTGTATGTACCTGCAATGTTTGTCTCTTCATCACGCTAAGATTGTCTGGTAGAAAATGCTTCAGGTTTAAGATTATAACTTTATGCACAATTAAAAAATAATTAATACCTGAAGCACCTGAGATATTATAAAAAAGTTCTTTGGTCGGCACTCTACCTTACTAGGAGGACAAAAGTTACCTTTAAAACTGGTAATGTTACGCAGATGCCATTTGCTGAAGGCTTCTTTAGCGATGTCTTCGGGCACTCCTCCGAGATACATCGGTCTTTCTAGTCGAAGATATTCCTTACTACCTGAAAATAGAAGAGAGGTATAAGTAAAATCAGTGTACATTTTACAGAATCACCAAAATAAATGATCCGGCGAAAATCTTCAAAACAACGATGAATTCTAAAGTATTGTTACGAGCTGGGATAAATAAATTTAAACCAATTTTACCAAAACATACAAAATCAGTTTCATCAAATAATCACAAATACCGCAGTAATCAGAAACGTCAATCAGAATAACTTAATATTTATCTTCTTAGGACAACCAACATAAAGTTATCTGATCCCAAACTAGGCAGAGCCTGTACTATGGTAACCAGACAACTGATAAATATACTTATACAGGATAAGTTTTTAACCAGTGCGCAAATTTTAACAAATTAAACTTAAACGAGTTATAATAACCATGCAATTTTTATTTTGATATACCTACCTTAGTGCAAAAAAAAAACTACGAAAGATGTTTATTTTGAAACTGGTTTTTATGGTAACTTTCGCGGGGCTCCGGGGCGGCGGTGAAGGTAAGCGATCAAGCGTAGATACAAGTACCTACCAGCTGTTTGATCCGTCAAAATTCTAAGAATTTTGAAGTACCTGCGTGGTAACTGCCTATTTCTATTGTCGATATCATATTACGAAATATGTAGGGTGCCCACAGTTTACTGATTCAACGTCGAACAAAAATTTAAAAAAAAGTATTGAAAAAATAGTTGAAATGTGTTCTATTACTGATACGGAACTAGCAAAAAAAAAATACGCACTGCTTAAAAAAAATCCTGTATATTTCTAAATACATACATATTATAGATAAATTACACCCAGACACAGAACAAATGATTGTGCTCATCACACAAAGAGATGTCCTCGGTGGGAATCCAACCCACGACCTCAGTCTTAGAAGTCAGGGTCACTAACCACTCGACTATCAGGCACTTGTCTCGCTTGTATTTCATTGTATCGCTCTGTCCTCTCAGACGAACAATCCGCTATTTATATGCCAAGCTGATCATTTTCGAATACTCGTGATTGTTTGACACAGTTAACAGTTAGCGGCGACGTCTCGAGAAAGTACTGGACAGCTAATTCCTCTATTAGAATAGAATATATTTAGAATATTTATTCAAAAACTTAAAATAGGTAAAATACAGTATAAATCTTAGAAATAATATAGGAAGTACAAAGTATGATGCCTAGTATTCGATAATAGATGGCGGTGGCGTCTACAGATAATCGTTTGTGTAGTACCTGCTACTTGATAATAGATGGCGTTAGCGTGTCGTTTCAAGTCTACGATCTACGTAACAGTATGTTTGTCACAAGCGAATCTTGCTTTTGTGAAAACTACCCCGGCGATAGATTTTAAAGAATAAGATTTTTAAGGGTGGCTGATAGACCACTTCACTCAAAGACTTAGAGCCAAGGGAAGGGTATTTTAAACTGTGTGGGACTAACCTTCATTGATGATAGATCTCGCTGGTCCATCGTCCACCTTCAGGGTAAAGTTCTTCTTGATCGCAATCAGCTCAGCTTTGTGGTAGTTACCGTCCGATACCATCTCGAAACTGAAATAACACAATTTGTTTTACTAAACATTCCTTTTTATAACGCAAAATTTTTCAGTTTTGGGTAGTGTTTTCCAGCCAGCAGAACTGAAGCAATTTTTTGTTCAAAATATTTTTCCTGCTATTAAATCTAGAGAAAACCATGTAGATTGGTGTTCCAAATTGTCTTTTATTTCCGTAGGTGTCGTAAAAGGCGACTAAGGGACTTACTAGACAATGCAGCAGCGTTCTCTAAGCGTTTTACCATCATACTGCGATCGCCAACCCGCCTGCCAAACGTGGCAATTATGGCAAAGCCCCCCAAAATGGGGGAGGCCTCTGTCTAGCAGTGGAAGCCTTATGGCTGAAATGATGGAATCTAGAGAGATGAATAATCAGATAAAATGTTAAATTTTTAGCATACCTGTACATGGTAGAAGTAGGATGGTTGCCAATATCGTAGCTGATGCGGATCCGCCCGTTGAACAGCTCCACCGCCAGGTGCTCGTTCTCACCGAAGTACATCAACACACCGTGCAGTTGCGTTGTACTGAACACTGGAAAGACAAAGAAAAATATACTTTAACGTCGGCCCACTCCACACACTTTCGCGTGACCCATTCTCTTTTACAGAGACCTGTGTCCCAGCAGTGGAAACATTATAGACTGATCTTGCTAGCCTTTCTCCAACTATTTTGAATACGGACGGACGATGTTATTTAAATGAATTAGAGTCCCTAGTGCGGTGTAGCTCGCCGCCCGGTAAGGTAGCTTGCCACCCGGTAAGGTAGCTCGCCGCCCGGTAAGGACCAGGCTTGGGTCGGATACGCGTAGTGTTCCACGCGCGCCTCAAAGAGATGTCAGCAGCACTGAAGGGGTCTGCTAGGACCGATGCCTGCCAGGGTCGCGAGATTCGTTCGAAAGAGTTACCGTGGTCCTGGCATATGGGCAACTGAAGGAACACGGGTGGGTTTTAGTCAGTAAAAGTCTGACATGCCCTCTCGCTCCGCCCAGAACGGGAGAACTCATTTGATGATTTCCCATCCAAAAATAAAAGGCTTTAGTGTGAGTTTCTTTTAATCACCTCAACTTAACGCGTCCACAGCGCGTTCGATGCTCCGACTGGCCCTGGATTGGCGGAGGGCTTGTCGAAAATGGTTAAAAGAACTCTAGGGCCACTGTTATTTCATGAAAAAGTGCAATACGTACGCGGTCAAAATATATACAGAACAGCAAATTTTTTTTGTAAGCGACAAAATTTTCCATAGTAACAGGTTGCGTATCGGTGTCATTCACACTCTTGTATTATTGGTTGATAAAGAGCTGGTGATCCCTTTGATAAAAAGAAAACAAAGAACAAGAAAGTTACCACTTACCTAATGTGACATTAGCTTGCGGTGTAGTCCTCAGCGGCTCCAATTCCACCAGAGAATCATTGTGACTGAACGTCAGTGATGTGAGATACTCGCAGAGACGACCTGATGAAAATAAAAATTATATTTGAATAAGAAAAATGTTCGATTAAACTGAAACCTACTTCAAATAAAAATAGCTACTTCACTGATGAACATATTAAATGTTGTTTTTTTTTTTTCGAGCAAAAAGTCATAAAACGAAGTAAAAGCGAGGGCAAGCGATAGGATGCGATACGATAGACCGAGGACAGAAGTACCAGTATCATTTATACCTGAGTATCCTGGAGCACATTTGCAGAGATAATCGTTGGCTGTGCTGAGAAGAGGGCGCTCCATTATTATGTCATCCTGAAAGACACACCAAAACATTTAAATGAATGAATATCTACATTCACGATGTACAAGTCCGTCTGCTGATTACTCGCTTTTGCTAAATTTTATAAGGCCCTGCAGTGGGGAAATAGAGGGGTCTACTATTTAGACCTATCAGCGAAAAACCCGTTAAAACAAATGTCAAATTCAACTTTTTGGATGGGAAATCTTGTTGTCCTTCGTTTTTAGTTAGGACCGCGAGCTAATCTATGTCCGCAGGAAAGTAAGTTTAAATATAAAATGTTTGATTGGCTCTTAGACATGTGTTTTTAGGGTTCCGTACCTCAAAAGGAAAAAGCGGAACCCTTATAGGATCACTTTGTTGTCCGTCCGTCCGTCCGTCCGTCCGTCCGTCTGTCAAGACCCTTTTTCTCAGGAACGCGTGAAGGTATCATGCTGAAATTTATATTAAATACTCAAGTCTACTGTCCCTTGGAGCTGTGAAAAAATCAGCCTTCTAAGCTAACGCAGTCAAAAGATATAGCCGCTTATGCCGCAAATTTCCGCAAATTTTCGAAACTCGCAAGGGAATCAAAACCTAAAGGGTACTTCCAGTCGATCTAGAATTGTGAAATTTGGTACGAAGCAACGTCTTATAGCACAGATAAAGGAAAAATTGCGAAAACTGTAAATTTTTAGTTACATCATGTAATAAAAATATTTTTAATAATTTTAAACTTACTATCCCTTTCCTCATGAACGCGTAGAGGTATTAAACACTAAAGGTTTGTACGGAACCCTCGGTGCGCGAGTCCGACTCGCACTTGGCCGGTTTTTTTTATTAGTCTACACTGTCCCACTGCTGAGCAAAGGCCAGTTATGACCAGTGATCGAAATAGATAGAGCTAATAAAATACTAATGAGTCCTCTTTCGAACTGCTTTCGCGACCCTGGCAGGCATCGGTCCTAGCAGACCCCTTCAGTACTGCTGATATCTCTTTGAGGCGCGCGTGGAACACTACGCGCCGTCGACCCGAGCCTGGTCCTTACCGGGCGGCGAGCTACCCATTGCTCGCCGCCCGCAAGCTCGCGCCTACGGTGGCCGGGAGTCCGCGATCGATTCCCGACGCCCGGGGCGTCTCCTCCTGCAGAGGCTAGGGACGTGCGGGCGCAGAGGCGGAAACTCCCTTACGCGCCTCGCCTCCTGCTTTGTGAGGAAGGAGGGCTTCCCATGCCATCTCGCTCCGTACAAGGCAAGGCACACCTCCACCGTATGCTCCACCGGTAATATTTTTATCTCACGGATCGAGCCGCGCTTGAGTTGCCGCGGCTGCAACGGGATGGGTCAGAGGAACAAGTTATTTACTTTTAGTTACTAAAACTAAAACTCCGTCATTTGCTTTATACACACACCACAGCTACATCACAAAACAAACACACACGCACACACACACCATACCTACATCGCGAAACACACTATACTAACAACCCTCAGAATAAGTTAAATTCGTTTGCTCCATATAGTTCTAAGCAGTCTACTAAAATTGTTTGTACTCGTATGGGAACCTGGGCTGGCGAACCTTAATACAGGTTACTATGTAACCTAGCTAGGACGCCAGATTCAAATTATGTTACTTTTAGTCTTTTAAATTTTACCCTACACTGTGACTTATATTTATTGTAACAAACTGTACCTTACTTTTTTTGAAATAAATAATATTTATTTATTTAATTCATTTTACTCAAGGTCACGGGCAGAATCTAAAAATAATGATGAGTTTTTGTTGTGACCTGTAGCGGCGTGGGCTGCGGCAGGTAGCACACGCCGTGCACGCAGTCGTGGTGCGCGCAGGGCGACGTGCCCAGCGCGGCGTGCGGCGCCGCCTCGCAGTAGCGCCCCGCGTAGCCCGCGCCGCACGCGCAGCGGTACTCGTCCAGCCCGTCCACGCACGTCGCGCCGTTCTGGGGGGGAAACAGGCTGTTAAGAATCATCATTATCTCAGCTGAAAGACGTCCACTGTTGGACATAGGCCTACCCCAAGCTCCGCCAATTCGACCGGAATAAGACTGTTGAGAATGTCGAATTGTAATGGAATAGTTTTTTATATCATCATTTCAGGCGAAAGACGGACGTCACTGCTACACATAGGGGGGTTTGCCATAATCGCCAAGCTTGGCAGGCGGGTTGGCGATCGCAGTATGGTGGTAAAATGTATAGAGAACGCTGCTGCCCATTCTCTAGTGAGTCAGTTGCCTTTTACGACACTCACAGGAAGAAATGGGATGGTGGTATTCTTTACGTCCAACACCATACGGAACAGGTTTTTTTATGTACATCACCGGAATAGTATAACACACTGTTCATCAGAATCTAAATCATTTTGAAGGACGTTGCTAATTCATTATTTCATATTTTTGAAAATGTATCTGCTCAAAAACGTAATACGGACACGGAATTCTGAATTCCCGATAATAGTATCGGGAATTCAGAATCCATAGGTCTCTGGGTCGTATCCGGCTCGAAGGACCGTGTTGAGGCGTAACTCCCAACAGTGAAAATGTTATGTTAATGTTGTGTATTGGGATGTTATGTTAAACAAGTAAACAACCGAATGATGTAAAAGTTTTTTTTTTGCTACTAAAACACATGTTATAAGGTGTGTTACAATTAATGTGGGATTTCACAAACTACAAAGTTTTACTGTAAGTAGGATAAGTTAGTTCCATGTACAGCGTAGCTCGTATACAATGAATGTTGTTGAACTGTCAAAATGAAAGCCATTCCTATTGTAAGTGTGTTAAGCAATGCCCCAATCCCTTAGGGCAGGCGCAGGTATAATGACTATGGTGGTCAGTACAACAACAATATACCTGACACATATGATTGATGCAATCATCAGCGTTAACAGTGCAGTTCTGTCCGGAGTAGCCCTTCGGACAGGCGCAGGTGTAGTGACTGTGGTGGTCGGTGCAGACGGCACCGTTCTCACATGGGTTGAACTCCTTGGTGCAGTAAGGGATCTTCTTCTCGCAGAATTCACCTGGAAAGATAGAGAGTTGGTTTAAGGCGGTAGATTGTGGATAATTCTATGATGGGATTGTTCTAGTTCAGGGTCGAAATTCTTTTCTTCCTTGAAGGAGCGAGTATAAGCGCATTTGCTCTGTATCTGTAGGTGAGTGATTTCTGATCACAGATGTCACGATATTTTTATTGTTAAATAGCTTAAAAAATACATTCATTCATAACACGAACTTTTTGTCTCAATTTTTAAAGCATAATGCTTACATATTTTGACTGGCCTGTTAGTCTAGTGGTTAGTGACCCTGACTGCTAAGACTGAGGTCGTGGGTTCGATTCCCACCCAGGACTAATCTTTGTGTGATGAGCATGATCATTTGTTCTGTGTCTGGGTGTAATTTATCTATAACTAGCTGACCCAGCGAACTTCGTATCGCCTAAGATTCAAAATGTTGTAATAAACCTTCCAAGTTTGACAACCTGGTACGCGGTGGTGATCTGGTAAGCGTTTTCTAGCTGATACTCATATGTTTGGGTAGCTCCTACTCGGTTATGATAACCTGTTACTTCGAAGGCATAAAGCGTTTTCTGGCTGACACTGCTGTTTAATAAGCTCATACCAAGTTATGACCGCCTGGTACCTCGAAGGCAAAGTTTTTGTCATACCACGTTTTATAGTGAAATGTATTCTCTTTGACGTTTTATGTCACATCACACGAGAACGCGGTCGAAGGGGATAAAAAGTATCCTTTGCCAAAAGCAAAAAAAAAAAAAAAAAAAAGTATCCTATGTCCTTCTCCTGGCTCTAAACTACCTCCCTGCCAATTTTCAGCTAAATCGGTTCAGCCGTTCTTGAGTTATAAGTGAAGTAACTAACACGACTTTCTTTTATATATATAGATATGTATGTATTTAGAAATATATAAGTATATTTATCAGTTGTCTGGTTGCCATAGTACAGGCTTTGCCTAGTTTGGAATCAGATAACGGTGTGTTGGCTGTCCTAAGATATTTATTTATTTATTTTGGTTAAAAATTAAGTTGTGATCATAAAATCACATAGAGTTATATCATGCCCTTGCCCTAGACTTGAAACGATCGTTAGAAAGATATCGCGATTTCCCTAGTTATCATTTACGAATCGGTCTGCCATGCATGTAATAGGGAATAAATACTAAGTTAGTTAGTAACTGCGTCTTTGGTGGAGCGCCCATGTCGAAAACCAAACTGGTTGTCGTCCAGATCCGGCCGATCTCTGCACAAGTGGCTGACACAACCCTCCTCGTTAAGCAGCACTATAGGTCAACGCAGACCGGGAGTCCGTAGGACGTCCCACCTTCCTGAGCAGAATTATCGAACCTGTCTTCCACTGAATGGGAAACTGGGCGAAGTTAAGAAACAATCGAAGTTCGGGCGATTTATAACTGAATAGATGCTTAAAGAAATCTTACCCATGAACCCAGGAGCACATTTGCAGGAGTACCCTTCTAGATGGTCGACACAGGTCGCGTTATTCTGGCACTTGTTGGCAGCACAGTCGTCGATGTTCACCTCACAGCGCGCGCCCGTGAAGCCGGCCTGGCACGAGCAGCTGGAATGAAAAGTGAGGTTAAAATGTGAAGGTGTAAGTTTGGTCGGTCGTGGGAAATGTTACGAACTGTTAAGGCGCGGACTGACTACGATTTTAAATGCTACAACTACATGCTACAGCTCCAACAAATAAGGTTGAAAATTGAATAAATATTTGGATGACGATGTGACTAAGCTGCGAATTGGCATTTATTTTACGGGTTTTATTTAGATTATTCGGACTACACACATTAAATTAAATAATTGTCTGGTTAAAGTTTTAAAGTAATGTTTATTCTATTCAACTCTTTAAAAAAAAATGTTGTTATCGCTGAAAATACAGAGATGTTCGACGTCAAAGTTTTTTTTGTGAAACAATTTTTATTGGAAATATCAAACAATTTTTCACTATTCTATTCGGTTAGAATTGTTCTTTAAGCCCTTCTCTGTCCACTGTATTTTTTGTGTCGTATATTTTCATTGCGTTACATCATACTTGATTGTCAAAGACACCAGTGTTTTGTGAATATTTAGGTAACACCGCGCCTTAAGTAATTATTTAAAAACGTAGACCAACCGCTTCTGTGTTGTATATTTATGTACTATGGTAATATCCTCGGATTCACACAGTCGCTATTTACAGGTTAGCCAGTAATGTTAAAAAAGGTGATAACACAAAATAATAACAAATCTAAAGGCTCTAGACTTAAAAAAAATATGGCAATATATATTTCTGAAAACTTAAGATTAATAGTAAAAAGTATTACGAGAGGTAGTCTGTAATGCATAAACTCTCTAAAGAGAGAGGAATCAATTAGTTGAGTAAATACTAAACGAGAAAGGTGATGTAGTCTATTGTAACTATCAAACCCCAACCGCTGTAAAGTGGCGAAAATAATGTCTTCTTAGTTAGGCCCGACAATCCATTCCTTATAGTTTTAATTTACCTCGTTGGATAAATGATTTTATTTCTATAAGTAGGTTTTTTGTAGGTTTGTACACTTTTACACGTCAATCATATTATTAAAACTAGATGAGTTCGTTGTTTCCTATCAGACTACTCTGAGAAAAGAGGCTGAAACAAACTCAAAGCCACATACAGACCCCTGAATTGAGTTTCCTAATGACATTTTAACAGCTATAGCGACAAAGGAAATTTGGACTCCTGAAAGTAACCTCTATTACATGGACCCCCAAAACAAACCCCAATTTGAAGTAGACACTTACTGGAACCGTCCCTCCTCAAGCACTCGACAAAGCCCATGCGCACAGGGGCTTCCATAACACGCGTCGATCTGGTACTGACACGAGTCTCCGTGGTACCCCCTCGCGCACAGACACTCGTGCCCTCCCGCCCCCCTCGCGCGGCACGAGCCTCCGTTACGACACGGGTTGCTGTAGCAACTGTCGCATTTGGAGATAACTTCTGCTGGTGGTTTGCCTGGAAATGGGAAAAATGGTTACTTATTAATGGTTATTTTTACACGCCTTATATTAGCTTCAATTGTTTGTTTGTATGTTTGTTTGTAACCGACTCCTTATAGCGCGATTTTGACCCACTTTAAACGATCAGATTTCATTTAAACTCTGTAGACTTATCGAGAACCGATGACAATACTATAATTTCATAAATTTGTGCCATTATCCTTGCCAGGGTTACCAGGACAGCAAAAAAACTGTCTTCGAAAGTTACGCTGACATACGTGTCAAACTACGCTGACATACGTCTCAAAATTCGAAACACCCTAAAAAATAGAAAATAAACAATACGCGTGTTTTTTTTTTTACTATTTTTTTTAGGCTTGACATCTCTCAGGTCAACATATAAGGTTGACAGCTGCTTAACCGGACTTGCCTATGGCTCCCTTTATAAAATTAAGGACCCCAGCCAAGGCTTAAAAACTGAAAACTAAGCGACTCCACGTTATGGGTACCCCCTGTGGGGTACTGACGTCGGCTTAGAGCATCGCTGGTAGAGGGCAGTAAGTGACGAGCTGGAGAGGAGAGAAGTCACACTAGGCTTGGTTTACTTTTTAACATACTCTTATTAGCTTCATTCGTATGTTAGTATGTAACGGAAATTTTGAACATGATTTTGACCCCCTTTAAAACGTCGGATTAACTCGAAATTTGGCATACTTATCAAGAACTGATAACAATACAATAATTTTATAAATTTGTGCCATTATCCTTGCTGGGATAACCAGGATACCAAAAAAAAACTGTCTTCGAATACTACGCTCACATACGTCACAACTACGCTGGCATACGTCTCAAAATTCGAAACACCCTGAAAAATAGAAAATAAAGAATAGTTTAAAGCAGGATTTATGTGTAAAGCAGGATGTAGGAATAAAATAACTTACGGCTTCTTCCCATGGGGGAAGGCAGAAACTACAGAACGCCACCTGCTACGATTCTTACACACTCCTTTTGCCTCGTTTAAGTTCATACATCTGGTCATACACACACGCCGGTTGCGAGTGACCGTTCTGAAGAACATCACCAATAAGGTGTCTGTACGTCCTCCTAAGGTTGGACCATTAATCCTATTCGGTAACTTGACAGTTGGAGGGATATCAGGTTTTGACAAAAAAAAGATAGTGAGGTGGTGTAAGAATGAATGAAATTGAATGAACTTGAAATAATGTAGGTACTTACACGCAAACTTTCACAAACTTGTCTTAAAACACGATGTATACTATATTGATAAATACATCGTCTATGGCTGCCAGAGGAAACAAAATGACTATAGTAAAAAAAAAAGTAAAATGACATGATTTTTATATTTAGTTTTGTTTCTATCAGAAGAAAATAAAAAAGAAGAAAATTAAAAAATATTCCACATCCTAAAAACGATTTTTTCAAGTTTTATTTAATTTAAACCATTTTATCATTCATTCTTTACACGAAATCGTTCAGTACCTCAACACTATTAGTTTTAGTATGATAACATTATTTTTCGTTGAACTGTCAAGTAACTGAATAGGATTAAAAGTCCAACCTTAGAGCGTCCTCTACCGGCGTTTCCGCTCACATCTGCCTTGCAAATACCTTTTTAGTCTTCCTTCATTCATCTTCTCAACATGACCAAACCATCAAAGCATTCTTTCGCTTCTTTTCTTTCTTTACCTACCTTTACAAACAAAATAACTGGACTGCGTGCTGAGGATGAGTTTGTCCCTCATGGCGGCCGGTTCGGAGCAGCGCGCTATCCCGGGCTCCACGTACTCTCCAGCACTCTTCACCCATTCTGACAGCCAGCGAGCGTTGCAGTCACAGTAGAGTGGGTTAGAGCCCAAGGCACTACAAAAGAAATTATAATAATAATAATATCTTAGGACAACTAACACACTGTTATCTAATCCCAAACTAGGCAGAGCCTGTACTGTGGCAACCAGACAACTGATAAATATACTTATATATTTCTAAATACTTACATATTATAGATAAATTACACTTAGACACAGAACAAATGATTGAGCTCATCACACAAACATTTGTCCTGGGTGGGAATCGAACCCACGACCTCAGTCTCAGCAGTCAGGGTCACTAACCACTAGACTAACAGGCCAGTCAAATAGTAAAAATATTGAGGACTTGAGCAGTTGAAAAAAAGTACCGGTCGATGGACAATTGATTTTAAGGCATATATTATTAGTGATAAGTTGAAATTACAATGGAATTGTAAAGTTGTTAGAAATCTGTTTATTAATCTTATTTTCTCTAGATAAGAAAAAGTCGTTGCCCTACGCTGGGATAGTCTTCACATGCACACATTAATACAGTTCTTTTTAATAGTGGAAAATGTCGTGGGCTATAACATTTACTCACTCTCTAGCTCCACTCTTCGTAATACTGTTTTGTGTAACCGTTAATTTTTCCAAATCAAATACTTCTTTCTACACTGTAGTGTATAAAATAAAGTCTCATTTCGTGTTTTTACGCTTAGATCCTTTAAACTACGCAACGGATTTTAATGTGGTTTGTTCTAGATAGAATGATTCAAGACGAAGGTTTATATTGTATAATACGCGGGCAAAGCCGCTGACAAAAGCTAATAATATTATAAAGCTGAAGACTGTTGGAACGCCCTAGTCTTAGGAACTACTGGTGGAATTGAAAAAATATTTTATCGTTGGGTAGCCCATTTACCAAGGAAGGCTATAGACTATATAATATCACGTTAGAACTCTTAGGAGTCGAGCACAAAGAAAAAAAGTCAAGAATACCAAGTACTCGCACGGGCAGGCGATTCGATACGACGGGATGGGTAGCGGGGGCTAGAAATATAATGCGGACGAAGTCGTGGGCAGAAGCTAGTAAATAAAATAAAATAAATAATTATGTTACATGGTACTTACACATGAGAAATAGATTCCAGGTCCCTGAACACACCATCAGCCAACATTGAAATGTTGTTCCCATGTAGAGATAGCACTCTTAGTTGAGTCAAGCCTTTGAGAGCGTCACGCTGAAATGACAAAATTAATTTAATCAGTAAACCTTACAAAAAAGACATTAATTTTAAAACACTTTATTTTTATTTCCATACACTTTCTGAATGTGACTATCGCAATTATTCCCGTGGGTGTCGTAAGAGGCGACTAAAGGACTTACTAGAGAATGGGCAGCAGCGTTCTCTATGTGTTTTACCACCATACTTCGATCGCCAACGCCACACTTGGCAGGTGCGTGGTGATTATGGCAAAGCCCCCCAAATCGGGGAGGTCTATATCTAGCAGTGGACGTCTTTCGGTTGAAATGACGATGATGAAGACTAAGGTCACGTCCAAGAGTTTGTGTCGCGTTCGGTGGCAAATAAAACTGGAAATATTGTAGTTTGATGGTTCTATGGCTGAAAACGTGACTTACCTGAACACATCTAAGTTTGTTATAACTGACGATCAGCGTGGACAGCTTCGTGAGTCCCTCGAACGTGTTGTTAGTTATAACACTTATCATGTTGTTGGACAGGTCCAGGCGCGTCAGCTGCGTCAGGTGGCGGATGTGCTCGGGTAGGACCGACGCTATCTCGTTCGATTCTAGGTACCTAAAGCGAGATAATTTGCGTCAGATTAAGGAAATCCTCACGAGGAAACCGAATGTTAAGCAAGTATAGAGCAAAAAAGGTCTTTTGAGATTTAGAGACGTGGAGACGGGCCCATTGTGGTCCGCTCTCTTCCACAGACGGGGACGCCTTAGTCCATTTTTTTATTGGAATATTATCTCACAGGTTCAACCCATGAGATTGTCGGGTGGTTAACCGGACTTGCCTGTGGCTACCTTAATAAATTTAGGCCTCCAACCAGGGCATAAAAAATTTAAAACTAGAGCGACTACTCGCTAAGGGCACCCCCTGTGAGGTACGGACCTCGGCTAAAGGCATCGCTGGTAGAGGGAAACAAGAAATGGGCTGGATTGGAAAGATTATTATTTAGGAAAAAATTTAAAGCTTTAGGCTCAGCGGCACGGGCTGGCTCGAGCAAGGGTCGGGGCAGAAGGGCCCACCAAAGGTACTGAATCATTAATAGATGAAACAGTCAGTCATTCTGGTCTGCAAAGATCGGTTCTACTTACAGCTCTGTAGTTTGTTTCGGTATGTTCAGAGGTACGGTCGTTAGTTGAGCTCGGGAACAGCGCACCACGGTACCGGCGCACACGCACTGTGAGGGGCAGTAGTCCGACGATAGGCAGCCTTTGTCTTCAGCTGAAATAAGAAAAAGTTGAGAATTATTTGTGGGCTGAACTGTTGTACAGACGCTAGCACTTCAAGCTACCCGAAACTGTCAAATTTTCCAATCAACCTTGAACCTAATACTTTAGCGATAAAGTTGAATTGGTGAACCCTCCAAATCCTTCAACCACTGAGTTACCATGTCACACTAGTATTACTCCAACTTTAACACAACATCACGCGTGTACTTCTTGCAGGATTAGACAAGAGTGTCTTCAATTTCGTAAAAAAAGTCTCGTAAAGAAGTTCCTGATTGGAAAATCCAATAACACGGTTACCAACTTGGGGATCGATCCTCATGCTCAGCAATCGCTTTTGTGACCACTAGACTAACAAGTATGAAGTATTGTTTACTTTCCTATGCTTCTGTCGATGTAAAACAAGTGTAAAAAGTCAAAATAAGTCAGGTGTAAAATAAGGCGTCAAGTGTAAAAAGTCATAAGTCAGTTGTAAAAATCAAATCAAATCAAAAGTCATTTATTCAAATTAGGCTGAGGATCAGCACTTTTCGAACGTCAAAATTACAAAAGCCAGTCCCCCAAAACGCCCACCCTTCATCACTTCCAAGTGCTTTAGCTGGAAGAAGAAGTGGCGCAACAAAGTTCCCAGCAGCACAGCTGTCTGTCCAGTTAAAAGAACTTGATTCTGTATAATGGTAAGTAGTAAACATTAAAACACAAAACAATAAATTAAATGATCTGCCATATGGCAGCTAACCAACCCAATATACCAACACATAAAATGAATCTATACTCTAGCAAAAAGGTGTCTGTAAAAGGCATAACAATTCAGGTGTAAAATAAGGTGTCAAGTGTAAAAACTCATAATAAGTCAGGTGTAAAATAACTCACATGTACACTTGAAGTCAGAAACCTCCAAATGATGCAAGTTAGCATCTCTTAGCGCTGGTGGTGACCTGCACGTAGCCGAGGGCGACAGACGACGGCTTCGGAGCCAGTTGGGCAGCCAGGAAATGTGGCAGGTACAGTCTAGAGGGTTGGTTTCTAAGTTCCTGTAGATAAAAAATAAATTGAAAGAATATTATTGTCCAAGGGAATGGAAAGTTATGAATAATCGATCATGGAAATTAAGCAGTAATTTTATTTGAATTCGACGTTTTTTTTTCTGGGTGAGTAATCATCAAATGACGTCTCCCGCTCTGGGTAGACCGGGTAGGCATGACAGGCTTTAACTGACTAAAACCCACCCGTGTTCCTTCAGTTGCCTGTGCTAGGGCCACGGTAACTATTTCGAAAAAAATCCGCGACCCTGGCAGGCATCGGCTCTAGCAGACCCCTTCAATACGTGCTGACATTTCTTTGAGGCGCGCGTGGAACACTACGCGCCTTCGACCCGGTCCTGTCCTTACCGGGCGGCGAGCTACCCATTACTCACCGCCCGCAAGCCCGTGCCTACGGTGGCCGCGAGTCTGCTATGGACTCCCGACGCCCGGGGCGTCACCTGTGGTGGCTGGAAGCGTGATGGCGCAGAGATTGCCTCTCCCTCACGCGCTTCACCTCCTCCTTCTTGAAATTCAACCTTGCTGCCATGCTTATACAGCATGGAATCCAGTTTTATGCAATAAATAAAAACACAACTCATATTGCATACTTGTCCACAGAAGTATAGTAAAATTAAATATTAAATTGAAAACCGTAAATTGAAAAATGAAATTGTGTAAGAAAATTTATATCAAAATAAATACAGTAAAAGTAAACAGTCTGTTTAGACTATAAAGGATTTGTAACCCTCCCCAGGTTACAAACACAGTAGCCTCATTAATGCCACCATTAAAAAACCGGCCAAGTGCGAGTCGGACTCGCGCACCGAGGGTTCCGTACAAACCTGCAGGTCATCATCATCATCATTCGTCATCATCGTTTATGAAATGAAATGTTTTTTTTTTTAATTTTTATATTTGTGTTGACTGAATGAAAGGTAAATTGTGGTTTACGATTTATGACGTATTAAAAAAAAACTACTAACTAGATCTCGTTCAAACCAATTTTCGTTGGTAGTTTTCATGGTAATGTACATCATATATTTTTTTTTAGTTTTATCATTCCCTTATTTTAGAAGTTACGGGGGGGGGGGGGGACACACATTTTACAACTTTGGAAGTGTCTCTCGCGCAAACTATTCAGTTTAGAAAAAAATGATATTAGAAACCTCAATTTTATTTTTAAAGACCTATCCATAGATACCCCACACGTAAGGGTTTGATGAATTTTTTTTTTTGTGTTTCAGTTCTATGTATGGGGAACCCCAAATATTATTGTTTTAAAAAAAAATGATATTAGAAACCTCAATATCATTTTTGAAGACCTATCCATAGATACCCCACACGTAAGGGTTTGATGAAAAAAAAAATTTTGAGTTTCAGTTCTATGTATGGGGAACCCCAAATATTATTGTTTTTTTTCTATTTTTGTGTGAAAATCTTAATGCGGTTCACTGAATACATCTACTTACCAAGTTTCAATAGCACAGCTCTTATAGTTTCGGAGAAAAGTGGCTGCGACATACTCGGACAGACAGACAGACAGACAGACAGACAGACATGGCGAATCTATAAGGGTTCCGTTTTTTGCCATTTGGCAACGGAACCCTAAAAAAACGAAGCGAGAGTTGGGTGCGCAGACGTGGCTAACTACTAAAAAACTGGTTTAGGCGAGAATCTATTGAATAGACAAAGTGAAAAAAAAAAAACAGCGGTTCTGTTAATTTATACTTACAAAGTGGACAGCATGGTGAGATGATCAAAGGCTCCTGGAGTGATGCACCTGATTTTATTGTCTGTTAAAGACCTGTAAATGGAAGAAGCATAATATTAGATGAAGTCAATTAATCATAACAGTTTCTGGCGTAAATTCAGTGTATTTTTTGCCAGATTTATTTTTGTTCCTCATTATCATCATCATTTCAGCCAAAGACGTCCACTGCTGGACTTAGGCCTCCCCCAATTTGGGAGGATTTGCCATAATTGCCACGCTTAGTAGGCGGGTTGGCGGTCGCAGTATGGTAGTAAAATCAATAGAGAACGCTGCTCCCCATTTTCTAGTAAGGGGGCGGCCATTAATTACGTGAGTTGTTCTAGGGGGGGAGGGGATCAAGCTAAATCTTTTTAAATCTCACTTAAGGGGGAGGGGGTTCTTGGCAAATATCACGTAATTATTTTTCACGCAGAAAACGGTGTAAAATTGCGTGAGAAATTATTTCTACAATAAAATATGGCCAAATCTGAGACAATATACTATATACTATACTAATAAAGTACACTGATAAAAAAATTAACTTGACTCAAGAGTCAAAATCTTGAACCAAGAATACCATTTTGAAGAATGATTTTCTTGAGTCAAGAGAATAAATTCTTCAGTTAAGAAATTATTCTTGGTCTAAGAAAATTTTCTTGTTTATGTTTTTTTTTTTCTCAATAATCCAACACGTTTACAGCCCAAATAGAAGTTTTGAAGATTGTCGCATGAGATTAGGGGAGGGGGGAGGGAGATGAGAAAAATTCTACGATATCTCACCAAGGGGGGAGGGGGGGGGGGTCGAAAAATTCTCAAAAATGCTTCACGTAATTAATTAACGCCCTGTAAGTCTTTTAGTCACCTCTTACGACACCCACGGGAAGAAATGTGATAGTGTTATTCTTTACGTTCGGCACTACAAGGAACAATATAATAGGTATCAGTTATCATTTTAACGAGGTTAAGAAACTAGGATTACTCACAAAATGCCCAAACTGTGAAGTCCAAAGAACATTTTATCAGTAACGGTCTGTATCAGGTTGCCGTCCAGCAGCAGCTCCTGAATATTGGCTGCTCCATCGAATGCGTTGTCTTCTATCAAGGTAATACCTGAAAAATAGTAAAGTTTTATTTAGTACCTTATTTATAGACTGATATACAGGATTTTTTTTAACTAGTGCGCAAATTTCTTTTTTGGTCGTTCAGTATCAGTAATAGAACATACCTTAAATCAGTAAACTGTGGACACCCTACATATTTCATAATATGATATCGACAATGGGAATAGGTCAGTAACCGCGCGCCGGCGTAGGTACTTCGAACTTCTTAGAATTTTGACCGATCGAACAGGTGATAGGTACTTGTAGCTATGCTCCGTCGTTCACCTTCGCCGCGCGCAAGTTACCACAAAAACCAGTTTCAAAATAAACATCTTTCGTTAACGATAGCTTATTTTTTTTGTACCAAGTTATATCTAAATAAAAATTGCATGGTTATTATAACTCGTTTAAGTTTAATTTGTTAAAATTTGCGCACTGGTTAAAAACTTATCTTGTATTAAATGGTTCACCTTGGTCTGAGAGCAGTGGTACCAGCCCCAACTTACGAGGGTTCAAACCGAGGCAGACGCTTTACTTTGAGTAAATAATTTCATCACCACTGCTCTCAAATGGTGAAGGAAAACATCGTGAGGAAACCGGCATGTCCTAGAACCAAAAACTCGAAGACATGTGACATCTACCAACCCGCACTGGGCCCGCGTGGTAGATTACGGCCCACTCCCTCTCACCGAGAGGAGGCCTGTGTCCTAGCATTTGGAGCAATATTGCTCCAAATGCTGGCATAGGCTGATTATGAATTCCCTGGTCCACCTGATATTAACTCATAGATTATCATCATGACCTGCATAGTCCAAAACCAAAGTTATCGACATAGCTCAAAGAATTAGCAAGCTGAAGTGGCAATGGGCCGGCCACATTAGCCGTAGAACCGACAACCGTTGGGGTAGACGTATTCTTGAATGGAGACCACGAATCGGCAAACGTAAGGTAGGACGCCCTCAGGCTAGGTGGAGCGACGATCTTCGCAGGGTGGCTGGTAGCAGCTGGATGAGAGTTGACGAGAATCGAGCTGAATGGCGTGCAATTGGAGAGGACTATGTCCAGCAGTGGACTGCTATAGGCTGATGATGACCTGCATAGCCTTTACCCAACTATGTAACTATGACTGGCCTGTTAGTCTAGTGGTTAATGATCCTGACTGCTAAGACTGAGGTCGTGGGTTCGATTCCCACCCAGGACAAATGTTTGTGTGATGAGCACAATCATTTGTTCTGTGTCTGGGTGTAATTTATCTATAACTAGCTTTTGCCCGCGGCTTCGCCCGCGTGGTTGTCGGAAATGAATGCAAGAGGACGTACTACCGCGATAAGAATGTGTTATTCCAGGTTATATAGGTAATATAGACTCTGTGTGCTATTTTCGATCCAGATCCATTCAGCCATTTTTGCGTGATTGAGAAACAAACACCCAATCATACATATTTTCACATTTATAATATTATTAGTAGTAGGATTATAACTCATATTACTTAGGATTCATAGTTTATGAGAACATCATGTGTGTTGGTGTTTTTAAAATAAAAGTAATAGTATTCAGAGTAAGAAGACTGTGACATAAGGCTTGGTTTAGTTGAATATAAGTCTTCCTGGTTTTTCTTAACGCTCCTATTTTACCTATACAGACACTCAATCATTTACCAGACACCGAACATAATTATAGGAATAGTACTTTTGCCAGTGGCTTGGCCCGTATAGCTGTCGGAAAATATCACCCGGGAACCTACTACCGGGATAAAGTAGGTATCCTATCTGTTACGTATCCATGATATAATACCTATATCTTTGTGCCAAATTCGATCTAAATCCGGTTGGCCGTCTTTGCATCATTGAGAAACAAACATCCAAAAATCTAAACATCTAAGCCATTTCGCGGTCTCTTACTTGGAATAATACTATTAGGTTTATTTTGAGTATAATGAACACACATGATATTCGCAATTACTATGAAGCCAAAGTAATATGAATTACAATCCTACTTATCCTGTACTACCCGGCCCCTGCCAACGCGCTCTGCGCCCACTTTTTAAATCTCTAATATCTTCTAAGATATTCATTTAAATTATATGCTGTAAAGGGCCATATTGATCTATATTGAATGCACAATGTATTTAAGGTACTTAATTGGATAAGGATTAATGCTGTATTGCTTAAAATCGCTTCGTAAATAAGCCCTTATTTCTCGTAAAAAGTAAAAGATAAAAAATGGTTATTGTGGGTTATCCCTAAGAGATAGACATATACCATTGAGGACATTTTTGTAGGCCTTTTTAAGGTGTACAATACTGTAGTACATTATTTTGATCTATTTCGTAGGATTCAGCCAGGGTTTTTCGAATTTTGAGACGTATGACAGCGTAGTTTTCGAAGATAGTTATTTTTTTTCTAAAATAAAAAAATCTTTCTAAAATAAAAATAGCCTAAGTTACTCCTTGTTACGTCAGCGTCAGAGGCGCGCGTGGAACACTACGCGCCGTCGACACGAGCCTGGTCCTTACCGGGCGGCGAGCTACCCATTACTCACCGCCCGCAAGGCTGCGCCTACGGTGGCCGGAAGTCTGCGCTGGACTGCCGACGCCCGGGGCGTCTCTTTCGTTAAATAACTCCTAAAGTCTTCATTGGACGTCCAACTATTGTTTACTCAATTGTTACCATTTTATTTTGCTTACCATTGTTTCGTAGATCCAGTTTCGTAAGATCTGGTAGACGTCCGAAGAGTCCATCCGACTTTATCTGACCCAAGCTGTTGTCAGACATCAACCTGCAATTAAAAGTAACAAGTTTTAACATAAAGCCTTAGAGAGACGAACCTTCATGCGGACACCTTATTTTTTTTTTGGGAATGCATCAACATCTCTCCAGTCAACCTATGAGGTTGTCGGCTGCTTAACTTGCCTGTAGCCAGGCGCGGTCCGAGGGGGGGGGGGGGGTCCTAGGGGTCATGACCCCCCCCCCCAAAGATAGTCATGCTGTCGGTACCCTGAACGATTTGCCTGTCTTACTATCTTAAAATTGTTCTCACTTGAGCCACGGAGACTCAGGACATTTGCAAAAAGATTATAACCCGGGACATCATGCTGATCAGTAGCGCTTGCGACTACTAGACCAAAGAGGATGTACCTTCCTTAAAATATTCTTCAGTACTCGGTGACCCCCCCCCCCCCCCCCCCCAAAATGTTAGGCTACGACCGCGCCTGCCTGTGGCTACCTTAATAAATTCAAGCCTCCAGTAAGGGCTTAAAAATTTAAAACTAGAGCGACTATTTGCACCTTCTGTGGGGTACGGACCTCAACTTAGGGCATCGCTGGCAGAGGGCAGCAAGGGACGGGCTGAATCTCAATGACGCATTTCAGCCTGCGGCGCGGGAGATATTTTAGTGCACAGCTGTGTGCGCAGACACAGATGCACTCTCCTTCACTCTCACAGTCCGATGGGACGGCAATCCGACCGACACGATCAGAGAGAGATCAGGCGCGGGACCATCCTCTTGGTGTGGTTTCTTAGAAATTACCCCTACCTCCTTCCTTGTATTTCCTTCCTAATGAAATGTACTTACAGCGCATCAGTATTGACAGGCAGGTCCCGCGGCACCTCAGTGAGGGCCGCCCTCGTGCACGCCACACTGACGGCCCTCGCGCCGTACTCGCACGCGCACGCCGCCGGGCACGCGGCCGCTGAGCCGCAGGCGTTCGCTGATTCTTCTCCGGCTGGAATTAAAGAGTGAGGAATATTAGTATTCATGTAAAACATCAGCCTGTCTCACTGCGGGGTAACGGATTCTTCTTGCACGGAGAAGGCATGAGCATTGATCACCACGTTGGCTTTAGACTATTTTTTTTACCCTTCACGACTAGTGCAAAACCAGTTTACTAGGCGACTCTTGTCAGACTAGTATTTTACTAGTCCGGACTAGTGCCAGACTAGTTTTGTACTTGTCACGACTAGTGTCAGACTAGTGTTTTACTAGGCACTAATAGTGCCAGACTAGTGTTTTACTAGGCACTAATAGTGCCAGACTAGTGTTTTATTAGTTTTGACTAGTGCCAGACTAGTGTTTTACTAGGCACTAATAGTGCCAGACTAGTGTTTTATTAGTTTTGACTAGTGCCAGACTAGTTTTTTAGGGTTCCGCACCTTAAAAGGAAAAAGCGGAACCCTTATAGTATAGGATCACTTTGTTGTCCGTCCGTCCGTCCGTCCGTCCGTCCGTCCGTCTGTCAAGACCCTTTTTCTCAGGAACGCGTGGAGGTATCAAGCTGAAATTCATATCAAATACTCAAGTCTACTGTCTCTTGGAGCTGTGAAAAAATCAAACTTCTAAGCTAACGCAATCAAAAGATATAGCCGTTTATGTCGCAAATTTCCGCAAATTCTCGAAACTCGCAAGGGAATCAAAACCTAAAGGGTACTTCCAGTCGATCTAGAATTTTGAAATTTGGTACGAAGCAACGTCTTATAGCACAGATAAAGGAAAAATTGCGAAAACCGTACATTTTTAGTTTTATCATATAATAAAAAATAAAATAAAATTTTAAACTTTATACCTACAGGTTTGTACGGAACCCTCGGTGCGCGAGTCCGACTCGCACTAGGCCGGTTTTTTTTACAAGTGATGGCTTTAGTACGGCAGTAATTTTTACTAGTCACGACTAGTCGGCTGTGCAATATCAAAACCCAGTATCTGCATAAAACGAAATTTTACAGGAGAGCCATAATTTCTTTAGATCAGTTCGGTCGGGTCGGTTTCCGACTTTGTGTAACTTCGTATTTGACTAATTTCTGGGAGTCTTTGCTAGCCTAGTAGAGGATGGTGATCTATAAGGTCGAAAACTGCAAAAAAAAAAAAAACGTTTAAAAAATGACAGATGATTATGATTTATGAATTGAAATTGAACAGCCGTTGTGTCAATTTAGTTTTTTTTTTCATGGGTTCGAGCCGTGACAGCCTCTTTATTACACGCTTTATATTAGCTTCACTTGTATGTTTGTATGTATGTTTGTTTGTAACCGACTCCTTATAGCGCGATTTTGACCCACTTTAAACGACCAGATTTCATTCAAACTTTGCACACCCGTCAAGGAAAAAAACTGTCTTCGAAAACTACGCTGACATACATCACAAACTAATTTCTGCCATTTCCTTGCCAGAGTTACCAGGACAGCAAAAAAATTGTCTTCGAAAACTACGCTGACATACGTCACAAACTACGCTGACATACGTCTCAAAATTCGAAACACCCTAAAAAATAGAAAATAAATAATAGTTTAAAAAAACTAAAAAACACGCTTCCATTGAAAACCAAACTAAAAAGTACAAAATAATGGAAAAAAAGCGTGGGGTGCCTGATATCAATGAAAAAATACCTTAAAAAGCACCCCACGCTTTTTTTTCCCATTATTTTGTACTTTTTAGTTTGGTTTTCTATGGAAGCGTGTTTTTTAGTTTTTTAAACTATTATTTTTTTGTATAAATAATTTTTCATCACTGTTCTCAAAATATCATGAGGAAACTGGCATGTCGTAGAAGCAAAACACGAAGACATGTGACATCGGCCAGTTCATTACGACCCACTTCCTCGTGTAGAGGGGAGGCCTGTGTCCCAGCAGTGGCAACATTACAGGCTAAATTACTCTTTTTTTTTTACATACGTTAGGTCATGTGCTACTCACGTTTGCATTTAAAGTTCTCCTCCCTCAGGGCGTCGATCCTCTTCCTGCTCATCCGTTTGGGGGAGTCGCACTTGGCTCCTGACGTCTCGATGGGGTTCTTGCGAAGGTATGCTGCTAGCCAACGGAGGGAACAGTCGCAGGCAAAGGGATTTCTACCTAAATGTCTGTGGATTAAGGTTTAATATTGTATAGATAGTTGAAAGTGTGCAGTGGTGGCCACGTTAAGGGGGAGGACGGGGGTCGACGAAGTGTGACATTGTATGACAAGGGGTTTGGGGTCCTAAATTTCGTGACGGCACATTTCAAAATCTATTTTAATCTAAATGTTAAGTAAAACACGAAGATTTAACTATTAATGCAAAAATTCAAAAACATTTGCAACTCTATTTGTAGAGCAATAAGGTTCAAATTTCTTGCTCTTTCAAATTTCTCTCTTTTCTTATGTTTGATTTGATGTTTATTTTACAAAAAAATCATTTCAATTGAAATAAAACTAATTTCGGAACTGCTGTAAAAAAATAATTATTGAATTAAATTCAATAATTATTTTTAGATCTAAGATTGTCTCTTTAGAGATTTATGGTGGGGGAACAATAGTGCTGATTGTTTTGCTCACCACCTAAACTAAGATTATTACCATCTCTTACAGACAGACTGCGAAAGAACATTACTGACAGACTGTGGGAACATTAAAAGTTGCGGGTGAATTGAAAGTGACATTCTTATTGCTTAAATACAAGCTCAGCTGTATTCACCAAAAGAGTGAACGACGAGAATATCACGGCTGTCTTGTATCTCGCAGGTCAACCTTTGAGGTTGTCGGCTGCTTAACCGGACTTGCCTGTGGCTACCTTAATAAATTAAGGCCTCTAGCCCTGGCTTGAAAACTTAAAACTAAAGCAACTATTCGCTAAGGGCATCCCCTGTGGGGTACGGACATTAGTCCCGTGTGGAGATGAGTATAGTTTGGTGAAGCAAACTCGCAGCTTGTCCGACCCGGGATTGAGCCCAGGAAGCACATATTTTTGAGAAAAGTATTATTTTAATTAACCTTTTGAATGTCTTAAGTTACACAGTTCGACATAAGCAATTGTCTTTCTATTGTCTCTAATTACGGCATTCGATGAGTCAATACTCACAATGTTTGTATTCCGGTCAAGGCATCAAAGGTTCCATTCGGTAAGGATCTGATGTTGTTGTCATATAAAGATCTGAAAAAAAAAACACCAAATATATATTTTTATTTAAAGGGTTTTATCACTTAGTGATAAAGTCAACACCGTAACAGATTCCACAACTTAAAACTAAATAATGGGTAATTTATTTATTTAATCATTACACGCTTTATATTTTTGATTCTAGCAACAACAGTCATAGTGTTAGTAACAATGTGGTTACTAACTATGTTAGTAACACACCTTCACATACTAAAACAGAATCAGATTGTGACATTACTGCTACAAGGTGACAGGCCCACCTCAAAACCTTGAAGCAGTGGTTCACAAACTCACTATCCAGCGTACTTGCTATCATATTAACTAGTTAATATTATAATTATGACATACTTAATAGTGTTGTCCCTATTCGTTCTGGTAAATAACCCAAAGCAGTCGACACAACATCCTAACCTCCTCCGAATATTGTCTGTGGTGTACGTTCCGGTCACATTCCATCAGCAAGTGGTAAATATCTTCAATCACTCCACAAACTTCGCAGTTTGGTGAAGTAATGAAAATTCGCAGCTGTTCGATCGGTCAAAATTCTAAGAAGTTCGAATTACCTACGCCGGCGCGCGTTTACTGACGTATTCCTATTGTCGATATCATAATCATGAAATATGTAGGGTGTCCATAGTTTACTGATTTAAGGTCGGATAAAAATTAAAAAACAAATGATAAAATAATTGAAATGTGTTCTATTACTGATACTGAACAATGAAAAAAGATATTTGCGCACTGGTTAAAAAAAAAATCCTGTATTTCCTATCGATCTTCCTTCCTTCAAAGCATGGGTAACGAAGCGGTTCAGACTGGATGGTTTTATACCAGATTCCTTTTAACTTAGATCGTTCATAAAAATATTCGTGCCATATTTTTTTGCATAGATATTATTTCAGTCGTTTTTTTTTTTATATATTAGGACTATTAAAAGAATACTTACAATAGTTTCAGGTTTTGTAAATCACGGAATGTATCTTTTCTCACGCAGGTTATTTCATTTGAGTTCAGCAATCTATAACGATAAAGAAAAGTTATTAAGATTTAATTAATAACTACCTACGTATAAATATTCCGGGACATCGCCAAGCGGTTGGTCGACTCTTCACAAGACCAGAGGGCTGGCCAATTTTTAGGTCAAAGAATCAGCATTGCCATCCAACGTGGCAACGCTGCCAGCCTTCTGGGCACTTTTCCCACCGACAGCGACGCGGACGAATTCATTGATGCCCAGTGAGCTCTTTTATATTTTTTACCTTTATTTAATTGTACTTAATATATTTATTTTAATGTTATATACAACATGTAACGTAATTAACGCGTAAAAAAAAATCTGCTGTTTCATACATTTTGGTCGAGTAGGTATTGAACTTTTGAATGAAACAGCTGATTTTTTTTCGCGATTTCAGGTTTGGTCCCATAGTAAAAGTTGTTCATAATGATGAGTACAATGACCCCTTAAGAGGGTGTGCGTTAATTAAGTTACATGTTGTACACAGGATGTAAGGGTAAACACCGTTATCCTTGAAACCAGTGATTTGGTTTCGTTAATAGAACGTAAAATCAATGAAAAAAAAAACAACCTCTTTTTAAAGAAAATCTGTATTTTTCCACAAGAACATTTCACCCTATGCGCGAGGGCAACAAACTTGCGTCTCAATACGCCGCGTTGCCCGACGCCGACGCACGGGTCGCGACCCCAGTCAGTCAGCTGTCAGTCTCGCTAGCGAGCGCACGTAACGCCGAATCGTAGCGTCGCGCGTCGCTCATTTCTCGTTATATTATATTTAACTCAAACTACCCATGGGTTAAGTGACAACGGTGTTTACCCTTACATCCTGTATATTGTAGTATATTTATTGTAGTGTTATATTAGTATTGTAGTATATTTATATACTGTATCAATCAAAATTTGTTTGAGAATTAAGATTTCCATTGTCTTATATTAGGACTAGCTTCTGCTCGTGACTTTGTCCGCGTTAAGTTTCTTGTTCCCCGAGCCTTCCCGTCGCGTCGAATCGCCTACCCGTGCGATTGTCCCCGTTTTTACAACAAAAAAAAAATCATTACTGCTCCGCTCCTCTTAGTTGTAGCGTGATGTTATATAGCCTATAGCCTTCCTCGATAAATAGGCTACCTAACACAAAAATAATTTTTCAATTCGGACCAGTAGTTCCTGAGATTAGCGCGTTCAATCAAACAAACAAACTGTTCAGCTTTATAATATTAGTATAGATTTGAAAACTAAATTATTTTATCCAATGGTAGGTACTCACAACAGCTGTAAAGATGCCAATCCATGGAATATTCCTGATGGTAAGTCCTTTATCTTGTTCCCGTATAAAACTCTGAAATGAAGACAACGTAATGAGTAAATAACATGAAAATTATAAATGAATGATTTTATTCCTGTTTGTACAAATACGTCAATCATATTTTTAAAACTGGATGAGGTCGACGTTCCCTAACTGACTACTCTGAGAAGAAAAGCCGAAACAAACTCAGAGGTCACAGTCTCTTTTGAAGTCCAGACATAATCTTGGTCACATCATGTGAAGACTTTGTATTATAGATTGGTGTCTGATTGGTCTTTTGAGGTAAGAACCACGCAGATTGAGTGGATCTGTCCAGTGTGAATAAATTGTCTTAGTCGGCGGTTTTTAATTCGTTTCTCAATAAAGTATTTTTTAGTACATTGAAACCTAGGTATAAACTACAAGATATCTGTGTGTTCCAAAAAACCTAGAGGAAAATTTGTTATAACGCCAAAATCACGTACGAGCGTTTGTATGGGAATTATGACGGGTTAGCCGCTCTTCACGAATCTCCTTGCCCTCATCATCATGATTTCAGCCGAAAGACGTCCACTGTTGGACATAGGCCTCCCCCAAGCACCGCCACTTCGACCGGTTCTGTGCTTCTCTCATCCAGCGAATTCCTGCAGCCTTTACCAGGTCATCGGTCCATCTTGTGGGAGGCCTTCCAACTCTACGTCGTTCAGTATGCAGTCGCCACTCCGGCCCCATAGGCAATCTGTTCTGCGAGCAATGTGCCCTGCCCACTGCCACTTAAGTTTAGCAATTCTTCGGGCTATGTCGGTTAACTCGGTTCTCCTACGGATGTCTTCATTTCCCTATTCCTAAGCTAAACTAAGTACTATACTGTCTTTATAACAATACACTATACGTAGAACGAGCAACAATGGTTGTATTTTTCAAAGAAAGACTTTGTTATTTGTCACACAGTAGCATAGTTTGTTTTCGAAACGGATACGGAAATATAGACTTTATAAACATTTCATATTGTAGGTGCCGTGTGATGCCGGATGTAAAGAATAGCACCATCCTATTTCTTCCCGTGGGTGTCGTAAGAGGCGACTAAGGGACTTACTAGATTACGGGCAGCAGCGTTCTCTATGCATTTTACCACCATACTGCGATCGCCAAGTCACCTGCCAAGCGTGGCATTTATGGTAAACCTTCCCAAATTGTTGGAGGCCTGTGTCCATCAGGGACATCTTGAAATGATGATGATATGGTGTCAAGGGGGTAGCAGCATCCTCCTGACAACTAGTTAATAACAATTATTCTGCCTCTACAACCTTAAGAAAGTCTAGGGTAGAACGAAATTAAAATTTACCAACGTTTATTGCACTTCACAGAACAGTGCCAAGCTGTATGTTTAGGAGCTCGTGGCTCGCTCAATAACAGACGCACCGCTCGATCGATCAGGTGAAATTACGATCTCATCGGTTGGTACGTAGACGGGTGGCCATCTTGACATCTCAAGACCTGTCCGTGATTCGGAAAACAGTTGCACCGTCCATCCTCAAGCACCCACTGTGTGGAGACTATTGCCCAGCGATTGCTGTGCATGCGGCTGACGTGACCCGCCCAGTCCCATTTTAGTCTGGCAGCCTTTTTACCTACGTCTAGGATTTCCGTTTTGGAGCGCAGCGTGGTGTTTCGTATTCTGTCGGTTCGTTTAACATCTAAAATGCTCTCATTATCCTAGCTCCATTGCTCTTATTATAATCATTAACATCATCAATACAATCCTCTAAATTGTTAGGAGCTGAGCAAATTGCAAATACGGAAGAAAAAAGAGTTGGAAGGCCTCCCACAAGATGGACCGATGACCTTGTGAAGGTCGCAGGAATCCGCTGGATGCGGGAAGCACAAAACCGGTCGAAGTGGCGGAGCTTGGGGGAGGCCTATGTCCAGCAGTGAACGTCTTTCGGCTGGAATGATGATGATGATAAAATAGATTTAAATGACTTACAAAGAAGTGAGATGCACCAATCCGCTGAAGGCATCTGCGGCTAACTTCGTGATCTTGTTATTTGACAGGTCTATCCTCGCAACTCTCTTCACTGAGGAGAAAGCTCCGGCGCCCACCTCTGTTATCTCGTTCTGTTCAAGGCGGCTGGAAAGAGACGAAAACTGGTTGACTCGGCCATCAAATTATGTAGATCACGCTAAAAACACATATATAAAGATAGTGCAAAGGTTGAAGTCGAAAAATTCTCAAAAAACATTCGAAATATCTAGAGCAAAACTGTGACAGAAATCTAAAGGTACAAAAGACCTACAATTCTTACACAGATCCATAGTATTAGTAGCTAAAGGATTACTACAATGTTGGGTCTAGATAGATGAACGTTAATTAGCACGTGCTTTGGCTTAAGTAAGTTCGCCGGCGGAGGTGTGGGAGAGAACACCGGGCAGGTTTAAGTCAGCAAGAGTCTGACAGACCCCTGTGCCCGCCCCAGGGCGGAGGCTATCCATGAGAATTTCCACCACGACATAAAGAAAAGTATGTTTGCCGTCTCTATCTTCAGTTGAGCACACAGTCACAGAGTAATACTTAGCCAAAACTAGTGCTCCGCATTATTTTTTATCTTGGTATTAGTCTTCAAGTTGGCTTATTCAATTCAATTCAATTTATTTATTTCTCAGTACATGGTACATTAAGATCTTACATTAAACATTGTTTCACACATAGTACCATTGCTGGCGTAGAAATATAAAATAATAAAATAGGTACATGCGTTATTTATAATGTCAAAGTATTTATTGTTTAATCAAAAAATATATGTCATGTCGAAAATATAAATCATAATGTCAAAATTAAAACTAATATGTCCAAGAATTCATAATAATGTTAAGGTACTAATGTCATTATTTAATAACTATATTATATTAAAATGGATGATTTAAAAATTCATTTACGGAATAAAAACACATGTCTAAGAGAAAATCAAACATTTTAAATTTAAACTTATTAATTGGTAACATTCTCAGGGCGGGTGGTAATTTATTATAAATTTTAATTGTCATACAACTAGCATTTCTACTATATAATTGTAATCTCTGAGCAGGGACGACTAATTTCCCGGCATTTTTTTTGTTCAGCCTTTCGGAGAATTGTTCTATTAATTGAAATAAATGAGAGTATTTTTTTACAAACAGACAAACTTCAAACATTATAGTATAAAAATATAACATTATAGTACGCATACCAGAAAATCATCAGTTCTTTTTAAATACTTCAAGCGCAGTGGTGGCCCAGTGGTAACCACGGCGACTTACTAGTGGTTCTAACCCAGCCAGGCACTTTAATTTATGTAAATTATTTCATCACCACTGCTCTCAAAACGATGGAGGAAAACATCGTGAGGAAACCGGCCTAGAACCAAAAATTCGAAGATATGTGACTTCTACCAACAAACATTAGTTCCGCGTGGTGGATTACAGCGAGGAGTTCCCCCTCTCACAGAGAGGAGTTCTGTGTCCTGGCAGTGGGACCATTATAGACTAATTATGATGATAAAGATAAAGATAATTTTATTTTGCAAATATGGATAACAGCAAATGATGACAAAAAAATATATGAGTTCAGCCATATTTTACCACGTAGGCATACAAAAGATTTAAAACATTGATCTTAAAACTAAATAATTAAATACAATTTCAAAAACTAAACTAAATATTACACTAACTTAAAAATACTTTCTCAACTAGGAAGTCCTTAATATTATAATATCCTTTAGCCACTAAAAAGGTTCGGAGCCTCTTCTTAAATAATGAAAGGGAAGCTCTTTCCATGTCTTAGGCAATTTGTTATAAATAACAGGCGCCATGCAGAAGATACTTTTGCGCATAAGTGCTGTCTTGGCTGTTTCCAGACATAGCGCGCTATTGTCGCGTCTATTGCGGGGTACGACATCTGATAGACGTCTAAAACGACTCGGATTATACTACTCGGATGATACTTCAAGCACACAAATGATCAGCACGCGTAGCATGACCACCGTAGAAATGGGTTTTGTCTATTCTTGGTAGAATAGAGATATAATTGTCATGCTACGCCAGCATAAAACGGTACAAATCTTTCTACAATCTTTAATTCTGTCTTTAATCTTTCTATAATCTGTAATTTTGTTTATTCTTCCGTCGACAAAACCCATTTCTACGGTGGTCACGCTACGCGTGCAGAGGAGGACTTAATACCACTAGGAATATTATGCTTAGTTTCAATTTCTTCTGAGTTAAAATCATCCATTTCTTGTGAAGTTCAGCAGGACTTACATCTCAGTAGCTCTATGCGGTATGGTGGCTGGTAGCTCAGATAACAGCTTCTCTCGGCAGTCAACAGTCCCCTCGGGGGTGCAGCGGCAGGGAGGAGGGCAGCGGGGCTCCGCTGAGCATTCTACTGCCATTGTGGTGGTTGGACCTAGAGGAGATTAAGAGTAAGGATAAGAAACATGTTGCTAATGGCTACCTTTTGGGCACGCCACAATTGCGGCGGTAACTCCGCTCTTTGAGGAGTGGATAGAGAGGCGCTACGGCGTCCTCACCTTCCGCCTAACATAGGTTCTCACCGGGCATCGGTGCTTCGGGGAGTTCCTTTTCAGGATAAAGCTGTAGGAAACGCCCGGGTGTTTCCATTGCAAGGATCGTCTGGAGGACACGGTGGAGCATACGGTGGAGGTTTCGCCGCCCGGTAAGGACCAGGGTCGGGTCAACGGCGCGTAGTGTTCCACGCGCGCCTCAAAGAGATTTCAGCAGCACTGAAGGGGTCTGCTAGGACCGATGCCTGCCAGGGTCGCGAGATTGTTCGAAAGAGTTTATGAATAAATGAAATGAAGAGATACCGTGGCCCTGGCATATGGGCAACTGAAGGAACACGGGTGGGTTTTAGTCAGTAAAAGTCTGACACGCCCTTCCGCTCCACCCAGAGCGGGAGAAGTCATTTGATGATTTCCCATCCAAAAAAAATAAAAAATGGCTACCTTTATAAATTTAGGCCTCCAACCAGGACTTAAAAACTTAAAACTGGAGCGACTACTTGCTAAAGGCACCATGTGAGATATGGATCTCAGCTTAGGGCATCGCTGGTAGAGGGCAGCAAGGGACGGATCAAGCTGGATCAGAATGATTATTATTTGGGGACGAATTTAAAGCTACAGGCTCAGCGGCGCGGGCTGGCTCGAGCAAGGGTAAAGACGAGGCGGAATAGGTCTGGAGCAGTATTTTTATTTGTCCAGCTGGAGTTTAAAGTAGTAATTAAGGTCTTTGCAAGCCGCTTACCGCTGCAGATCAGCTCATGTGTTTCCAGCTCCGTTAGAAGAGCTCCTCTCAACGCTGCAGGTGCCTGGCACCTGAAAAAGAAGTTCAAATTTGACGAACGGTTCTCAAGGCCTGTTCAAAAACTGGAACATTGATTGAAATATTCTAACATTTGCTATTTAAATTGTCAGCGCTTCGTAGCCCTTTATCCTTTGGCGATTGTCAGCGCAATTAACCAATTCTTTCGTATCAAAATGGATCATAGAACATTCACATATTTGTTGTTCGGAAGTCTTTTCGTTTAAGAGGGCCCTTCCGGGTCCAAATGCGACCGCGAACCTGATGTAAAATCTTGTTGTTTTATCCAACGCAGTGCACGCGACTGAGAACGTAATAACATCTGGCGCGCGGAGATGTCATAAAAGTTGTTCAAGTAAATACGTGTTTTTAAAAACTTTTTAAGGCAAAAAAACCTTAAATACAGATCCTAAGACACCGAATTCCGAAATTAAAGTTATTTTTGACTTTGTTGTGTTTTTTTTTTAAGGAAGTCGGTTTTTATTTTTTTGTAAAAAGTTTTTATTTTTAACTTTCTTCTCTTCCTATTTTTGAAGTCGGTTAAAAATATTTACAAGCTATTGGAAAAACAAATTGTCATTTAAAATCTACATTTACATGAATGAGATTTATAAGAAGATCTTTTCTTTACTTTTTAATGTATGACCAAATTATGAACGGCCAAAGTTTGTATAAAATGTGTGGCAATGTGTGCTACAGCTTTCAGTCGTTTTTACAGAATTTGTGCCCTAAAAAAGTAATTTTTCTATTACTTAGAAACCTAGATAAAAAACCGCAATATACTTGTGTGTTCGTAATTTGTGAAGGAAAATTTGTTATAACGCCATAAAACGCTTGAATAAGAATTATGATGGCTGTTCTTAAATCTTCTTATCAATTAACTAACATACCATACAGTTGATATATACATACCTGGCACCAACTCCAAGAATACCAGCTGCTCTTACAGTAGTCGACAGCCTCGCGACGCGACAATCGCACACCATAGGATTGTCCGTCAGTCGCAGCGTGTTGAGTCGACTAATCGCAACTGGCTCCAGCGAGAGATATGTTAGGTTATTGTTGTTCAAAGTCCTGGAATAATGACGAGAATAAGTGATGGAAACTGTCAAGAAAACGATGAATGGTTTGTGTGAAAGGAGGTATAAAGTCCTTCAGACCGTATTTCGGCCACGGCGGCCAATCTCAACGGAGACCAGCCATCGGCGCGGGAGATAATATAGTGGACAAGTGTGTGCACACACACAGCAACCAACGGGACAGTAGAAAGGAGGTAGAGATATACTGAAGGAAAAAATATGCTGCACCAACCAGAAATCAATTGGGTTATGGGCTGGGAGCTGATGACGACAAGTAAATGCTTGCTATATTCTATACTTCTGGTCCTCTATCTCTTGTGCGTTTTTTGTGCCGCTGGTCCCGGCTGTCAGTCGTTCATTCCGATCCAGCTCATCCCTTGCTGCCCTCTACCAGCGATGCTCTAGGGCCTAGAGCCTAGGCCTAGAATCTAGGCCGATGTCCGTACTCCACAGGGGTTGCCCTTAGCGAATAATTGCTCTAGTTTTAAGTTTTTAAGCCCTGGCTGAGGCCTTACATTATTAAGGTAGCCACAGGTAAGTCCAGTTTAGCAGCCGACAACCTCATAGGTTGAGAAATGGGAGACTGCGAGATGTTATTACAAAAAAAAAAAAATTGCGGTTTGACTGGGAGCCGACAACAACATAGTTGGGGAACAGCTAGTCAGATGGAACACAGAAATGCTGATAATAGTAGACTTAGATCAAGTTGGACAAAGTAGTTACATATAATTGGCCGTTAAAATGACTCATGAAAAAAACCAGACGAATTCGTGGGAAAACTGTAGTCTTTAACAAATGAAAGGCCATCAATTGACCTGAGCTGACCTGAAGAATATTGATCCGACCTCCGTCTTGAATGGAGTCTTATTGAATCCAAATTTGACCCAATTACAGGTTCACGAGGAATTAATAAAATTATTTGATCAACTTTTATTTGATTATTTTAATGGAAAAAGGCTTTTGAGGTTGGAAAAGACGGGAGCTTGATTCTCAAGCAAATAACAATTATATTTTGTTAATTTTTAATCTTTTATTTCTTCAAAAGTCCTTAAAAGTCTTTTAAAGATCATTGGTTTGCTACAGAGGCCCCCAATCCGCACTCGGCCTGCGTGGTAGAGTACAGCGTACTCCCTCTCGAGAAAAGGAGGCCTGTGTGTCAGCAGTGAGAATTTTTAAGCCTGATTATGACTACTCGCTAAGGGCATCCAATGTGAGGTACGGACCTCGGCTTAGGGCATCGCTGGTAGAGGGCAGCAAGGGATGGGCTGGATCTGAGTGATTATTCATCATTTCAGCCGAAAGACGTCCACAGCTGGACATAGGCCTTCCCCAAGCACCGCCACTTCGACCTGTTCTGGCACTGAGACGTGGTCGCTCACAATGGGCCTCATAAGAAGGCTCAAAGTCACCTATAGAGCAATTAATCAATCATTTTATTTTGTTAAACATATGTATAGTTACAGATAGTCCATGTCAAAAATATGTGCACTATGTTTCGCCAATAAATGGCGTACAAAATTAAAACAAGTAATTTAATTAAGGTGGCATGCAGACTTTATAAAAATTTATAGTATTCAATTTAAAATATGACAGCTACGGAGTTACAATCTATTATAACTAAACACATTTATACAAAGGCGAATAAATAAAATCATGAGTGTTTAATTAGTAAGTCGGAATCGTCATATCTTTGTTTATCAGTAGTAAACAGCAACGGAGAGTGATTATTATTTATAGACAAGTTTAAAGCTACAGGCTCAGCGCCACGGGCTGGCTCCAGTAAGGGTCGGGGCGAGAGGATGAGTAAACAGTACACCCTCTTCCTCATACCTCTTTACTAGCAAACCGCCATTCATCATCTGCCTAGCCTAATCTCAAGTATGTTGGGGTCGGCTTCCAGTCTTACCGGCAGCTGAGTATCAGAATTTTACATAAAGCGACTATCTGACCTCCAAAACACACTAACATGATAATACGGTTCCCCTTGGTAAGACTGATGGTCAGACTTTCGCACTTCTAACGACCAGTAACGACTGTCTCAGATCTACAAATGAAAGCTGGAACAATGTGCTTTCCGAGGCACGTAGGGGTCTTCATATGTAAAGATGGTCACCCATCCACGGACCGACCGCGGCAAGAGTTGCTTAACCCGATCCCGACCAGCTGTTATTACTTAGTCACAAGCCCTTTTGGCAAACCACCAATTTATTACATAATAGAAAATATTGAAAAGTCTACTTACAGTACTTCCAAACTCTTTAGGTTCTCCAGTGCCTTCTCATCAATGCATTTGAGATGGTTTCCATCGAGATGCAAACTCTTCAATGCTGTCAATCCTCGGAACGTTCTGCGACTGATTGCCGTCAGTTCATTGCGACTTAGATCCCTAGAATACAGGATAAGTGTTAGATGACTTTACTAAGAAAATGTGTCGTCTTTATGATGAAGGAGTATCCTGCGTTTTAATAGTCTTAGCTCCTGGACGACAGAATACAGGATAAGTTTTAGATGACACGACAGTAAAAATGTTACTTTTTTGTTGGAAGGAATATTGTGTGTTAACAGTCTTAGCACCTAGATTCGAAAGACTTGATCAACGAAATCTGAGGTGCATTACTCGTAATTTAAAAAAAAAGTTCACAGTCTGAATCTGTTAAAAATACCTCGAGTTTCTTTTTGGACAAGTTTTTGAAATTTGACTGTCGCCAAGATGAGACTGTGACGACATTTGATTGTCGCTAAGACGAGTCTACGACTAGATTTTGAACGGTTTTAAATACGAGAATTCTGTAGTTAAATATCATGTTTGTTGTTAGTTGTTGTTATTTCAGTTAACCAATGACAATAACAGTTGTAAGTAGATGTAAGTTAGCTTTGATAACAGATTAAAATAAAACGGCTTTTACAAAACCAATGTGTAGCGTATTTAACGCGCTTATACCTAGAAATGATAGTCGTATTTCAAAAAATATTTTTGCCTTTGATAGTCCAATTTTTGAGAAAGGTAATAGACTATATTTATTGTTGAAGCTTTTGTAACTTGCTGCGATATCAGATGTAAGCTATTAAATATGTAACTATGAACAGGTGGGGACCTGGTGACCTGTATTACAGGTGTTACTACCTACCACAGGCACCAGCGATCCACAACCAAAAACTGTTAGCTATTTCTTGTGTGTAAATATTGTTTGCATTTTTTTTTTTGGGTTTCATGATGCGAAATAAATACTTTTGTTTATTATTTTATTATTATTATTTAACGTCACAATAGGATCTTTAAGAGCTGAGTGAAAAGAGAGTGAACTACGTGAGCTCAACAAATGGATGTGCGAATAACACTTGTGCGACAAAACTGTACTGCGACTCACCATAGTTCGAATGCACGCTTGTGCGACACACTGAATCTAGTCGTTTATAGCACTCGCCGGCCGCTGCCGCGGCACCGCTCGCATCGCTCCCTCGGCTCGTGCGTAGGAGGTCACAGTTTTAACCTAACTAGAGATGGGTAATCTTTATTCCGACAAGTGAATTGATTCACTTATTCCGACTCCGACTCCGGTACCGGTTCACCTTATCGGCTCCTTCGGTTCCGTTTGGCACCGGGACTCACTCGGTTATTTTGGTTCCGCGGTTCGACCAGAACATTTTATTCATTCGGATCTTTGGAATACTTTGGATCATTTGGCACATTTTGAATTGAACAGTTTACATTACAGAACTTACAGTAGGACATTTTATTTTATTTTATTCATACGATTTAAATTTCGGACAGCGTAAATTGTTAGGAAAGAAAGAAATGAAATAAAAATAATTTTAAAATGATGAATGATTTGACAAACGTAATGTTTATTATGTTTGTCAAATCGTCAGCTCTTGGACAATTTTGAACTCTAACTTCATAGTACCAAGGACGCTTATCATGTTGTTTCGTCGTGTCCGTGTCTTGTCTGTCTACCAACCAAACCAGTAGTAGGCAATAGGCATCGACACGACTCACGACGCACCGAGTCACTGAGTGAGCGAGTGAGCGAGTAGTGATAAGTGAACGAGTCCGAACCTGCGCTCCGCCGCTCCGTCTCTCGGGACCGGATTCATTTGGTACCGCGGTGCCGATAAGGATTGTGAGGAGTCAATAAGGTTTCCGGATCCGCGTTCGGAACCGGCACCTTTGGATCAGTACCACCGGAGTTACCCACCTCTAAACCTAACCTAGTGTACTATGTGAGCTCGAGTGTGTCGCACAAGCGTGCATTCGAATTATGGTGAGTCGCAGCACAGTTTTGTCACACAAGTGTTATTCGCACATCCATTTTCTAGAGCTCACGTAGTATAACCGTGAAAAGAAAAACAAACAGAAAGAACGCCAAGTGAAAACGAAATAATCGTGCGGGCAGGCGATGCCGTGGCGATTTCGATAATATTAGTACAAAACTATAGATATAATTTGCATTCCACCAATCTTGCTTTATTACCAAAGTTAATTTATTAAAATATTGATTAAAATGAGTAAAAATATAAGCACTGCCTGCTCCCTCTCGTTAACAGCTTGAAGGCATAGCATTAGGGGTGTAAACAGCAGTTATAGCTGTATAAAGCGTCTTTGCACGCCATTCGCGATGCTAAATTATTAAACTTTAATGGAGCAGCCCTAGGTGTGGAAGAATAGTGTGGAATTGCCCTCAAGATTTATATTAGAACTTAGAAAGACCGCAAATTCAAATATGCCTTAAGTTTAAAACACTTAGCCCGCGGCTCTGCCTTTTTTTTGTGGGTGGGCAATCATCAAAAGTCGTCTCCCGCTCTGGGCGGAGCGGGACGGCGTGTCAGACTTTTACTGACTAAAACCCACCCGTGTTCTTTCAGTTGCCTATATGCCAGGGCCACGGTAACTCTTTCCAACAAACCGCGCGACCGTTTGTCGTATGCAGGTGAAACCGCAGGGCACAGCTAGTCGAAAACGAAAAAGGTAAATTTAAATGTTTAAAAATCGAATTCACTTTAAACGCGGTTTTAGAATTTTTCATTTTTAACAGACGGAAAAAAACGGAGGAGGTTATCAATTCGACGTGTTTTTTTATTTTTTATTTAATGTAATTAGTTTTCACGTTAATAAGACCTATTATATGCTTATATGAAAACTGTCTCACCGCTTTAATAATAATTTAAAAAATTGAAGTGACGATGGTTGTTTATCAACTTTAAATCGTTATAGACCCTAAATGGTCTTTCTAAATGAAAAATAATAAGAGAAACCTTAAAAAGAAGAAGATTCAAAGACTTATTCAATAATACCGCACTTGATATGGTCCGCCGACTGTATTTCCTTTCTTTTTCACAAAATGGCGTCTGGTTGTCTAGATATTGAATTTTGTTAACTGTCATATCTTTAGTGACACTCACAAAATTAAAACAGATATATCAATTGAAGAATAATCAATATCGGCCCACACGTTTGGTCTCTAGAGTGCCATAAAGGAAGATACATACGTAAATTGAGAAATACATTACCCTCCTTTACGTCGCGCAGTCGAGTAATAACGCAACATCTACTCATAAAAACCTCATGAATAAAAGTTCTAACCTAGCCGAAAATAAACAAAAGAAAGAAAGAAAAATGTTTTATTTGCCACAGAACACGCCAACTCTCGTGAGTAGTCATAGTTGGAAGAAATAGGCTTATCCTATCCACTATAATCCAACGCTTGGAGAAGGGATGGGCAAAATGGTTCTCTATCTGTATTCCCTGAATTATTGATGGAGCTCTCCAATTGGCCCTGTTCACGACAGTAGGAGGTAGGGAATATTGGACGAGGTATAAGAACTTTTGTATTGCAGACAATGTCCCGTGTGGTGCCTAACGTAAAGAATAGCATCTTCCCATTTTTTCCCGTGGGTGTCGTAAAAGGCGACTAAGGAACGCTACTAGAGAATGGGCAGCAGCGTTCTCTATGCATTTTATCACCGTACTGCGATCGCCTACCCGCCTGCCAAGCGTGGAGAAATTGGGGCCTATATCCAGCAGTGGAGGTCTTACGACTGAAATGAGGAATGAATGATGATGCGACAAATGTGTGCATTGACAGGACAGGTCCACTCAATCTATGTGTTGTTCTTCCCTCAAAAATAATTTCAGAGACCAATCTACGTAGTCTTCACAAGATGTGACCAAGATCATTTATCTGAAGCGTTTAGTTAAAAGCTATGATTTTGATATTACAAACACAGATACTTTAATTTTATTTGTTGGCACAGATTAGTAAGATATACAGTTAATAAATAAATACAAAGAAAATATCTCTAGATTTGAAAGTACCTAGACATTTCCAGACGCTGAAGATGTCTAGAAATTTTCTGCTCATGTACATAAAAAAAATTATCACAGTCGTCTTGGAAAGATTCTAAAACTTAGACGGCCAGAACAGAAATAAATGGTTTTATTTATTTATTCGTCTGTGTTGTCCTTTTTCAGGGCGAAGACCCTTTTATTCCGTTTTATGTTGAACAGGGTCCTATGCTAATATTGAGCCAATCTTTTCGTCGTTCAAATTGATTCGGTTAAACGAAATTTTCTTCACGGTTCGGGGAAGATTTTATTAGACACTTCTTGACCCGTCGTGGGTCTAGTTTTTGCAAGCGCTACTGTTGAATATGAAGTCGTGGCTCCCATTCCATTGGGTTTTTCTGAGTAGCAGCCCAAAGTCTGGATTGTTGCCCATTAAAGGCACGTCTTTTCTGGTATTTGTTTTATTTCCAAAATCTAAATCAAAAGTCATTCATACAAACTAGGCTGAGAGTCCTTTTTAACCGACTTCAAAAAGGAGGAGGTTCTCAATTCGGATGTTTATATGTTTTTTTTTTTATATGTATGTTCGGCCGTAACTCCGTCATATATAGACGGATTTGCAAAATTATTTTTTTGTTCGAAAGGGGTTTATTCCGAAATGGTCCCATATAATTTTCATATAGATTTGATGATGAGTTCGGGAGACAGACACCGGAACTCTTTAAAAAATGACAGCAAATCAACCGCGATTTCTGCTATCGCAAAAATATGCATTGTTTGTTTGGAATTAGTGCAGGGTAAATACCACAACTAAAAATTTAAAAATAAAAACTTTTTTACAAAAAAAAAAACAACCAACTTCCTTAAAAACACTACAAAGTGAAAAATAACTTTAATTTCGGAAGTCGGTGGCAAAATAACCATAAATACAGATCCTAAGACACCGACTTCCGAAATTAAAGTTATTTTTCACTTTGTAGTGTTTTTAAGGAAGTCGGTTGTTTTTTTTTTGTAAAAAAGTTTTTTTGAACGTCAAGCCCGCCCTTCACCACTTCCTAGTGCTTTAGCTGGGCGCAAAAAACTCCCCAGCAGCATAGCTGTTTGTAAGTTAGAAGAGCTTGATTCTATAGTCAAAGTCGTTTATTGCGAACTAAGTGTACAGGGATGGTGTTATGTTATGTTAGTACTTATGACTTAGCAGCCTTTTACAAGCATTGCAATTTATCATTCGCCTGTTCTTATCATTCTAAATTAGCATGCATTTAACATTTATTTTACTTAATTATTTTCGTTCATATTAATACAATCAAATTGAGAAATCATAGTTGGGGCAAAGTTAATATGTCAATAATTAATATAATACAATTGTTCAGCAATATTAATGTTATCCTTTCAGGTAGTACAAATTATAATTTTATGTGAAGTTAAATAGAAACAGTCTTGTTGTTTGTATAGGACAAATTGCCACTTTCGTGCATGAGAGAAAAATGTTACTTTAAGTTAGACTCTAAATATTGTTTTACTGAGTAGAAGCGTTTTATTATTAAGAAAATTTTTTGTTTTTTTTTTTTTAATATTATTACGGATTTTTCCGTTTTAAATATGTTGGGCAACTTATTGTATATTTTTATTGCCATATAATATGGCTATCGCTTAAAATTTTATACAATGGAATGTAAGTAATTAATAATACGAAAACAAAACATAAATTAAATTATTTGCGATAATATGTTAGCTAGCACATGCTGATATACCAACAAAACAGTGAAAACTATACTCAAGCTGAAATAATTAATAAAAACAAAAACGTAAACAGACCGTGTTCCGTGTCACATTTCAGCCCGGAATTACTTACTCTCTCTCTCTCTCTCATCTGTGACAGTTAATTATCTAATGCATACTTAACGAAGTAACCAACTGATACCTATTTATTATCCTTGAGGGTGAGAGCAGAAATGTATAATGTAATAGAGTTTTCCCAACTACATAATGTTGATTGTCATTGTCCTACCCTTATACCAATTTATTTCAGGTCAGCACATCATATCTTTTCCTTCCACACTTCTCTATTAGTCGTCATCTCAATAGTCCATATCGCACCCCTAGATCTAAAGGGAACTAACTCAAAATTCTTAATTTTTCAGTTGTGCACACCTTCGAGTCTGTCATTTCAATACCTATCGACTAATAAACCAGATTCAAAACTATTTACAATATTCGACTCTAAATATTGGAAATAGTTTTGAATCTGGTTTATTGGTCGATAAGTATTGAAATGACAGACTCGAAGGTGTGCATATCTGAAAAATTAAGAATTTTGAGTTAGTTCCCTTTAGATCTAGGGGTGCGATATATCCAATGATTTTAAGTTCTTAAATAAATACAAGACAAGTTTTCTCTTCTTCATTGGCTCGTCTAGAACAACGATTCGTTGGCTAAGTAACCAATAGTTGTCACCATTGTCAGTTAAATATAGAAACCCGGTAACACAATGCTCACGGCAGCAAGACTTTGTAAGTCTCGAGAGCTCATTAAGCAGTTCGTAGTTCCGGTTGCGGGCAATATGGCGGCGGGGTTATTTCCGATGCAGCTCAGTCGACGTCTGAGTGCCATCCGGAGCGGACGTGCTCTACTTTGTGATGATATTGCTATTTTATTGAATTTGTTCCTTATTTGAATTTGAATTTATTTTTATATTTTGTCTCTTTGGTTGGCAGGTTATTATTGGCTGTGTAGTACCCACTGCCTCGTTACTGTAATGGTCGAAAGCGCTACTGATGGTCCTGGGATCGATCCCCAAGCCTAAAAAAGTTTGATTGGGTTTACCATCTGGACTCAGCAGCGGTCAGGAGTCTTGCTTTGTACCCGGTTGATGGCAATAGGCTTGCCACTTATTACATAGGACTAATATATAACTGATGTGGATGTCCTTGAGGTACTCCTCTGCCTAACTCTTTTGAAAATACATGCGTGTGCTTTGTGCAGTACAGTACCTATGAGTCCAGTGACTGAACAGGTCCACTCAATCTGTGTGGTTGTTACCTCAATAGCCCATTTCAGACATCAATCTACATGGTCTTCACATGATGTGACAAAGATTTTGTCTGGACTTTCAAAGAGACTTCTGAGTTTGTTTCGGCCTTTTTTCTCAAAGTAGTCAGATAAAAAACGCCGACCTCATCTAGTTTTGTTTCAAAAAATGATTGATGTGTTAAAGTGTTTGTACTTTGCTTACAGAAATTAAATCTTTTATCATTTGATGAGAGTTCATTTCATTTACAACTTCCATTCATAAATTTCAATAATGTTGAAAGTATATATAATTAGAAAAGAGTGCTGTCGATACTCAACCCATAATAATTCATTGACCACCATTTTATTTTTCCAACACATGAAATAAAAAAATAAAATAGACATAAAAACATGGTTGACTATTTCATCACGAAGCCTCTATTTTGCTCAAAGCTCCACTGACATACATATTAGACCCTCACGTGTAAAGGAAGCTCAAAATAATTAGTTTAAGTAATTATTACATCAAAGAGGCTCCCGTCGGAAGTGCCTCCATCTTGTGCAGCCGCGAAATGGCGGCCGGAAGTCGAGAATGGATCCTTAATTGGAGGAATATTGTGGGGCCTTTGAATGTTGCCTATATTTTCTTAGGTTATTTTTGTTTGTGGATTTTTTAATTAAATGCTGTAAGTATTATGCCTTCTTTAAACAATAGATTTCAGTACTTTAAAGTCTAACCTTTTTCGATTAATTGATAGTGTTTTCATTCATGGGTATTTAAAAAAAAACTTTGTTTTAATGTCGTTGACAGTCAAATTTTTCCCGACTTGCGAAAAAACAAAACAATATTTTTTCATGCTATGAAATATTTATTCGGTATTACGGAAATTCCTATCAGCGCGTAACACATTAGTCATCGAATCTGAATCATTTTAAACTCTTTTTTTTCAGTTTTTTTATTTCTTTTTTTTACTCTTTCCTGCTGTATAACTAACTGTAATGTGCCTTTCAACTGTGCTAAATAAATGTATTTTCTTTCTTTCTTTATTTTGCTATACATTGCTTTATTCGTACGAAAAATTCAGTATTCTACAACGTAAATAAAACAATGTAGTTGAACTGACAAAACCAAAGACATTCTTAGTGTGGTCCGAATACCCCGCAGATCAAATATCTTCAAACCATACAAAATATGTGATCAAGAAACCTACCCGCATTCGAAGCAAAGAAAACCAATCTAATATCCATAAAATGAATCCTTACAATAATCCCTAAAGTGTGCACCAAGCTTAAGTCAGCCATTTTGAAATAAAAACGCGGTAGAATTGCAAATGGCGGCTGCCAGCTTTTGTTGAAAGTAGCCGAGCATAAAGTACTCGAGTTTCTCTTTGTGATGTTGTGCGAAGTAAAAGAAATGTATTTAGGCGCAGTTGGAAAGTGGATGCAGTATTTATACCCGACTACAGTGAAGAAAAAGGAGGGTTATGATTTTGAATGGTATGTATGTATGTTTATCTGTTCCATCATAATTTCTAAGCTACATATCTTAATTTGACAATTGAGAAATCGTTGTAAGCGTGAGTGATTGTTGGTGACAGGTGGTTATAGGTTTTTCAATAATAAACTAAAAACCTATTAGTCCTCAGAGGCTCTTAGTAGGTACTAGAAAGCTATAATTTGGCATAGACATACATAATAATCATGCCTTCAATGTGATAAAATAAAATGTAGTAAAAACCATTTTTAAGTGTAACTCCTCTACACGTTAAATGAGGATTCCATTTTTTTTTCACCTCTACGTGAATTATTATTTCCTTTTGAGGTGCGGAACCGTAAAAGCATCACACCCTTTATGTTTCTGTCAGGGTCGCGAGATTTGTTCGAAAGAGTTACCGTGGCCCTGGCATGAGGGCAACTGAAGGAACACGGGTGGGTTTTAGTCAGTAAAAGTCTGACACACCGTTCCGCTCCACCCAGAGCAGGAGACGTCATTTGACGATTTCCCACCCAGGAAAAGTAAAACATCCTTTATGTTTGCAGGCTTTTATTTTGTATTTTACTTAGTTTATAATTATTATTTTTTTGCTTGTGTATTGTTTTTTATTTGTTGGTATATTGGCATGGCTAGCTGACATATGGCAAATGATTTAATTTAATGTTCTGTGTCTCGTACTGTTAATTACTTTGTATACCTACTATTGTATACAATCAAGTTCTTCTAACTTAACAGACAGCTGTACTGCTGGACAGTTTGTTGCGCCACTTCTTCTTCCTAGCTAAAGCACTAGGATGTGGTGAAGGGCGGGCGTTTTGGGGACTGTCTTATGTAATTTTGACGTTCGAAAAGTACTGATTCTGAGCCTATAAATGACTTTGATTTTGACTTATCTATTCAATTAAAAACATACTTTGTCCCCAACCATCATCATCATTTCAGCCGAAAGACGTCCACTGCTGGACATAGACCTCCCCCAATTTGAGGGGGTTTACAGTAATCACCACGCTTGGTAGGCGGGTTGGCGATAGCAGTACGGTGGTAAAATGCACAGAGAACACTACGGCCCATTCTCTAGTAAGTCCCTTAGTCCTTACGACACCCACGAGAAGAAATAGAATGGTGCTGTTCCTTACCGATTTTGAATATACATTCCCTTAACAAATTTCATTGTAAATCTAATATTAAAGAATATCTTTTAACTCTTGACTACAGTAAAACAGAAGAACTATTGAAATCACAATATACATGACCAACAACTATATACCACCACCACCACTATGAGAGTGAGGGAAGAGTGAGTGCTCTTGTGTCTGCGCACACACTTGAGCACTATAATATCTCCCGCGCCGATGGCTAGTCTCCGTTGAGATTGGCCGCCGTGGCCGAAATTCGGTCTGGAGGACTATATATACACCCACACAAACTCACTCATACTCACACATACAAATTCACTCACTCATACACACACACACGAACACACACAAACTCACCCTCTCATACCCACACACACACACGCACACTCTCTTACTACATCCTTTTCACACTAGAATTAAAAACATGATTGTATCCCTTAAAATAAATACTGCTTACTTACCTGTAATTTGGTATAATGGACGGATGGATGACCCCTGTAACACAGGTTCCACCTAGCATGGGGGTCATTGATCAAATATCCGTGCACCTGTAAGTCCTAAACTGCAAATGCTGCGCATAACTACTTTGTAATTTACTTTTGGAAATAAATGATTTTTATTATTATTATTATTTTAATTACTTTCGCCACCACTCGGAACAGTAGTTACGATTATTAAATAAGTACCACAATACCTTTCAAAAGGTACCACTTCGTCCATACCCATCCAATTATGCCAAGTAAAGTGTCTCCGCACTAAAAGTGTCATTTTCCCATTGCGCCCCCCTAAAACACGGTTCCCATGGGTCTCCCGTGACATACAAACGGAGGCATATCTTCACGATATATAATTTATAGGGGCATTTAATTTTCTTTTGGAAAAGGGATCCTTGGGGAGGGTGTTTACTCGTCTTCTTTTGGGAAAATTGGGGTTGTTGTGTTTTACATGTAAGGACGTCTTACAAGCTCAGGCTCTTTAATTTGAGTAAATAATTTCATCACCACTGCTCTCAAAACGGTGAAGGAAAACATCGTGAGGAAACCGACATGTCTTAGAACCAACAATTTGAAGACATTATGTGACGTCTACCAACCCGCACTGGGCCTGCGTGGTGGATTATGGCCCACTCCCTCTCACAGAGAGAAAGAAGAAAAACATAGGTACGAACATCGAATCAATGTTACTATGAATGATTTTGACATTACCATGAATTATTTTGACATTACTATTAATTATTTTGACATTACAATTAGTTACTTTTACATAAAAAATCGGTCCATTCCCTCTAACAGAGAGGAGACCTGTGTCCCAGCAGTGGGAACAATATAGGCTGAATATGAAGGAAGGTTCAGCAATATCCCTAATATTGATTCAGATTGTGGTTCACATATACACAGTTCGTGCAGCGAAAAGAAGAAAAACATACGAACATCGAGTCATCCCTTTTCAAATAAAATGTTGCATTCTTTTTTTATCCCCGGGACCCATATAATATAATTTAAGTAAGTGCCCCATAATAATATGGTATTGACAAACTTTAGGGTGGAAACCCTTATGTTAGAGGGAGAAAGACATTGTGTTAAACAAGGATAGAGACCTTTTGAATTTGCGTATAGGACGCATTGTTTTTAGGGTTCCGTACCTCAAAAGGAAAAACGGATCACTTTGTTGCCCGGCCGTCTGTCTGTCTGCCAAGATCCTTTATCTCGGGAACGCGTGGAGGTATCAAGTTGAAATTAAAATGATTTACTCAAGTTTAAAGCTGTGAAAAAACCAAACTTCTAAGTTAACGTGAAAAAAGATACGGCCGTTTATGCCGCAAAAACGTATATTTCGACACTCTCAATGGAATCAAAATGTATAGGGTATTTACCGTTGACCTAGAACTATAAGCAATACCGTCTTGTACTACAAGTATAGGGAAAAATCAAAAATCTATATATTTGTAATTAGATTTAAAAAAAAACAGGGTCGGAACCCTCGATGGGCGAGTCCGACTCGCACTTGTCCGGTTTTTTTGTCTTTCTAGAGTTTATCTGTCAAGTCATTAAGTTTGAAAGAAGTTATTTGACAGGTAATTAACTTGCAATATCATTTGCCTGCCTTTTCCCAACTATATTGAGGTCGGCTTCTAGTCTAACCGGATGCAGCTGAATATAAGTATTTTACATTGACTAAATTCAAAGCCCAACTATGTCTAACAACTACTATGTCCAACTTTTCTACGTCTATCATTATCAGCGTTGCTGCGTTCCCATATAAGCCGGTGATGTTACGAGCATATCATCTGCGACAATATTGGGGTCTGCATCCAGCAGTGCTCTCATCTAGCTGCTACCAGCTTTGAGAGTTGCCGACAATCGAGCTGAATGGCGTGCAATTGGAGAGGCCTATGTTCAGCAGTGGACTGCTATAGGCTGACGATGAATGAATGAAAAACTGCAGTGATGAATGAAAACTTTTACACGCCAATCATATTTTTAAAACTAGATGAAGTCGGCGTTTCCTAACTGACTACTCTGAGAAGAAAGGCCGAAACAAACTCAGAGATCACTGTCTCTTTTAAAGTCCAGATATAATGTTGGTCACATTATGTGAAGACTATAGATTGGTGTTTGAAATGGTCATTTGAGGAAAGAACCACACAGATTGAGTGGACCTGTCCAGCCGGGCACGCATTTGCTACTAATTGTGCAGGTGAACTCAGGTTCATAAAGATAGTGACGGACTAATCACAGTAAGCGTAACTTAACCGTTATTAATGGTAATTTTGGCATTATTATGAAAGATTTATTAGTACCGTGTGGTGCCGGACGTAAAGAATAACACCACCCCATTTCTTCCCGTGGGTGTCGTAAAAGGCGACTAAGGGACTTACTAGAGAATGGGCAGCAGCGTCCTCTATGCATTTTACCACCATACTGCGATCGCCAACCCGCCTGCCAAGCGTGGCGATTATGGCAAAGCCCCCCAAATTGGGGGAGGCCTAAGTCCAGCAGTGGACGTCTTATGGCTGAAATGATGATGATGATGAAAGATTTTGACATTACAATGAATAATTTTGACATTACAATTAATTATTTTGACAATGCAATTAGCTATTAATCATTCAATATAATTTGCCAAATACGAAAATGTTTAAGATGTGTATGTACGAGTATGTAATTTCTATCAAAATTGGATTTTATGATCTGTTAAATAAATTATTTGATTTGATTAACCTGATCGATCGACCCGTGCTGATGTTTTTACTTAGACAAAAGCTCTTTCTCACCCATATTAGCTAATATATCAAGAAAATCAGAATTTATCACATTTCTCCACGTCTTTTTATCTTATAATCAGAGTCACAATTTTAACAAAATGTCATGGCGTTTTCTATGGGTGTGTGAAAGCCTTCCTGTGTTTCGCTTTGGTATAAAAACAAATTGCCATGGGGTGGGGGAAAAGGGATTCAAATATCAATGACTTTTTGCGATGCAATAAGGAGGGTTGTGATTTTGACCGGTACGTATGTTTGCGGGTATGTCTGTAATTTCTTCTGTATAGCTTAGAAAAATCCAGGACCTCGTGTTCAGTAGTACCTCTTGCACTAGACCAACATGGCAATCACATTTCTAACATAATAGGTGTTAAATCTGTACCAATAATGAAGCTGGACCGTGTGGTACCGGACGTAAAGAATAACACCATCCCATTTCTCCCCGTGGGTGTCGTAAAAGGCGACTAAGGGACTTACTAGAGAATGGGCAGCAGCGTTCTCTATGCATTTTACCACCATACTGCGATCGCCAACCCGACTGCCAAGCGTGGCGATCATGGCAAAGCCCCCCAAATTGGGGGAGGCCTAAGTCCAGCAGTGGACATCTTACGGCTGAAATGATGATGATGATGAATGAAGCTGGAGAGTTTGTATTTGCCCAGACGCATGGGAACCAAGATGTCATTGTATTGATCAATTATGGTTCCCAGGAGAGAATAAACCGTTTACCTATTACTAGCTGTCGCCAGTATTACCCGTTACCTCGTCTGAGTGTATTTTATATTTCTGAAGTAGGTCGTTGGTTAAAACTCAAGCAAGCACTTTACTTTGTGTAACTTATTTCATCACGTTCCGTGTGGTGTCGAACGTAAAGAAAAGCACCATCTCATGTCTTCCCGTGGGTGTCGCAAGACGCGACTAAGGGACTTACTAGAGAATGGGCAGATTCTCTGGGCATTTTACCATTATACTGTGATCGCCGACCCCTTTCCAAGCGTGGCGATTATAGCAAATCCTCCCAAATAGGGGGAGACATATGTCCAGCAGTGGACATCTTTCAGCTGAAATGATGATGATGAATTTTTCAGCAGAAATGGGTTTTGTCGATAAAAAAGTAGAAAAGAAGGACAGATTCAAGAAATGTTTCTGTTATCTATTCAACAAAAGTCTACGATGACAAATTTTTGCTCTACTTTTGACCCTTGGAGATAAAAACATTTTTTATAATACAACCCTTTAATTAATCCAATTGAAAGACTATTTAATAAAAAATTAAAAAAAAAAAAAACTGATAATGTAGCATCAACATTTATTAATTTATTTATTCAATATAACTATACAGAGGCGTTTCCATCACTAGCTACCTCCTCGTTTGCTATGGAAAGAATGTCTTTGTCTTCATAAAAATACGAGACTACAGGGCGCCCCGTGCTGGGGCAGAAGAGATGTCAAGTTGGATAGAAAGAACTATATCTATTCTTGGTAGAAAATAGATAACATTGGTCTTGCGACGCCTGCTGTAGGTCAAACCAGCGCTGAATAGCCTCCCCAAAAACGGGGGGTTTTGCCATAATCTCCACGCTTGGCATGCAGGTTGTTGATCGCAGTATGGTGATAAAATGCAAAGAGAACACTGCTACTCATTCTCTAGTAAGCCCCTTAGTCGCTTTTTATGACACCCACGTGAAGAATTAGAATGATGCTATTCTTGACACACGGAACCTACTGGACAATTATTACAGGCCAGTATTGTAACACTGCCCGGGAGCCGATCCCACCTTTCGTCGGTCCTAATGAAGATTTATGTTACCCAAAGTGGTGCTAGGGTCCAATGGACCATGCACTTATACTAGAAGGGACATCACTATAACTAGGGCAGGAGATAATGAAAAAATTCGATAATAATATCCGTTTGTACAGTCACACTCATATAAATCATTTGCTGTCAGGATGGTAAGAAACGTGCGCCGGCGCTGGGCTAGTGAGGGGACGGTAAGTTATCGATATCGATAAAAGTGGTCTCGATAATAATGGTGGACTGGTGGTGGTGGTAAAACGATACTATCATTCTACATACAAATGCTAAAAAAATCCTGAAACTTTAGACGTTACACAAATTTAAATATGAGAATCGAAGCTAACTGAGGATTGAGTGGTATTAGTCAAAATTTTGGAGTGTAAAATTTGAGTGTAAATGTAAAAATGATTTAAAAGAAAAAAGTGTCTGTGAATGTGAGTACCATGACGTCTGGCGGTTTTAGTATTTTGTAAATGGCCTACGCATGTCCTGCAGATCTGGAGCTGAGCTACATAATGACTGATGCATGCATGCCGTCTGTAGAACAGGTCAGCTCAAAACTGCAATGTGATTTTCTTCAAAAAGCCCTTCCAGATATGGCCCTGCATTGTCAGATAAACAAAAAAACCCTAATAGTATAATGTGTGCAGTTTAAAAGAGACCTCTGAGTTTATTTCGACACTTCTTCATAAGTCAGCTAGGATATGCCGTTTTAAAATATTGAACAAAAAAATGTTGACGTGTAAAAGTATCAAGATCTACTTTCATAAATAAACATTTCATTTCATTTCACTGAGTAACATCGCAAACACACACAGCCAAAACTCTAACACAATACCTGTAATACATTTTTTTTTCTCTATTCACTATTACTCAAATTGTAACCAAACGCAACAACCATTCATTACTCTAATGAAACCAACTTCTCGTTTATTCCATTAAACTATTTCAAACACACAAAAATAAAAATAAATGCGTAGATACCATTCATACGCCACACGCCACTATTTCCAACAAAACAAATAAGAATAAACATCACAAAAGGCAGCCAAATCCGATTTACTTCATTACAGCTAAGCTTACTCACAATGAAACGAACGTGCTCCAACATAGAGCGAGCAAATCATTCATTCAGTCATTCCATTCGTTCTTTAGTTTTATCGATATAAAAGTGTCGAGGTAATCCCCTCACTAGTGGCAGTGGACACGTCCAATGAAGCGGTTATTGTTGATCGGTTATTTGAGAGTGTAAGGAATGCATCCGGTTTTGCTTGTGTGGTAGTTAATGGTTGGAAGCGATGAGATTTGGAGAGTATAGGTAAGATTTATACCTACTTCAGAGAATCATATTATGAACCTTATGTAAGTTTTTTACCGTGTAATATTTATATGCTATTTAGGCTAACAGACAAAATAATATTAATAAAATTTACAAGTATATAACAACAGAAATAAAAGAATCACAGGGCATGAAAATACTCGTCGCTGTCAATGTGAAAAATGCCCAAAAAACTTGTAGCATTGCCACGTTGTATGGCAATGTTTCTTCTTTGGCCAAAAAATAGGCCAGCCCTCTGGTCATGTGAAGAGTCGACTAACCGCTTGGCTGTCTCGAAAAACCAAGTGGGTACTCGGACCCCATGGCCCTAATGTTTCAACCCCAAACGACTCAAATATGTAACTTCCAATGAGATTGGAATATTTTCGCCGTTTGAGGTTTTCCGCACCTGCCGAAGCCACCCCAGCACAGCCCGTTGTAAAATAATCATATATTTGATATTCCCCTAGATCTTCATGGCTTCCTCAGGGCATCAGTCGATACCGAGGAATTCACTAGCCCGAAGCGGGAAAATCTTCATTTTTAAATAATATACCTACGTATTATTTCGTGGGCGACTCGCAAGAACTTATTGCGCGTGTTTTATTTATGGGTGAATAGACAACTCCAGGAATTCGTATTGGGCAATTGGCATGTTTTGAATTTTATACACTTTATGGCATGTATTTATTTGCAGTGATCTTTTTTTTTAATTTTTTGAGTGTTTTGTATATGAGCTACGCAAATGTCCTGCAGATATACTATCATCTCCTGCCAGGGTCGCGAGATTGTTCGAAAGAGACACCGTGACCCTGGCACATGGGCAACTGAAGGAACACGGGTGGGTTTTAGTCAGTAAAAGTCTGACACGCCCTCCCGCTCCGCCCAGAGCGGGAGAAGTCATTTGATGATTTCCCATCCAGAAAAAAAAAAAAGATATGCTATCATCTTGTGACGGATCGTTGAGCTCCCTAAAATAGGGTTGAGCTACACGATGACTGATACATGCATGCCGTCTGTTGGGACAGGTCAGCTCAAAGCTAATCGCTCTTTCTTCAAAAGGCCTTCCAGACACGGCCCTGCATTGTTACACTCACATAAAATTCTAATGATATAATGTTTGGACTTTACAAGAGACCATGACCTCTGAGTTTGTTTCGGCATTTCTTCTCAATGAACAGCCAGCTAGGAAATGCCGCCGGCGCCATCTAGTTTTAAAAATATTGACCAACAAAATATTGACGTGTAAAAGTATCTTATAAGATCTACTTACAACAATAAACATTTAATTTCAACTATATTGCATAAAACTGCAAAAGATGTCTATAACCTAGTACATATTTCTGGGGTTGTCGATTCACCCTCAAATAAATTAACTGAGTGCAAGTCACTAATAGAAAATAATATATTATTTAAAATTCTCGATTCGTCTGATCCAAGCGCGGAAATTTGTGCAAATTGATTAATGAGTCTGCCTTAGATGTCACTGCTTGCGGTAGCGTCGGGCGTCGGGTCGCCTCCTTCCCTCAAATATGGCGAGGGGGGTAATAGCTGATCTTTGCGTTATGCTCGTGAACGGGTGCTGCGGGTCTTGCTGACCATCATCAGTATCTGTCTAGCCTTTTCCCAACTATGATGGGATCGGCTTCCAGTCAAACCGAATGCAGCTAAATACCAGTGTATTACATGTAGCGACTGCCTATCTGACCTCCAAATCCCAGTTACTGGATAATACGATACCCCTAGATGAAACTGGTTGTCAGACTTTCGGGCTTGTGACAACCAGTAACGATTTTCAAAGATCCACATATGACAGCCGGGACCAACGGCTTAGCGTGCTCGCAGAGGCACGGAGGGGTCTTGTTATGTAAACATGGTCACCCATCCCCGGACCAACCGCAGCACCTTAACTTGAACGATCGAGTCGTCCTTGGTTTTCTCACGATGTTTTCCTTCACCGTTTTGAGAGCAGTGGTGATGAAATAATTTACACAAAGTAACTTTTTTTTTTGTATGGGAAATCTTCAAATGACTTCTCCCGCTCTGGGCGGAGCGGGAGGGTGTGTCAGACTTTTACTGACTAAAACCCACCCGCGTTCCTTCATTTATCCATATGCCAGAGCCACGGTATCTCGTTTGAACGATCTCGCGACCCTGGCAGCAAGTTACATGCTGCACATCGAACCCACAACCTACCCTCGTTAGCCGTGGCCGTCACCACTGGGTAACCACTGTTCTCCGTTTTATTCAACTTATCGAAAACCGATATAAGAAATAGGATACTCCACCAATAACCTGTAGTTTTATTCTATTACTATATAATGTTTGATATTTTCGAAAGAAGCCATTTCCTTGTCACTCGGGGTGTGCGGGCAGGGAGGTGGAGGGAGGGGGAAGGGGGGGGGGAGTGTGAAGGAAACCTTATAATTCACGCATGGCTGGCTCAAAGACGCCTTTGTGTTCTTACAATTGGGGACTGAATTCTTGGGCAATCTTTATAATTTTGTTTTTTTGAACAGATATTTAGTTAAGTGTGTTGTTTTTGTACTGTGTCTTAAAAGACCCGAGAGACCGAAGAGTATTTTTTGTGGCCTTTGTAAATACGGTTAATATTTAAATGTCTGTTTTTTTTTGTATCAAAATAATTGCCTTTTACTAAACGCCTCCAACGTAAAAGTAATTATATTTAATAAAAAAACATTTTTAAATTTTTTGGCTGTATATTTGTACCAGCTTATCTCCGAAATGGCTGAACCGATTTTGACGAGACTTTCACTGGCAGTTACCTGATGTTATGAGGAGTAATATACGCGTTTTGTCCATTGGGATCTACGAACGTGAGTTATTTAAAAAATCTGCTGTTTTCATAGAAAAGTGCAATACCTACCGCGGTCAAAATAAACGGCTCACCATTTTTATTTAAATTATCATGTTCTGGATTTTTGGATTCAGTTTGCGCATCGATGTCTCTGCCGTCCTATATCATCATCATATTTCAGCCGAAAGTGAATGGGCCTCTCCCAAGATCTAGCTACTCCGACCGGTTCTGTGCTTTTCGCAGACAGCGGATTCCTGCGGCATTCACAAGGTCATCGGTTCACCTTCCAACTCCACGTTTTCCGGTACGCGACCACCAGTCGTTACTTCACAACCTCTTGGCCACATCAGTCATCTGTTCTACTCGTATCTCTAACAAACTGTATACTAAAATGTATTGGTGTTAGGATTACAAATGGTCGATGAAGGATTAAGCTCCATCTATAAAAAATCTAGGGTAATCGATTTTGTAATTATGTAAATGCCGCGCATACCGTGTGAATAAATAAACAATTCCTACTGAAATTTAGGTTAAGTCAAGTTAAAATGCACACGAAAACCTAGATAAAATTGTTGTGAGTATGTCCATATATTTTGTTTCTAGGCAAAGTTAAAGTACATACGAAAACCTAGATAAAATTGTAGTGAATACTTTTTTCATATATATTTTTCTAGCAAATTTGAATCAAAGAAACGTGCAAAAAAGCCCAGTTAAAAAAAATAGTTTAAAAACTCAAAAACAGGCTTTCATATAAAACTAAATTACTAAGTAGAGGATAATGGAGAAAGCGTGGAATACTTTTTGAGGTATTTCTAGTTTGGTTGTTTATTAACGCGTGTCTTTTTAGTGTTTTTAAACTAGTAGTCATTTTTTATTTCTTAGTTCTAGTTGTGGGAGACAAGGTGGACCGATGACCTTATGAAGGCCGCAGGAAACCGATGGATGCCTGATAGTTCGGGTAGCTACAAAAGCGGGTATTTCGTTGTTTTTTTTTGTAATCTGGTGGCCCTGGCCAGGATAATGGCCCAAAATGAAAGTTAATTATGTGCAAATTTTCAAATTAATCCCACGTTTTAAAGGGACGGAAAATCACGTTCAAAGATTCCGTTACACAGGTATGTATGTATATAGATACATACATACATACTAACATACGTATGAAGCTAATAAAAGCGTATTAAAAAAGTTCCTAAATAAAAGCTGGGTCTGTATCCTCGGCCGCCAGTGTACTATGCATCTTTTATCCTTCTCACGCCCGACTAGAACTGAAAGCTCTTTCAAAGTTGCTCTTTTCAAAAGATATGTATAAAAGATACGGTTATCTTTTTATTTTTACCTTTTTACATGTTAAACTTTATTTGTAAGCTGATAAGTATAGTTTTTACATAACATAGCTCTTCTATTCCGGTAGGACGACATCGTGAGGACACCGGCATGTTTTAGAACTAAAAACTCGAAGACATGAGACATTTAACAAGGGGATGGATTACAGCCCACTCACAAAGAGGAGGCCGATATCTTAGCAGCGTGAAAAATAGTAATATAACAATATAACGTTTATTTGGACACAATAAAATATAGCCTAATCTATACTAATATTATAAAGCTGAAGAGTGCGCTAATCTAAGGAACTACTGGTCCGAATTGAAAAAATATTTTTGTGTTGGGTAGCTTATTTATCGAGGAAGTCTATAGGCTATATAACATCACGGTTCAACTAAGAGGAGCGGAGCAGTAATGAAAAATGTTGCAAAAACGGGGAAAATCGCACGGGTAGGCGATTCGACGCGACGGGAAGGGTCGGGGAACAAGAAATTTAACGCGGACGAAGTTGCGGGCAGAACTTAGTACAGTTATATTCTTAAGAACTTAGATACAAATAATGTGGGTGAGTAAATGGCTAAAATTATATGAAGTCCTGAATGCCAAACTAGGTAGTAACCTGTATCTTGGAAATCATTTCTCTAGTACAATATAGACTCATTATGATTCCCCGAATGGTAAGGTAGTTTTTTTTTAGTTTAGGAAAGACATCTCACAGGTCAACCCATGAGGTTGTTGGTTTTGCTTGTCGCTACCTTAATAAATTAAGGCCTCCAGCCAGGGCTTAAAAACTTTAGAGGTGTCAAGGGACACGAAGGAGGAAGGATGGAACGAAGTTCCTTTCCAGGTTCATAATAGTTATATTTTTTTTTATTATTTATTATGTACAAAAAACCTGTATACACTCAACAAAAATATTCTCTCTCTCTCTCTCTCCCTCTCTCTCTCCCTGTCTCTCTCCCTCTCTCTCTCTCTCTCTATCTCTCTCTGTCCCTCTCTCCCTCTCTCCCTATCTCTCTCTCTCTCTCTACTCACAACAAAAAAAAAAAAACAACAATATACAAACAAATACAAACAACAAAATATTTACAGTCGAATTGAGAAACCTCGTCCTTTTTTTGAAGTCGGTTAAAAAGTGTCGTGACAACTTTTCGTAAGATTTTTTTTTATAGCCCCCTTTCACTACGCGCGATAAAGAACTTCGTTCCAAAAGTTTAAAACTAAGGCGACTACTCGCTATGAACCACCAGGCACTGAAGAAGAATCGCCACGCTTGGCAGGCGGGTTGACGATCGCAGTATGGTAGTAAAATGCATAGAGAACGCTGCTGCCCATTCTCTAGTAAGTCCCTTAGTCGCCTCTTACGACAGCCACGGGAAGAAATGAGATGGTGCTATTTTTACCTCCGGAATCACAAGGATCGTTTTAATTTCGCGTGTATCATATTATAATATTTGTAATTAATGTCAGCTCACGTGCAAGGACGCCGTGAGGCATTAATGTCATTATATTTACACCGGATGCTGTAGCAGACCACCGGAAGCCACATGTACAGGTTAAATAGATTACGATGTTATTTTAATAATATGTACCTCTGTTTGGTTTTCATGCCTCTGTGAACGCAGTGGTTGGCTAGAGGTGTCAAAATTGGTGTAGTTTTTTTGATAATGAGGTTAGATAACATAATAGGGTCAGGGTTTTTTTGTCATCTGCATTTCATATACTTTGAAAAACGGTAGATAGTTTGTTTCGAATCGAAAATGGATTTTCAGCCAAAAAGATGTCAAATTAAAATTGGTTTGCACATGAGGTTTTTGATACTGTTTTATAACGTGCGTTTTGTTTGTGCACGATATCAATTTTTATTTATTTTTTAACCCGTAGAACAATTGTGATATTATGTTTTATTTTAAATATTAATCCAATGATCTTAATCAAAAATAGAGTTCCCTATTTAAATAAGGAAGTAGGCGGCCTTGAGTAACAGCCATACTCATAGATATCATTGAAAATTAATGGAAAATTAACTTAAGTCTATTAATTAACTTAATACGGCGAACGAAAGCGAAGCGGTTCCTGAGAAGCCTCGAATTCATTGATGTACAGGTGACCTTTTCAGTTTTGTTACGGGGTTAGCCCTACAGGGTGGGATCACACCGCAGCGTGGATTAGCCCTAAGGGTTGGGGTTACACCGTAGTGATGTTTACACCATGGACAAGAATGCTGTTTTTATTTTTGTTAAAAAATCTAGTATACCCTTTTTCTGCTTGGAAATGAATACACTCAAAAAGTGCACCTATTTGTTTGATTAAATAAATCACAGTTACACAGTTAAAAAAACATGTAAGAATATTTCTTACTCGTACATGTCTTTTGTTTTCCAATATTTTTTGTTAATTTCACATTATTTTAATTATTACATTTATGTACAATAAAAGCTTATGTTACGGGGTTGGGTTAGCCCTACAGGTTGGGGTCATACCGTAGCGTGGATTAGCCCTTTGGGTTGGGGTCACACCATAGTGAAGCTAATATGTATCAAGCTAATGTGGTTACACCATAGACAAGAATGCAGTTTTTTTTTTGTAAAACAAATAAAGTGTACCCATTTTCTGCTTGAGGATGATTACACTTAAAAAGTGCAACAATTTCTTCACTTAAATAAAAATAAATAATTTAAAAATAGTTCTTCATTGGGTTAAACTCTTAAAAATATCCATTTTGTTTTTTGTTAATTTCACATTATTTTAATAATTTTAATTATTATATTTATGTACATTAAAAGCTTATGTTACGGGGTTGGGTTAGCCCTACAGGTTGGGGTCATACCGTAGCATGGATTAGCCCTACGGGTTGGGGTCACACCGTAGCGAAGCTTATGAGATGGAACAAGCGAGTACTGTTATTACATGGGGATTTTTATGACGATTTTATGGGAAAAATTTCTCTTTTATATCTGACTGATTTGATTTGGAAGCTTGAATTTTACCGTCTTTTTTTATATGTATTTTATTAGATACCTTAGATTGTCAAGTATCAACGGTGTTTTTTAGAATTGGCTGAGGTTTTTCATAACTATGATGGGGTCTGCTTCCAGTTTTACCGAATGCAGCTGAAAACTACTATTTTACATGGTGCGACTGCCTATCTGACCTCCAGTTACTGGGTATCATGATATCTCTTGGTAACAAAGAGGAATATTTTTTATCCCTTCAACTGCCAGCCTCCGTACTACAGAGGATGAGAATTTCCACAAGTTCGCTCCCCTACGTTGTACAGGGGCTAGTTCGTGGTCACACTGTTTTGCGATTATAATCGCAACACAAGATGCTTAATTAGGATAAGGAAATTCTCATCCTCTGTAGTACGGAGGCTGGCAGTTGAAGGAATAAGACATGTTAAGGACCCAAATGTCTGTTGTTGAAGTTAGATTTTGACAAAATGAGGCTGCAATCTTCATGAGATAATTAGTACCTAAGTAGTATTTTTATATTTCCCTTCCAAATTATAGGGTCACGTGTGTCTTGTTCAACAAAAAATCCTCCATATTTTTTGGGTTTTTATTTTTAGACATTTTTTTAGAGCCAAATACTTTAGTAAACTTGAAATTGGTGCATAACATTAGAATCTTTGGAAGAGCTCCGATTGAAAAATTTCCCACAAAAATACAAAAAAATCGTCATAAAAATGTCAATAACAGTTTATTTTTTATTTTTTATTGTTGTTATATGCTAGCGGCGCTGGGTAGAAAATTAACAAAATTATAATAAAAGTATATAGACACTGAAGAACCCGGTTTTAGGCACAAGCTCGTGGGGTTGGGGAGATGAGTGCTGTAACGTTATTTGGGTATGGTGAAGTCAAAATGCTCCTAATTATACCTCGACAGAATATTCCACGGCAGTATATACCACGGCAGAATATACCACGGCGGAATATACCACGACAGAATATATCACGACAGAATATATCACGACAGAATATATCACGACAGAATATATCACGACAGAATATATCACGACAGCATATATCACGACAGAATATATCACGGCAGAATATACCACGGCAGAATATATCACGGCAGAATATACCATGGCAGATACACCACGACAGAATATACCACGGCAGAATGTCCCACTTAGTCCTACTATTTCAGCAATTTCTCTAACAATATTATGGTTGACAATAAAGCAACATATACATACAGGGTGTAAAAAAGCTATTTAAAATTTAATCATATTATTTAAATCAGTTTTATTAAAAAAAAAAAAACTTCAAAAGACGATGACAATTTTGAACTTCAACATCTACGTAACCAGAAAAATTGCAGATAATAGATCTCATTAAAAAAAAAACCGGCCAAGTGCGAGTCGGACTCGCGCACCGAGGGTTCCGTACAAACCTGTAGGTATATAAGTAAAAGTTCACCCATCACGACAATCGAGTCGTAGTTCTGTTCTGTTCTTGGCTTGGTTTTATTTCTGTCTGTGTTTTGTTCTGTTTATTATATAATATAACTAAAAATGTACAGTTTTCGCAATTTTCCCTTTATCTGTCTGTGATATAAGACGTTGCTTCGTACCAAATTTCAAAATTCTACATAAACTGGAAGTACCCTTTAGGTTTCGATTCCCTTGCGAGTTTCAAAATTTGTGGAAATTTGCGGTATAAACGGCTATATCTTTTGAGTGCGTTAGCTTAGAAGCTTGATTTTTTCACAGCTCTAAGGGACAGTAGATTTAAGTATATGATATAAATTTCAGCTTGATACCTTCACGCGTTCCTGAGAAAAAGGGTCTTGACAGACGGACGGACGGACGGACGGACAACAAAGTGATCCTATAAGGGTTCCGCTTTTTTCTTTTGAGGTGCGGAACCCTAAAAATGGAAAGAACAAGGTACCCTTTTGGCTTTGTTCAGTATCTTTAAATCTCTTTTGAGTGGGTTTAACTACGTTCCGACTATAAACTGCTCAATATACCGGTTGACATTTTTTACCGTCTCGACCTTCATGTGGTGTGTTGTGTAACTAGAATAGAAGGCAGGAAGGCCTTCAGATTCATCGTAGGTGACTAAAGGAGCGCGGGACGCGGGTGGACAGGGATGCGTGTGCGGCTCGTGCGCCTACGAAAGATCAATGAGGCCGCCTATCGGCCGGCTTCAAAGGGTAGGACCGCGCTCCGAAATCAATGATACATGCCACGCATTGAGTAGGGTGCGTATGATTTGAGTTTCGATGGATTTTAATTATTATTTTTTGTTTTTTTTTTCCAAATTTCTGTTTTTGTTGTTCTAGTATGAAAATGTTACTTTAAATGTGTAGTATTTATTACTAGATCAATTTAATTACATGTTATTCAAAAATAAAAAAATAAAAAAATTCTATGCCAAAAGCTTCTATTCCGTTCACCTATTACCCCCATTTTTTTTCAAGACGCTAAAAAAAGTCACCCAGTATTTGAAACCTGAAGCCATTCGTACTAATGATTTATAGTTGCCAAAATATCCCTTTGAAAACCACGCGTACTGTATTAAGAAAAAATTGTGCAAGCGAGCACGTATTTCCAATACCAAGACTAATATACTTATCGTCCATGTCGAACACAGACCACGTCTGATCTAAAACCGATCGACTAAAGTTATCTACACCAGATATTGATACATGTATGTGTGATGATTGATCGTTTAAAGCTACAAGCCACAATGGAAAGTGTGAGTCTAGTAGGATCCTATAAATATTTACTACATAACCAGCCTAAATTATTTCCAAAACTGGGACAGAGGGAGGGAAATATTTAGTAATCTAACCTAACCCATATCTACCCTCAGACACAAATAACCGTTGTAACTATCTAGGATATAAATAAATCAAAGTTTCTTTTATCGACCTTCTAGTATCGCTACACTTATGCCACGAACCTTCTTCAAAACGACCCTGACTTGTACTTGACTCCACTTAATATAGTAGCCGAAAATCTCTTGGAGTCGGGGAATATTTGGTTTGTATCTTTTGAGTGACATTAAGTGGACTTGATGTACTTTTTTTAACTACAACAGGGAAGCCCATGGCCTTTATCTCAACTGGTGGTAAGTGATGATCAGGCTGAAGGTGGAAGTGATTCACCCGTAACCCTCAACAACAGAGGAACTGGCTATTGCTATCTTATCTCCAAGTTCCGAATCACAACAATACTGTTAACATCCTTATCGTGACGACAGACTTTGATAAGATGGTGGTAGCTAGGCAGGTCGACTTAGAATAAGCTCTACTAGTCCTACCACTAACAAAACTGAACGGAAAATTTTGCACCTGCTTTGAATCATACCGGGAATCTCTTGGTCTGAGACAGGTGGTCTTACCACTAGACCGGAGAGCCGGTATTTTTTTTTAGAAATATGAAGGCCCGTCACTTGAAAACTTCGATCAAAAATGTACATTATTGAGCGAAGCTTGAAAATATCATCTTATTTATCTCTTTACCAGCGGGACGACCACGGCCTCTCTGACAGCCTTGAGTCAAGCATTTTATCACGGTTTTTGCTCCAAAACTGTGATAAAAATGTGTGACTCAAGCCTATGCACTGAAAACTGCTCGTACCTACTACCTTTTTACCGTGGTATACGTTACTGCTTCAGGCCTATCTACCCTCATTTTGACTTCACCAACCCAAACGCCCAACACCATCCAGGGGTAAGTGAACACCAAGAAACCTTGGGACCAACAGGGACCACACCATTGACCTGCTACGCCAGGTCAACTACTCACAGTCTCTGCAGGTGTCTTAGTCTCAAAAATAGCCCCTCTGGCAAGTGACCCAGGCGGTTATTGTTGAGTCTCCTGGAAGGAAATATTAATATAGTCCAGCGTTTCTTAACCTGAGAAGTTTTAAGATGGAGTCATATTAATCCAGGGACTAAAGAGGATTTTTGTGTACCAGTAAAGAATATCTATGATATTAAAAGTAAAAATAAATAACAACTCCTTCTCATTTCTTTAGTGATTTAAACATACCTAGAATTTATTTAAACGTTAAGGTTTGTTTTTTCTTCAAAATCTCTAAAATGAAAACCAAAATTGTTGCCATTGAACTTTTCATTGCATACTAAAAGTATTTAATTTAGGGCAACACGTTATTATTACGTAAAAATATGAATATCAAAGTAAAATAAAAAAGAGTTAAGAAACGCTAAGACGACGCCGCAAAGTTATTGCATACGGAACAAACGCAATCAGAAATTCCAATTGGTAGTTTTCAAATTGGAACGTCGCATTTTGCTGTACGACGCAACTTTGTAATGAGGTTTCACACTCCAGACTTTTTTAATGGTTTTAGAATTGGAAACTGCAATATTTCTTTTTTATAAACACGATGTTTGTTTGTTTTTTCCTGAAAACTTTCCCCTGTCCTAACAATTTTTAATCCCCCAATTGTTTAAATTATTCCAGGACTATAACCATTAAAATGCCTGCATGAAATTAAAGTATAATTAATTAAAACTTTATGCAAATGTACTCACAGTCGTTCTAACGCGTTCAGCTCTAGGAAGGCATCCCTTTCGATTGTGTGTATTAAGTTTTCTGATAATTGCCTGTAAAAGAGAAAATATGAAAAACATAAAGCAAGTTTATTATTTAGTTAATTTGGGACAACTTGCAACAAGAGTAATCGAATTAATTCAATCTATTAATCATCATTTAAGCTTAAAGACGTCCACAGCTGGACACAGGCCTCCACTAATTTTGGGAGGTTTGCAATAATCGCCACACTTGGCAGGCGGGTTGGCGATTGCAGTATGGTGGTAAAATGTATAGAGAACGCTGCTGTCCATTCTCTAGTAAGTCCCTTAGACTCCTTTTACGACACCCGCGGGAATAAATGGGACATCTGCATTACAAAAATAAATAAAAAATATATAAAAAGTTAAAACTCACAATGTTTTTAAGTCCTTCAGGCTTTGGAAGTCGCTTTGAAAGATGATTGTAATGTTGTTGCCTTGTAGATCTCTGAAACAATAGAAAAAGTGTTGATTTATGTTGTGTTCACTTTTAGAACATATCGAAATCATCATCATTATCATTTCAGTCGTAAGACGTCCACTGCTGGAGTTAGGCCTCCCCTAATTTGGGGGGGTTTGCCATAATCGCCACGCTTGGCAGGCGGGTTGGCGATCGCAGAATGGTGGTAAAATGCATAGAGAACGCTGCTGCCCATTCTCTAGTAAGTCGCCTTTTACGACACCCACGGGAAGAAATGGGGTGATGTTATTCTTTACGTCCGGCACCATACGGTACAAATACAGATGGATGGATGGAGATGATGGATGGTATCGAAATACAGTTTATTATTTTTAAATTAAATGCAACAAGCAAAACATACAAAGATACACAAAAATAGAGCAGTGGTGGCCAAGTAGTAACGGCCGCGACTTTCGAGTCAACGGTGGTGGGATCGAACCCAGGCAGGCACTTTACTTTGTGTAAATTATGTCATCACCACTGCTCTCAAAACGGTGACTGGGTTTTTTTCACTTTATCCCGGTAGTACGTTAGCGCGGTATAATTTCCGTCCTGCATGCGGGCGAAGCCGCTGGCAAAAGCTAGTTTTTAAATTAAAAAACTTTAGAGGTGTCAAGGGACACCCGGATGGAACGAAGTTCCTTTCCAGGATTCATAATTTTATAGTTTTTTTTTATTATTTATTACGTACAAAAAACCTGTATACACTCAACAAAAATATTCTCTCTCTCTCTCTCTCTCTCTCACTCTCTCTCGCCCTCTCTCTCACTCTCTCTCGCCCTCTCTCTCCCTCTCTCCCTATCTCCCTGTCTCTCTCCCTCTCTCTCTGTCTCCCTATCTCTCGTGACAACTTTTCGTAAGAATTTTTTCCGTCTAGCCCCCTTTCTCAACGCGCGATAAGGAACTTCGTTTCAATATAACAATTAAAAAAAAAAAACCAAAGCATGTATGTCATTTATTTTTAATTACTATTTTAGAATAAGTTACATTATAAGATAATAATCAGTAGGTCCTCTTCTCTACTTACTGTATTTTCCTTTGCTGTGTCCGACAGGGTCCACGATTGTTTTTAAATAAAATGGCTTACCACCTAAGCATATACATTGTGGAATGCAATAAAGTATTAAGTATTATGTACTAAATCTTTTGATTTGAACTAACTTTACACATAGTGCGTAATATTTCAAGTAAATCGTTCAAAACAGCAAGAAAATACCTGTAAATTAGAGTAGTAACTAACACCTGTATTTTTTTTTGGGTAAAGCATTTCACAGGTCAACCTGTGAGGTTGTCGACAGAGGAATCAAACCTTGAACCTCAAAATTTACAGCTCCAATTGTTGGCACCACACCAGATTACAACACAGTCACCATGCAAAAACTGGCTGTCTTTGACTGGCCTGTTAGTCTAGTGGTTAGTGACCCTGACTGCTAAGACTGAGGTCGTGGGTTCGATTCCCACCCAGTACAATCTTTGTGTGATGAGCACGATCATTTGTTCTGTGTCTGGGTGTAATTTATCTATAATATGTATGTATTTAGAAATATATAAGTATATTTATCAGTTGTCTGGTTACCATAGTACAGGCTCTGCCTAGTTTGGGATCAGATAACGGTGTGTTGGTTGTCAACATATTATATTATAAAGGATATTATATATTATTATCAGCCTATAATGTTCCCACTGCTGGGACACAGGCCTCCTCTCTGTGAGAGGGAGTGGGCCGTAATCCAGTACGCGAACCCAGTTCGGGTAAGTAGATGTCACATATCTTCATATTTTTGGTTCTAGGACTTGCCGGTTTCCTCACGATGTTTTTCCTTCACCGTTTTGAGAACAGTGCTGATGAAATAATTTACACAAAGTAAAACCACTGTCTATCTTCGAACTTACAACTCTTAACTCGCAGCCGTTACCACTGAGCTACTACTGGTTTCTACGTCAGTCGCCATGAAAGGACTCCATTAAGTCTATGGCTATCAATAAACCTGTTTATATCCTTAGATTAAAGACGATAAGACTGGTTGTAAATGTTGGTAGTTTACAACTAAATTGTGGAGTATTATGACCCTTAAATGTGGCACGATTTTAAACCTTAACTCCTTATTTACCGATTTCAAAAAAAGAGGAGGTTTTATGTTCCACTGTTTTTAGGGTTCCGTATCATAAAAGGAAAAAAGGGTTCCCCCTTATATGATCACTTTGTTGTCCGTCCGTCTGTCTGTCTGTCAACCCTTTATCTCGAGAACGCGTAAGGGTATCGAGTTGAAATTAAAACGATATACTCAAGTCTAAAGTCTCTTGAAGCTGTGAAAAAACCAAACTGCTAAGTTAACGTGAAAAAAAGATACGGCCGTTTATGTCGCAAAAAACGTATATTTCGACACTCTCAAGGCAATCAAAATAGGGTATTTCCCGTTGACCTAGAACTATGAAATTTGGCAAATAATACTGTCTGATACTACAAGTATAGGGAAAAATCTGAAAACTATACATTTGTAATCTATACTAATATTATAAACCTGAAGAGTTTGTTTGTTTGAACGCGCTTATCTCAGAAACCACTGGTCCGAATTGAAAAAATATTTTTGTGTTGGGTAGCCTATTTATCTAGGAAGTCTATAGGCTATATAATATTACGCTACAACTAAGAGGAGCGGAGCAGTAATGAAAAATGTTGCGAAAACGGGGAAAATACACGGGTAGGAGATTCGACGCGACGGGAAGGGTCGGGGAAACAAGAAATTTAACGTGGACGATGTCGGGGACAGAAGCTAGTTAAATCATAAAAAAACAGGGTCGGAACCCTCGTGGGCGAGTCCGGCTCGCACACTGATTTTTCCGCCAAATGTGGACCGATTTCAATAAAATATTTTTAATAGAATTCGAAAGAGGTACCGTGGCCCTGGCATATGGGCAACTGAAAGAACACGGGTGGGTTTTAGTCAGTAAAAGACTGACACGCCCTCCCGCTCCGTCTAGAGCGGGAGACGTCATTTGACGATTAAACCCACCCATAATAAAAGATAAACATGAATTTTATTGAACTTGCTTTGGTAGTTTTGGCGTTTACTTCGATAATACGTATTTAATCCACTTTGTTCATCGTGATGATATTGTAATACTTCTATTGACCAGCACCCTAATTGCGAAACGCATAATTTATCAGAATCTAAATGGGATTGAAGATTATTTTTAAACCATTGCGTTATTTGTTCGAATAAATTGTCGGCTCAACAACGTAAATACCGAGAAGAATGCTGTTTAACTATGAATATTAAACCAATTCCTACCAATAAAAAGTTCCGCAATTACCCCTTTAGCCAGTAATGGTATACGAAATAGTGCGGGGTAGATACCATAACAAAAAAGTGAAAATAAAAAAAAGTCATATAATTTTAATTCAGCGTTCTACCTAGGCGCTTTCCACTGAAATAGTTAGTGCCATACAGAATTGGCACCATTAACTCATATTTAGGTAACTATGGCGCCCCGCGGTCACACAGAAATGGCACTTAAATGGCACTAATTGGCACTAAATGTGCACAGTTCGCTAATGGTTTAAGTGCCTCACAACTTAGTAAGGAAGGGTGTTTGATGTACCTTCAACTATGAATATGAATGTATGTGGTTTTGGGACGAAATGGGATGGTAACTCTCACAGTATACTGGGTCGAATTAAATTACCTGGTAATACTTACCAGTGGTAACCAGTGGGGTCGTGACTTCGAACCCAAGCGGGCGCTTTTATTATTATTAATCATTTATTTCAGAATACATATTTTGTGTAAATTATTTCATCACCACTGCTCTCAAAACGGTGAAGAAAAACATCGTGAGGAAACCGACATGTCTTAGAACCAAAAATTCGAAGACATGTGACATCTACCAACCCGCACTGGGCTCGCGTGGTGGATTATGGCCCATTCCCTCTCATCGAGAAGAGGCCTGTGTCCCAGCAGTGGGAACAATATAGGCTACTGATGATGATAATGACTTTACCCACGTTTTGGGAATCGTTATTGAAAACTAGGCATAAGTCTCGATATCGTGGGAATATCGGGGTGAAAAGTATCCTATGTCATAATAACGGTCATGGTGTATCCTTGTGCTAAATTTAACCTAAATCCATTTAGCCGTTTTAGCGTGAAAGCGTAACAAACAAACATAAGAATTGTTTAAAATATTTGTTTTGACATAAATATCAATTTAACGTTTATAACATATCCTCAAGTCAATAAATCAATCAATTCATTTATTTATTCTACCTTCACAATACTGATTTCCTTAAAAATTAACAATGTTTTTAACTAATATTATATTCCAACATTGTAAGAGACGGGGACCTGAAGTAGGTTTTAAAAGTCATTATGGTTGTCTACGGTTTGTTTCATTCAAAAGTATGTCTGTCTGGAGAGACATGTTGTTGCCTTTTAAACCTACAACGTAACTGATACGTAACTGATAGGGAATCCGGGATCTGCACCCTAATTGCGAAACGCACTATTTATCAGAAACTGAATGGGATGGCAGATTATTTCTAAACCATTGCGTCATTTGTTCGAATAAATTGTCGGCTCAGCAACGTAAATAACGCAATGAATGTTGTTTTACTATGAATATTAAACCAATTCCTACCGATAAAAAGTTCCGCAATTACTCCTCTGGAGTAGGACATAGGTTACTTTTCAACCAAAAAAAACTCTATTAAAAATGATGAAATACACGCAGACAAAACCGCAGGCTAAAGCTAATAAAAACTAAATCTTCTAGCTTAATAAAACCATTTAAAACCATAAACAACAAATAATCATAAACAAAACATAGTGTTGTCCAACAAAATTAAATTAGTCGATTCTCAAGCCAATAAAAATTAATCTAACGATTATTACTAATCGAATCACTTCAATTCTCACGTCGCGAGCGATTGCGGCAATCGTATCGATTATCTAACTATCGGGAACAGACGATAATTGCCTGCTACGAGTATAATTGCTGGATTTACAAACAGCGCTTTAAATAGTGATGTAATGATGTCGGGATCAATTTTATCGATAGTCTTAATTTTGATTTTTTGTTGATTATGGTTTTGGTTATGTTGTTGTTTTTGTAAATGGTAATACTAAATTATAAACGATTTGTTTCTGTCAATAGGTTTAATGCAAACACTTTTACGTGTCAATTATATTTTTTTAAACTAGATGAGGTCGGCGTTCCCTATCTGAGTATTCTAAGATTATAGGCCGAAACAAACTCAGAGGTCACAGTCTCTTTAAACCCCAGATATGATCTTGGTCACATCATGTGAATACCATGTAGATTGGTGTCTGAAATGGTCTTTTGAGGAAAGAACCACACAGATTGCGTGGACCTGTCCGGTATTTTGTAACAATATCGCACATTACAGAAAACAGAAGCATGACGGTTGTTATTTAGCCAACAAATTATATTCAAACAAACTTCTTTGATCTATTTAACCAACCGGACTTCAAAAGGAAAGTATGGTGTTTATTTAAATCATATTTCATGAGAGAATAAATCTTATTATAATAAATTATCAACGTGATGACCTTTTGTTTCGAAATCTTTGTGAGATTTTCCATAGATGTAACGATAATAATAGTTTTCAGTACGTGGGCGCCGGCAAGTTTATTTAAGGGGTGGGAGGGGGTGATCTTCAGCCCCATGATGCAGGGTCGATAATTTTTGCACTTCACTTCGGATTTGTTAGGTTATCGTTTATCCATTCATAAAAAATAAAACAGAAATAAGAACATTTTAAATTAACGGGTGGAGCTTTTTGAGGTTTTTTTAATTGATATCTAGCATCCCACTTTTTACTTTGGTTTTCTATAAAAGCGTGTTTTGTAAACTTTTAGGTATTGACATACATACAATCATGCCTTTTTCCCATGGGGGTAGGCAGAAACCACGGAACTCCACCTGCTACGATCTCTACACACTTCTTTTGCCTCGTTTTGGTTCATACAATTGGTCATACACACACGCCGGTTACCAGTACTACGCACCTGACCTTTCTGAAGAACATCACCAATAAGGTCGCGTCCTCCTAGGGCGTCCCCTCCCGGTGTTTCCACTCACATCTGCCTTGTAATACCTTTTGTGAGCCGTCCTTCACTCATCCTCTCAATATGACCAAACTATCTAAGCATACTTTTTACACGCTTTATATAAGCTTCACTTGTATGTTTTGTATGTGTATTTGTATGTTTGTTTGTAACCGACTCCTTATAGCGTGATTTTGACCCACTTTAAACGACCAGATTTCATTCAAACTTTGCACACCTGTCAAGGACCGATGACAATGCAATAATTTCATAAATTTGTGCCATTATCCTTGCAGCCATATACCAGGACAGCAAAAAAACTGTCTTCAAAAACTACGCTGACATACGACACAAACTACGCTGACATACGTCACAAACTACGCTGACATACGTCTCAAAATTCGGAACACCCTAAAAAATAGAAAATAAATAATAGTTTAAAAAAAAAAAAAAAACTTGCATTATATATGAATAAGTATATTTTAGTTTAAGACTTCGCATATTCATATTTTCTCTTCTTGTTTTCACACACTATTGTCTACATTTCTTTTTAATTTCTCCTTTCGCAGGTCTGCTGGAAGAAATTTCTTAAGAAATAAGCAGTACCTTTGTACTCAATTCTATTACTATGCCTTATCACTCTGTATTTTACTGTGTGTACATAAATAATAAAATAAATAAATAAAAACACGCTTCCATTGAAAACCAAACTAAAAAGTACAAAATAATGGAAAAAAGCGTGGGGTGCCTGATATCAATAAAAAAATACCTTAAAAAGTTTTTATCGTTTTTGTTTTTTTTGTTGTTTTAGGTATTTATTTTCTTTTTTTTTAGTTCGGCAAGCTACAGAAGCGTGAGTTTTTGTTTTTGCTATCCTAGTGATCCTGTATAGGATAATGGCACAAATTGATGAAATTATTGTATTGTCATCGGTCCTTGATAAGTGTGTAAAGTTTCAAATTTCAAAGATTCCTTTACATACAGGGTCGCGGAATTGTTCGATAGAGTTACCGTGGCCCTGGCACAGGCAACTGAAGGGACACGGGTGGGTTTTAGTCAGTAAAAGTCTGACACGCTGAGAGCGGCAGAAGTCATTTGAGGATTTCCCAAAAAAAAAAAAAAAAACATACGGAACCCTGAAGAATTATGGTTCAGTTATTAATAAGCTGTGTTTGCAGTAAGTAGTCAGTCGTTTCGTATCCCTGCTGCGAACGTTTTGCCTTCGCGGCACATTATTCATTCGCTTCGTGCAAACTTTATGAGCGACATTCATCATTATTGTGTAGTGCCGTTATACAGATGAGAAGCAGAAGTATCAGATTCATAACTCTGCCAGCGTCTGTGCTCTTGTCAAATCAAATGTTTATTTCCAAGAAATATATTGTTGGTGAAGATGAGATATTATAACATATAGTATATTTATAAGTATAAGATAATGGTATAAGGGCAGGAAAATGATGACCTATAGGTATATACCCATACCTATATATATATTAAAAAAGTAACGTTTCTGTTATGTTTCAATGATGCGAGGTTTCCATTTTTCCAACTTACATGGCCGCTCGAGATGACGAAAATTTGTAAAATAATATTTAAAAATTTCAAATGTTTATTGATCAATAAGATGCCTGTAATTATCGACATACTAATGAAGATATAAGAAAGAAAGAAAGGAAGAAAGAAATGACTTATTTATTTTGTAGAACAATACTCTTCTTTGGAGCTTCGCTACACTCGGATAAAAAGGGCAAAATCAGGTAAATTAAGATTCTGGAGCCGGTTTTTGTCAGCACACAAAACTTTTTGAAGATATGTTAGATATGTTAATCTTACAATATAAAACTTTAACTTGCGTCATAAACAAGTTGATTACCCAAATACGGGGTCAAATTAAAATAGCTAGCAAAACTTTAACCACGTTTTGGGTTTCGAAATAATAATTAATGAAATAAAAAAATCATATTTTTTCATACTGTTAACTTTGTTTAAAACTTTAAATGACAATTAAATGTACTTGACTTTTGGTTTTTGGATATTCGCAAAAAATATTTATTTTTCGTGAAACATTATAAAAACTGCTATAACCCATGAAAATAGATAAAAATGTTTTTGTTCCATTCGTTTTCAATTTCGATAATTTGACTCTGTATTAGAAAACTTATATTCGAAAACCAAGTAAAATCATGAGGTTCATTTTATCCTAGGTTATCTGCTTTGTGTCAATAATTCGACTATTCAAATTTGAGAAGATTATTTAAAACAGCAAACATTGTTGTATCAGATAAACACAAGAAATCGTTTTTAAAATTTAATTTAGAATGATGCATGTTCTCATAAATATATTTTAGGATTATCTGCAGTACTTGGCATCCGTTTAGATCTTAATTCTTTTGTCGGTGCAGTCGGCAACTACGCATATTCTTAATACCCAACTTGGCTCTCAGTTTGACATTTATGTTACTCCCATCCTACCTCTTATTTAAACCGAAACACAGCAAATACAGTACAATAACAACTTTGTTCAATGAGCTTTCGAACTGGAACTTCTGCCCATATCACTTTCAGCACATAACTCCCAAACAAGGAGTAATTGCTTACGCAATGCAGTTTATTTTAGAACGGTTTTGTACCGTTTTGTTGTTACAACAATGTTGTACTTTCTCCCCATGAAACTTACTCCAAAGATTGTGGAAAAGACATCGACATATTTAATGCTATACCTATTCTTTTCCCGGCTAAATGATTTGATTTCTGCAAGTAGGTTTGTACAAACACTTTTACACGTCAATTTTTTTTTTTAAACTAGCTGAAGTCGGCGTTTCCTTTCTGACTACTCTGAGAAGAAAGGCCGAAACAAACTCAGAGGTCACAGTCTCTTTTAAAGTCCAGACATAATCTTGGTCACATCATGTGAAGACCATGTAGATTGGTGACTGAAATGGTCTTTTGAGGAAAGAACCATGAGAAATATCAGTATTTTTCGTTGAGCGACTGCCTATCTGTTTTCCACAATCAAGGTTCTGGTAACACCTTTGGTAAGACTGGTTGTCAGACGTTCGGGTTTCTTACGACCCGTAACGACTGTCAAAAGATTCACGAATGACAGCCGGGACCAACGGTTTAAAATGCTTTCAAAGACTCTACGTCTTGGTATAAAAATATGGTCACCCATCCAGGGACCGACCGCGGCAAGCGTTGCTTAACCTGATAGATCAACCAGTTCGGCTGTCATTACTTAGCCAGAAGTACTAGAAAAACGGGCTTTATAACATCCGGGAAATCACGACTTTATCTATACTAATATTATAAAGCTGTAGAGTTTGTTTGTTTGATTGAACGCGCTAATCTCAGGAACTACTGGTCCGAATTGAAAAATTCTTTTTGTGTTGGGTAGCCTATTTATCGAGGAAGGCTATAGGCTATATAACATCACGCTACAACCAAGAGGAGCGGAGCAGTAATGAAAAATGTTGCAAAAACGGGGAAAACGGCATGGGTAGGCGATTCGACACGACGAAAAGTGTCGGAGGAACAAGAAATTTTACGCGGCCAAAGTCGCGGGCAGAAGCTAGTATAGAGATAAGAAGATATAAATATCAAAATCATTTATAATCTTTTTGTTTATTCAAAGTACCATAAATAAACTTATAAGTGTATACCATAGACAAGGCATAGATTAAATAGACCATCTGTGTATGTTCAAAAGAGGATTATGTCTCTAAACCATAGATTATAGAACGTATAAAAAGATTTCGAAGCGTGTCATGGCATACATTGAACGTGTTTAAAAAAGATGATTTTAAATCTAACTTATTTGATTTGGGCTTGGTTGGAATTATAATAATTTAAACTAGTTATGCCATGTAGTACCGTACGTAAAGAATAGCATCATCTCATTTCTTCCCGTGGGTGTCGTAAGAGGCTACTACGGGACTTACTAGAGAATGGGCAGCAGCCCTATGCATTTTACCATCATACTGCGATCGCCAACCCGTCTGCCAAGCGTGGCGATTATAGCAAGCCCACCCACATTGGAGGAGGCGTATGTCCAGCAGTGGACGTCTTTCGGTTGATATGATGATGATAAAGCCAAGTAGCTATAAGTTCGCTTGGAATTATGAGGTACATTTTTTGTTTGATTTTTTGAGGTAGTTACGAGTTGTGGGCTTTAGGTTTGAACCCAGGCAGTCGCTTTATTTTGTGTATATGTTACCGGCCAAACCCGATTTCAGGACAAACTAGTTTTGCCTAGGCTAAACTAGTTCTTCCTATTCGCGATAGGATAAACTAGTTTAGGCTAGTCCAAACTAATTTTTCCTAAGGCCGATAGGATAGACCAGTTAAGGCTAGGCCAAACTAGTTGGTCCTGATATAAATACGCACAGTCTAGGATAAACTGATATGGCCTAGTCCAAACAGAACCAAACTGTTTTAGAGGTAGCAGATGTAAACCAAGGCTCTGAAATATCGTTAAGGACTGCAGCTACGAAACATTCCGTTGGATCAGGCCAAGGGTTTTGAGATGCAGCTGCAACAAAACCTGGTCCACAAACAGATGCCAGTGCAAGAAGGGAATGATACACTGCAATTCTAAGTGCCACCAAAGTAAACCATGTAAAAAATAAATAACAATTTTAATAATTAAGATATGATTATTGCTTCTATTAAAAAAACACTTACTATTTGTTATAGTATGATTATTTGTATTACCAATTATCCGTAACTTTTAACGACGAATCATTATGGTTTTAATAAAAAATATAATTTTTCCAATTACGGAGTATTTTATTCAGTTTATCTATTTATTTTGACTTGCTAGTTATACTATAATGTTTAGGTTAGGCCATATCAGTTTATCCTAGAGTGTGCGTATTTATATCAGGACCAACTAGTTTGGCCTAGCCTAAACTAGTCTATCCTATCGGGCTTAGGAAAAATTAGTTTGGACTAGCCTAAACTGGTTTATCCTATCGGGCTTAGGACAAATTAGTTTGGACTAGGCTATACTAGTTAATCCTATCGCGAATAGGAAGAACTAGTTTAGCCTAGGCTAAACTAGTTTGTCCTGAAATCGGGTTTGGCCGGTAACATATATAATTTCATCACCGCCGCTCTCAAAATCGTGAGGAAACCGGCATGGCTTAGAACCAAGAATTCCAAGACATGTGACATCTACCAACCCGCACTGGGCCCACGAAAATTGCCTACAGCCTACAAGGCCTGCAACGTTCTCACATTCACAACTATAATATAACTAGCTGACCCGACAGACGTTGTCCTGTCTCTTTGATGATATTTGAGCACGCATTCTGTCAATTCTATGTCAAATGTCATAATGTTACATTAAAAAAGTTTACATTGTCCTATTATATGGTTGTTAAGTATTCTTAAATAAGAGTTCTTAAATTTTCTAATTTTCCGCGCAATTTTTTTATTTTTTTCTTTCATAAGAACCTTCTTCTGACAATTACAAACACAACAAAACAAAAAAAAGTGAAATCGGTCCAGTCGTTCACGCGTGATGGCGTGACCAAGGGAAATAGGGATTTATTTTTATATATATAGATGTACATAAACAATAGTATTTCATAAATAAGACTCTTGTCTCTATTTAAACCAAATGACACTATTGCCATGACAACCAATATTAAAGAGTACAAATTATAATTGTAGGTATATAAGTACTTTCACAGTAGCTATACATTATATTCCTTTTACTTTCGATCGACTTGGTTGTCGAAGTCGAAGCCGAAGCCTGGAGCAAATGACTTTAGTTTAAACACAATTTTAATTAAACTTAGTATTTGCATTGATTAATATCTGTCTGCAGCGGTACAGTTGAGCGCAAAAGTGATTTCGATTTTAAGTTATCTAAGTTACGTTTTGTTTGTGGGTGCTTTATTTTTAGACTTGACATCTATACTATCTTTAGTAATATTATAAAGCTGAAGAGTTTGTTTGTTTGTATGTTTGTTTGTTTGATTGAACGCGCTAATCTCAGGAACTACTGGTCCGAATTGAAAAAATATTTTTGAATTGGGTAGCCTATTTATCGACGAAGGCTATAGGCTATATAACATTACGCTACAACCAAGAAGAGCGGAGCAGTAATGAAAAATGTTGCAAAAACGGGGAAAATCACACGGGTAGGCGATTCGACGCGACGGGAAGGGTCGGGGGAACAAGAAATTTAACGCGGACGAAGTCGCGGGCTGAAGCTAGTATAACATAAAATTACGCTTGTGTACCGTGTGGTGCCGGACGTAAAGAATATCACTATCCCATTTCTTCCCGTGGGTGTCGGAAAAGGCGACTAAGGGACTTACTAGAGAATGGGCAGCAGCGTTCTCTATGCATTTTCCCACCATACTGCGATCGTCCTCCCGCCTGCCAAGCGTGGCAATTATGGCAAACAGCCTCTTTTTGGGGAGGCCTATTTTGGACGTCTTACGGCTGAAATGATGATGATGACGTTTGTATTGTTCAGTAGGTTAAGCAGGAGTATACCTATAATATAACCCACTTTACTAATTGAGCAACCCTATTGATATCATCTAAGCACAAATACGGACTCCAGGCTGTACTGAGAAATTTCAGAAGACTTAGTACCTACATAATAACAATATGTTTGTATTTACATGTAGACTAATGTTATAAAAAACATTTTTACAAAAAAAAAAAATAGTTTAAAAAAAATTAAAAAACACGCTTCCATGGAAAACCAAACTAAAAAGTACAAAATAATGGAAAAAAAGCGTGGGGTGCTTTTAAAGTATTTTTTTATTGATATCAGGCACCCCACGCTTTTTTTCCATTATTTTGTACTTTTTAGTTTGGTTTTCCATGGAAGCATGTTTTTTAGTTTTTTAAACTATTATTTATTTTCTATTTTTTAGGGTATTTCGAATTTTGAGACGTAGGTATGTCAGCGTAGTTTGTGACAGTTTTTTTGCTGTCCTGGTAACCCTGGCAAGGATAATGGCACAAATTTATGAAATTATTGCATTGTCATCAGTCCTTGACAGGTGTGCAAAGTTTGAATGAAATCTGGTCATTTAAAGTGGGTCAAAATCGCACTATAAGGAGTCGGTTACAAACAAATATACAAACATACAAATATACAAACATACAAGTGAAGCTATAAAGCGTGTAAAAAAACAACCGACTTCCTTAAAAACACTACAAAGTGAAAAATAACTTTAATTGGGAAGTCGGTGTCTTAGTATCTGTATTTATGGTTTTTTTGCCACCGACTTCCGAAATTAAAGATATTTTTCACTTTGTAGTGTTTTTAAGGAAGTCGGTTATTTTTTTTTTTGTAAAAAAGTTTTTATTTTTAAATTTTTAGTTGTGGTATTCACCTCGCACTAATTCCAAACAAACAATGCATATTTACGCGATAGCAGAAATCGCGGTTGATTTGCTGTCATTTTTTAAAGAGTTCCGGTGTCTGTCCCCCGAACTCATCATCAGATCTATATGAAAATTATATGGGACCATTTCGAAATTAACCCCTTTCGAACAAAAAAAAAGAATTTTGCAAATCCGTCTATACAGGGTTATTTGTAAAACACCGGCAACCTCTCAGGGCTATGTTAATAACATCATAATCAACAACTTTTGTTTTGTGACTTTTAAAAATTCATCATACTTTAGTTCATCAGATTTTTATACAAAAATAAAAATATTTAATCTGAACGCTCTAAATGTTACGAAGTCTATGCGAAGCAAAAGAAAATGATAGTAGATTAGTGAGGGGAGCGGAGTTAGGGCGGCGGAGGCACTTAAACTTGACCTATTTACGTGCGGCCGATTTTTGTATGAAAATCTGATGAACTAAAATATGATGAATTTTTAAAAGTCATAGAACAAAAGTTGTTGATTATGATGTTAGTAAAATAGTCCTGAGAGGTTGCCGGTGTTTTACAAATAACCCTGTATATGACGGAGTTATAGCCGAACATACATAAAAAAAAAACATAAACATCTGAATTGAGAACCTCCTCCTCTTTGAAGTCGGTTAAAAACTGAAGAGTATGTTTAATTGTTTGTTTCTTTGGTTGAACTCCGTAATCTCAGGAACTACTGGTTCGAATTAAAGTAATCTTTTAGCGTTTGGCAAACAAACGCTAACGCGAATTGAGAACCTCCTCCTCTTTGAAGTCGGTTAAAAACTGAAGAGTATGTTTAATTGTTTGTTTCTTTGGTTGAACTCCGTAATCTCAGGAACTACTGGTTCGAATTAAAGTAATCTTTTAGCGTTTGTTTGCCTATTTATCGAGAAAGGCTGTATAAAATCGCGCTATGACCGATATTTATTAATTCATTTATTTCAGGTTAATAACACTAATGGCCAAACATAAATGAATTTAAAAAAATACAGATGAAATAACATCACATAATTAAATTAAAACAAAAAAAATATTGTATAAATTAATAATGTCTAAGAAAATAAAATCAATTGAAATAAAATTACATCAAATTAATTGAATGAATGTTTTTGATCTGTCAAAATGACAGCCAATTGTTAATTTGTTACGCAATTATACCTTTAGTTTCTGTTTACCGCAAGCTCGTCTAATCGAAAAAAGTAGGTGTATTTAATAAAATAATCATTGTTTAAGTGCATAATTTGTCCGTCATAATATAATAGACTGTACCTAGAATCCATTTAATTTGAAAATAAATACTTCAGGAAAGACCACACTCAAACAAAATTGATTTGAAAGACAACTTTCATTATGTCTCATAATTGCAATAAGGAGCGACTTCCCGTTCTTCAGTTCATTCACTCACATTCCATTCGTTCGCTCGTTTATTTCAGTTAACTTAAATATCAAGTTACTGTTATTGGTATAAGTTAAATCGGTTCTAAGTGGTAACTTTATATGTTACTGAATTAGATTTTATTTTATTAACTGCACGAACGGTTTCAGTTATTGTAAATAAATACTGTTCCGTAAACCGGTAGATTATTAGGTCTTGCTCGAGGTACCTACATTGGTAGGGACATTGACGCAATATATGTTAAAAGATAATATATGTTATGTTACGCAATATATGTTATGTGTAATTCTAAAAGCGCCTTCACACTAGCGTTTGTCCAGCGTAGGCGTTCGATAAACGTATGCGCAGCGCAGACGCCGCGACTACGAGGCGCAGGCGTCGCGTTGTCGCAGCGTCAGTGCAAGGGTAAATGAATACGCTGCGTTAGCGTTGCAGGTGCGCGACGCATGCGCCGCGTTACTGCGCAGTCATGTACAATCCTAAAAATAAAAAAATAATCAATAAATATACCTTACCTTAAAGTAATAACAAGTTTTTCTTCAGGCGATACGCAAAGACTCAAATGTGTATCCTGATATTGTATATCACTTTGTATTTTTTGCAACCGTTCATCGAATTTAGGCTTCGCCATTCGAAAGTAAGAATAAAAATATATTCAATCATTTTTTATGTGTTTACAATAAAGCACAAAATAATCACTTTCACTTGACCGTACACTGTAATGGGTTCTCCCATATCCTTTTATTTTTATTTTCACGTTTTCGCAATAATTTTCTTTTTAAAAGCAAAGCCAATAATAGAGTTTCTCGTCAGAATCCATTTTGTTAATTATATTTCCGAAACGACAATGCAATTGTGTGACGTCTGCGCCACGTTAGCGCAGCGTTCAATTGACTCCAGAGGATACGCCACAACGTTGTCGCGGTGTCTGCGCTGCGCATACGTTTATCGAACGCCTACTCTGAACAAACGCTAGTGTGAAGGCGCTCTAAACGCCAGCTTTAAAAAAATAAAATTATAATTCAAAAGAATTAATAAATAAAGATTTAGAACAAAAGAGTTATTTAAAAAAAAACATGTTTGCAGTAAATGTTTGAGATTCGTCGGTAATAAATAAAAACAACTGTGCATTTGACCGCTTAGGTATTGCACTTTTCTGTGAAATAGCATATTTGTTTTTTTTTTTTTTAATATTTGATGAGAAATGTCTACGCTAGGTCTAGCAACATGTGCTGAATTCACATTTGAACAGGGAAATAGTTTGTTAGGGTTTTTGGTCTTTAATAGATTTTTAAGTATCTTTAAGATTTTAGCATAAAGGTCCTTTTTTATAAAGAAACGGCTGAGAAATGCTGTAAAGCACGACACAAGTGCAAATTTACATTACTTACTTACACAATCTTTATTTTATTGTTTAGAAAAATAAGCAAGTACATTCTAAGATTAATAAAAAAAAAAGAAATTATTTAGAAAGTGCCGTAATTAATTTCGTGCCAAGTAAAAACGATATTAAAGATATAGATTTTTCTGATTATTTTAAAATATCTAATATTTAAAAATGTATAATTTACTGGAATTACTGATTTGAAAATCCACTTTGCTTAATAACATAATGTTCTATAACGTGTTAAGTTTGTTTTAGCAGTTCTCGAGAAACAATACAATGATTGTAACACCTGAATGGCTGTTCCTGTACTTTTAAGAACGTTCACAATCAGTTTCAATTTGTCAAAAATATTTCTAATTTACCAATTTATGTTTAAATTTATCGTTCCTGAAGAAAGTGCTACTAGAATTTGAACTATTCCACCAATCGCCCCAGCAGAACTATTCTGTGAAAATCTCGCCGTGAAAACTTAGATGAGGTTTGCAGTAAAGAGGGTTTATTAATCCCTATAACTTAGGGTGGGATGACAGTTCACTTCACCTACGTCTTCACGATGAGGTATTTACAGAATAGACTGACAGAAATTCATTCATTCACCTCCCACAGTAAAGCATACAAAATAAAACAAATCTAAACTCCACACTTCTCCTCGCGACAGTACCGCGTCTTGCACCAAGTAATCAAGTGAAACTATTCGCGAACGGAGGCAAGTTCTACTACAAATAATTACTAACTTGGACAACTATTTAGAACTATTTCTCGTTTGTTTCAGTGTCTTCGAGTAGGACTTCGGGGGTGAATAGTTACTTGTAGGTTAACTTGTGCTGTTGTCGAATACAGTACTTGGTTATCATGGCTTAAGGTAGGAAAATGTCGGCGCGTAGTGTTTCACGCGCGCCTTAAAGAGATGTCAGCAAACTAAAGGGTGACGACGACGAAGTGTGTGTGAGTGTGTTAGGGTGTGTTCATGTGTGTATGTGTGTGTGTGGGGGGGTGTGGGGGTGTGTGTGTGCGTGCGTGCGTGTGAGTGAGTGTGCGTGGGAGTGTGTTTGTATACTATGGGCAGCTGCACGTGTCCACCGAAGGTTCGTGGATGGGTGACTAATCTGCCAGGGTCGCGAGATTTGTTCGAAAGAGATACCGTGGCTCTGGCATATAGTCAACTGAAGGAACACAGGTGGGTTTTAGTCAGTTAAAGTCTGACACGAGAGCAAGAGACGTCATTTGATGATTTCCCACCCACAAAAAAAAAGGTAAGAAAATGTCGTGAGGAAAGTATTGAGTATGAATGTCGATGGCTATAAGAGTAGAGGGAGACCAAAGAAACGATGGATGGACTGTGTGAATTATGATATGGATAGAAAGGGGTGACTACTGAGATGACGACTAATAGAGAAGTGTGGAAGAAAAAGATATGTTGCGCCGACCACAAATAAAGTGGGATAAGGGTGTGAGAAGTTTTCATCATCATCATTTCAGCCGTAAGACCACTGCTGGACATATACCTTGCTGGACATAGGCCGCAGAATAGTGGTAAAATGAATAGAGAACGCTGCTGCCCATTCTCTAGTAAGTCCCTTAGTCATCTCTTACGACACCCACGGGAAGAAATGGGAGGTGTACCCGTTACGTAGGCATTGCTCTTCTTGAAGTTTTCAGAGCTGATGATAAGGTTATTTCTTGCCTGTCCGCGATATTACTTCTTTGTCTCTTAAGAGGTATGAGGAACAAGGGAGTAAAGTTCACTCTACCTCCGTAGAAAAGAGAGGATTCTTCTGAATGTCAAAGATCTACGTATGACCGTCGGCTTAAGGTGAATGCTTCAACCAGCCCGCGAAATTTAAATTTTCTTACGTTTTTTGCAATTTGCAGGCCAGTGCTAGGTTGTATGATGATTAAAATATTATTCGCGCCTGTAAGACATATGTAGTCACAGAATTATAATCATCAAAATCATCAATACAACGCTCTAAGTTCATAAAGGTATAGGAATGACTTTTTCTGTTTTTTTTTTTTTTGTTCCTAGGCCCGTGTTCCTTCAGTTGCCCATGTGCCAGGGTCACGGTATCTCTTTCGAACAATCTCGCGACCCTGGCAGATTAGTCACCCATCCACGAACCTTCGGTGGATACGTGCAGCTGCCCATAGTATACACACACACTCCCACGCACACTCACTCACACGCACGCACGCAAACACTCGCACGAACGCACACACTCACACACACACACGCATGAACACACCCTCACACACACACGCATGAACACACCCTCACACACACACTCAAACACACTCACACACACTTCGTTGTCATCATCGTTGTCGTCTCGTACACATTCTATTCAGTACTAAGACTATAAATTGTGAAATAAAAAAACTTCATTATTTTTATATCACTATTTCATTTGTCATTTTTCTTTCACGGGACCCTGCGGTGCGGAACGGCTACGGTTTTCGTTAGCAGACACCTAATAAATACTCCTATTTAATTTTCTTCCCCTAGATTGCACATTTAATTCCCTATAGCGCAGAGTCCACTGCGGGCTTGGCAGAGAGCCAGCCACTGCGCTATGCGGACAATTGATCAACCTTATTGAAAACCGTCTCTTTGATTTACTAGTTAAAATGTTTGGGGACAGTATGTACGGAATTTTAGCAAAAGCTTTGAAGAAAATAGGAAAAGCATTCTTAATGCAGAAATAACATAATTGGGGTGAAATGACACAGAAGTTTCATCAATACGACTTAGTTATATCTAAAGTTAAGTGTACTCTCATCATTTCAACTAAAAATCGTCGGGTTATTCCCCGAGTACCCCGTTCCCCGAGGCTCCCGTCCCGGAGGACCCCGATTTATTTTTATCTAGATATACTCAATTGACAGTCAATTTAGTTTAAAAGTACGGTCAGCAGATAATATGTTAAAATAAATTTTATTACTTACTATAATTATAATACTTAACTTTAAGAATCAGGACAAAAATTATAAAGTCTTGCTTGGTTAAGGTAAATATTATAATTAGAGAATACAATATACCTAGAGCCATAACAGGGTTTAATTATTATCACAATAGTTCCTTTTTCAATACAGGAAATCAAAATATCTACTCTACATTAACATAATTTAAAATATACGCGAATTTTTTTAATGTAATTAATGTAGCATAGGAAATAGTTAACTCTAAAATAATCTTCTAACAGGTAAAATCAGTTTCACTTACATTATTCTTTTACAATACAGTAAATCAAAAATACTATTAAAAATATATTTGTTAAGTATGTTCTGATAATATTGTAAGATTTATTTTTATATTTTTGATACATTTTATTCAAACTGTAATTACCTCTATTAAAACTATGATTCGACATTGTACAAAATTTCAGATAAACTACTTTCGTCTTATGTATTTCAAACACATACATTTAAGCACTTTTTATGTCGACCGTACAAGTTGAAAAGCAATAGAGAAAGAAAAAAAAAAAAAAGAAATGTAATCATATTTATCGTATTCGGGGTTCTCCGGGACGGGGCCCCTCGGAAATCGGGGTACTCGGGGAATAACCCAAATCGTCCACTGCTGGAAAAACGGAGGCGAACTATACCTACTACAAAACCACACGACACAATTTTATTCCCAAACCAATAATAAATACTACATTACGGACCTTACTTCCTTCTCTGCTCACCCCACAGCTATTAATAACAATTATCATTCGGAAACAGTTCGCCAAATACTGTATTATTGCGCCGTTTGTCAAAAGAGGGGCGGCAGAGGACGATAAGAAGGTTTTCTAATGGGTAATCATGAAAAAGATGTCTTCTTTCTTTTGATTTTAAAAATGCTATGTTGCTTATTGCCACTGATGATGTTGAAGACAAGGAAGTTTGGCAATAACTTCTTCTGCACATGTGGCTTCCCTGGTAGCTCATTACAGAATGACAAGTGTCTATTAACTGCTCCCAAATGACGATGTACATCTTGTATTTAAGTTATTTTTTTCTTTTTTGTTTTGTTTTTGTTTTACAATCTTCTTTGACATCTACTCATTTTTGACATTATATACCTAAAATTCTAATTTATACTCTTTAATATTGGTTGTCATGGCAATAGTGACATTTAGTTTAAATAGTGTATTGTCTTATTTATGAAATACTATCTTTTTGTAGATTATTTTATAGTTTGTGAATTTAAGAACGTTGCAGGCCTTGTAGACTGTAGGCAATTTTGCATTTTATTAAGTACTTGGTACTTTTTTGACAGTCCTACACAGTTCTCCCATACCTATTAATATTGTAATTTGAAACCACTGTAAAAGCCAATTATTTTTAAAATAGTAGTCGTGGAGTTTCTTGCCGGCTCTTCTCCATAGGAATCAACTATTTGGAACCGTGCACCTAGCTTTTTACGTTTCATAAGTGCCCATGTTGGTTTATGTGAAATATTTTTTTTTTTGACTGATTTATTTTAACTGCTTTTTTAAAGGAGCAGAATCGGAATTGATAAAGATAAATTATTTTATTTCTGAAATTAGGTTTTTACAAACACTTATACACGTCAATGTTATTTTTAACACGCTTTTGTTAGCTTCCTACGTATGAGTTTTTAACGGAAAGTTTGAACATGATTTTGACCCCCTTTAAAACGTCAGATTAACTCGAAATTTGGCATACTTATCAAGAACCGATGACAATAAAATAATTTTATTTTGTGCCATTATCCTTGCCAGGGTTACCAGGATAGCAAATCAAACCTGTCTTCGAAAACTACGCTGACATACGTCACAAAATTCCAAACACCCTAAGGAATAAATAATGGTTGGAAAAAAGCGTGGGGTGCTTGATTGATATCAATTTTCTACTTTTTAGTTTGCTTTTCCATGGAAGCGTATTTTTTTAGTATTTTTAAACTATTATTTTTTTAAACTAGATGAGGTCGGCGTTTCTTAACTGAATACTCTGAGAAGAAAGGCCGAAACAAACTCAGCAATGAAAGCGGCTAAAATGTTATTTGAATTTAAATAATTTCAAATCAGTGTGTTTTCTGAATTACGTCACATGTCTGTCACGTCACATGTGAGTAAGACCCCTCCGTGCCTCGGAAAGCACGCTAAGCCGTCAGTCCCGGCTATCGTTATGGGTCGTCAGAAGCCCGAAAGTCTGATAAACCGTTTTACCAAGGGATATCGTATTATCCAGTCACTGGGTTGTGGACGTCACAGAGACACTCGCTACATGTAAAATACTGGTACTCAGTTACATCCGGTAAGACTGGAAGCTGACAGTAACATAATTGGGAAAAGGCAGGCAGATGATGTAGCGCGGTTCGGAGAAAAGCAGAAAAGCATAAATAAGGATACACCAGCATGGGTAATACAAAAAAAAAAATTCGGACGCGTATTTCTCCTATGTCCTTTTTTTTGTGGGTGGTAAATCATCGAATGAAGTCTGATCTCTGGGTGGAGCGGAAGGCCGTGTCAGACTTTTACTGAATAAAACCCACCCGTGTTTTCAGTTGCCTATGCCAGGGCCACGGTAACTCTTTGGAACAAATTTTGCAACCCTGGCAGGTTCTTCCATATCTATTTTATCTATTTTTATATATACAATGACATGAATATTTACTTTGTAAAGTATCATATTGTTTTAATTATTGTGAATGTGAAGTCTATGTGGGTCTTTTTTTATTTTTTTTATTTAATTTTATTTTATTCTTTTTTTTTCTTTCTTTCTCAATAATCATAATCTGGCAGTTTGAGTAATTTATGTGGCCTACCCGAATGTCCTTTCTTTGGTATTGTTCGTCACAGCGTTGGGCTCCTTATGTTCTATGTTCCGAGTTGAGCTAAACGATTAGTGACAAATGCTTGCACTGACTGGACAGGTCCACTCAATCTGTGTGGTTCTTTCCTCAAAAGACCATTTCAGTCACCAATCTACATGGTCTTCACATGTTGTGACCAATATTATGTCTGGACTTTTAAAAGAGACTGTGACCTCTGAGTTTGTTTCGGCCTTTCTTCTCAGAGTAGTCAGTTAGGAAACGCCGAACTCATCTAGTTTAAAAAAAACATTTCATTGACTTGTAAAAGTGTTTATACAAACCTACTTACAGAAATAAAATCATTTATCATTTATCTTAAGTTTTACATTTACAGGAGCGCAGGCCGCATAGCACGGCACGCCAGCATAAACGATATTATTCGTCAGGCTCTTGTCACCGCCGGCGTACCAGCGGTATTAGAACCAAACGGCTTGGTACGTGACAATGGGAAGAGACCAGACGGCATGACGTTGTTGCCTTGGAAGGTGGGTAGGCCTCTGGTGGGGGACGCAACTTGTGTCGACACCCTTGCGCCATCTCATGTTCCTAGCACGGCGGGCTGTGCTGGCGCCGCTGCTGCGGCTGCTGAGCGGCGCAAATACTAAAATCTTATAGGTAACTGCAGTTTTATGCCGTTTGGGGTTGAAACGTTCGGGCCATGGGGCCCGAGTGCGCGTCTCCTTTTTAAGAAAATTTCTCATCGCCTGGTCGACACTTCACGTGACCAGAGGGCTGGGTCATTCTTTGGCCAAAGAATTAGCATTGCCATTCAACGTGGCAATGCTGCCAGTCTTTTGGGCACGTTTCCACATGACAATGATGTGGACGAGTAGGTACGTCGACGCCTAAATGTCCCTTGTTTTTGTATTTATTTGTATAGTTAGTTATTTATTTTATTATATCTGTATTTTTGTGTTTAGCTTTCTGTAATAAATGATTACATTTACAAAACATTAATCTCACATGCACAAAGACTAAACCAAGAGGCACATTTTTGATCATTTCCTCTGATCACGAGGCACTTTATCAATTCTATTCGATTTAGACGCACCCGCGGGCAAAGCCAAGCTCTTCTAAACCACAATAATTTGAGTACAATCCACAGTTTAAGGGAGTTTTCTGAGGGATATAATATAGAGGAGCTATTGAGCGGAAACGTTCATTGGGAGACGCGAAGACGATGCCGTTGGCTAGAAGGTAGGGTGACAAGGTTTTGAGATAAATCCGGAATGAATGACACAGAGTGAATTCAAGTAAGCCTTGGACCAATACCGGGGCACGAGTATCTCTTCGATGTCTAGTGGAAACTTACAAAGCGCAGTTTATGGAAATAGGCAATTTCTTTTTTTCTAATAAAAAACATCATCATCATCATTATTATTTCAGCCATAAGACGTCCACTGCTGGACATAGGCCTTCCCCAATTTGGGAGCGATTTGCCATAATCGTCACGCTTGGCAGGCGGCTTGGCGAGCGCAGTATGGTGGTAAAATGCATAGAAAACCCTGCTGCCCATTCTCTAGTAAATCCTTTAGTCGCCTCTTATGACACCCACGGGAAGAAATGGGATGGTGCTATTCTTTACGTCGGGCACCACACGGCAAGAATAATAAATAATACGCTAAAAACAAAAATGCCTGTTTTCAGGATGACATGTGGAGTTTTTTTTAAATTAAAACTATAACCATGGATTCAGTGCATTATTTTCTTGTCACTAGTGTAGAAAGTATTCGTCAGTTATCATACAAACCTGCTCTTTTTTTTTTGAAATGGCAGATTTTTTTTACGCGTCCTTGTTACCCTGTATAAATGCACATTTAATACTAACTAATAATTAGTTAAATTTAAACATAATTTCTTACTAGATTAAATTCTAACACAATTGAAAATGACTGAATAAATAAATTGAATTGATCATATTTTGGCATTTCACGAAAGATAAACTTTTCTACAAGACAGTCTCAGGGAACCCTCTAACATGCTCCCCCTACTCGCCCGCGGCTCCCTACTTTCATAAAACGCTTGGAAGGAATCCTGCAAATGATCCTCATTGAACTTCTCTATGTACAGTCACGGACAAAAACAAGTCAGTATACTCAGAAAGAAAGAAAAAAAAAATGTTTTTTCATGAAATACTTTTTGCGGTCAGCTACTAGTCTAACCGGATGCAGCTGAATACCAGTATTTTACATGGAGCGACTGCCTATCTGACTTTCACAACCCAGTTACTGGGTAATACGATACCCCCTTGGTAGGACTGCTTGTCAGACTTTCGGGCTTCTGACGACCCGTAACGACTATCTGAGATCTACGAAAGACAGCCGGGACCAACGGCTTAACGTGCTTTCTGAGGTACGGAAGGATCTTCGTATGTAAAGATTCACCCAGCCACAGATTACGGTATGAGCAGCTGTTTATACTATACCACATTTTGTTTCTTGGAATGGCATCTCGCAGGTCAACCTACGAGGTTTTCGGCTGCTTAACCGGACTTGCCTGTGGTTACCTTAATAAATAAAGGACCCAAGCCAGGGCTTTAAACATGAAATCAAAGCGATTAGTCGCTAAGGGCATCCCCTGTGCGATACGAACCTAAGTTAGGGTATCGCTGGTAGAGGGCAGCAACGGACGGCCTGGATCGGAATGTTACCTAAATCCACAAGAAAAATTATAAAATTGATGTTTTAAAAATAAAATAGAATTGTGAGTCCATCTTTTTGCACCTAACTGTACAGAGTGTACACAACACTGTATATCACAGGGGGTAAGCAGTAAGCTGAGACGGTAGTGTTCGCTTTGATTTGAGAAGAAGAGAATATGGTTGTTCTTTTTTGTTTGCGAAAGTGTTGAGTAACATGTTCGTATATGTAGCGTATAACGACGGGTATTTTAGGCGACTGGTTGATTACTAACAGTTAAAATAGTGACTAACAATACTAATTTTCTACTAATAATGAGTATTCTAAATGTGTCACTTTGTATGTTTAGATGTTTGTTACCCAATCACGCAAAAATGGTCGAATGGCTTTGAATTTTTGGCATAAATGATAAATGATAAATGATTTTATTTCTGTAAGTAGGTTTGTACAAACACTTTTACATGTCAATGATATTTTTTTTTTAAACTTGATGAGTTCGGCGTTTCCTAACTGACTACTCTGAGAAGAAAGGCCGAAACAAACTCAGAGGTCACAGTCTCTTTTAAAAGTCCAGACATAATATTGGTCACAACATGTGAAGACCATGTAGATTGGTGACTGAAATGGTCTTTTGAGGAAAGAACCACACAGATTGAGTGGACCTGTTCAGTCAGTGCAAGCATTTGTCACTAATCGTTTAGCTCAACTCGGAACATAAGGAGCCCAACGCTGTGACGGACAATACCAAAGAAAGGACATTCGGGTAGGCCACATAAATTACTCAAACTGCCAGATCATGATTACTGAGAAAGAAAGAAAACAAAATAAAAAAAAGACCCACATAGACTTCACATTCACAATAATTAAAACAATATGATACTTTACAAGGTAAATATTCATGTCATTGTATATATAAAAATTATCAATGTCAATGTGTATATAAAAAAAAAAAAAGAAAAGGATATAATTTTGTTGGTCACAACATGTGAAGACCATGTAGATTGGTGACTGAAATGGTCTTTTCAGGAAAGAACCACACAGATTGAGTGGACCTGTCCAGTCAGTGCAGGCATTTGTCACTAATCGTTTAGATCAACACGGAACATAAATTACTCAAACTGCCAGATCATGATTACTGAGAAAGAAAGAAAACAAAATAAGAAAAAGACCCACATAGTCTTCACATTCACAATAATTAAAGCAATATGATACTTTACAAAGTAAATATTCATGTCATTGTATATATGAAAAATTATCACTGTCAATATGTACATAAAAAAAAATAAAAAAAGAGAAACGGATACAATTTTGTTGGTCAGATCATTTGATGACCATGTAGATCGGTGTCTGAAATGGTCTTTTGTGGAAAGAACCACACAGATTTGAGTGGACCTGTCCAGTCAGTGCACGCATTTGTCAATTATCGTAAAACTCAACTCAGAACTTAAGGAGCTCAACGATTCGACGAACAATACCAAAGGACATTTGGGAAGGCCGCACAAACTACTCAAACTGCCAGACCATAATTAAAAGTGATACAATGACCCTCATACAGATTCTACTAATATTGTAAATATGAAAGTTAAAGTTACGTTTAAATGTTTGGATCATCATTTCAGCCGTAAGACGTCCACTGCTGGACTTAGGCCTCCCCCACTTTGGGGGCTTTGCCATAATCGCCACGCTTGGCAGGCGGGTTGGCGATCGCAGTATGGTGGTAAAATGCATAGAGAACGCTGCTGCCCATTCTCTAGTAAGTCCCTTAGTCGCCTTTTACGACACCCACGGGAAGAAATGGGGTGGTGTTATTCTTTACGTCCGGCACCACACGGTACAAATGTTTGGATGTTTGTTAGCAAACCACGCAAAAACGGTCGAACGGGTTTAGGTGTGAATTGGCACACAGGTCTTATTAATTCTAATAATATTGTAAATATGAAAGTCTGTATATTTGGAAAATATTGAAAAATGTATGCTTAGATGGTTTGGTCATGTTGAGAGGATGAATGAAGGACGGCTCACAAAAGGTATTTACAAGGAAGATGTGAGTGGAAACACCGGGAGGGGACGCCCTAGGAGGACATATAGTCAACTTATTGGTGATGTTCTTCAGAAAGGTCAGCTGCGTAGTACTCGCAACCGGCGTGTGTGTATGACCAATTGTATGAACCTAAACGAGGCAAAAGGAGTGTGTAGAGATCGTAGCAGGTGGCGTTCTTTGGTTTCTGCCTACCCCCATGGGAAAAAGGCGTGATTGTATGTATGTATGTATGTATATTTGGAAGTTTAGATGCTTAGAACTCAATTCTAGAAAACGGCTAAATTGAAACAATGGGTTGGATTCCAATATAAACTGCAACGATTCGTAAGTTATATTTGATTTTAGCTTTATTTTCATTGCATAAACATTACCAAAAACAAATAAATAAAAATAACCCTAAAACGCCTTTCTTTTTAACATTATTTTGCATATGCACGGACACAACCGGAAATGTAAATTTTCCCTTTTTTATTACGACCGGAAGCCGCGTCGGTGGCGCCCTCTTTATGTCCTTTGTGCAATTTAGGGAAAACGATTTCCAAATATGAATATGTATTTTCTTTTATTTGGAAAGTACAAAGTCAAAAGAAATTGTGACATTGCCTGAAGGGGGTAGATTATGGAGGCTACTGAAATATGTGTTTTGACTGGCCTGTTAGTCTAGTGGTTAGTGACCCTGACTGCTAAGACTAAGGTCGTGGGTTCGATTCCCACCCAGAACAAATGTTTGTGTGATGAGCACAATCATTTGTTCTGTGTCTGGGTATAATTTATCTATAATATGTATGTATTTAGAAATATATAAGTATGTGTATCAGTCTGGTAACCATAGTACAGGCTCTGCCTAATTTGGGATCAGGTAATGGTATGTTGGTTGTCCTACGATATTTATTTATTTTACGGAGGAGCAGTGATGTCCCAGTGGTTGTAGCCCCGACTTACCGACTTGTGGGTCATGGATTCGAACCCAGACAAGCGCTTTCATCATCATCATTTCAACTTTAAGACGTCCAATGCTGGACATAGGCTTCCAAGAAAAGAGGGGTGGGGGGGGGGGGGTTGCCATAATCGCCACGCTTGGCTGGGGGATTGGCGATCGCAGTATGGTGGTGAAATGCATAGAAAACGCTGTTCTCTAGTAAGTCCCTTTTTTGTTTTTTTTTTTGTGGGTGGTATGGTAAGTCATCAAATGACGTCCCGCTCCTTCCCTCTCGCCTCCCGCTCTGGGTGGAGCGGAAGGGCATGTCAGACTGTTACTGACTAAAACCCACCCGTGTTCCTTCAGTTGCCTATATTACAATCCCACGGTACCTCCTTCGAACTGATCTCGCGGCCCTGGCAGGCATCGGTCCTAGCAGACCCCTTCAGTATTGCTGACATCTCTTTGAGGCGCGCGTGGAACACTACGCGCCGTCTAGTAAGTTCCTTAGTCGCGGTCTACGACATCCACGGGAAAATGGGATGATGCTATTCCTAACGTTCGACAAGACACGTAACAAAATTTTCGATTGAAAAGTGTGTATATGGAGTTTCTTGCCCGTTCGTCACCATAAGTAGCTACTACGCTTTGAAATTGGCAACTAGCGTCATTACACGCTTTATATTAGCTTCACTTGTATGTTTGTTTGTAACCGACTCCTTATAGCGCGATTTTGACCCACTTTAAACGACCAGATTTCATTCAAACTTTGCACACCTGTCAAAGACCGATGACAATGCAATAATTTCATAAATTTGTGCCATTATCCTTGCCAGGGTTACCACGACAGCAAAAAAACTGTCTTCGAAAACTACGCTGACATACGTCACAAACTACGCTGACATACGTCTCAAAACTCGAAACACCCTAAAAAATAGAAAATAAATAATAGTTTAAAAAAACTAAAAAACACGCTTCCATAGAAAACCAAACTAAAAAGTAGAAAATAATGGAAAAAAAGCGTGGGGTGCCTGATATCAATAAAAAATACCTTAAAAAGCACCCCACGCTTTTTTTCCATTATTTTCTACTTTTTTTTTCTAACTCACCGCCCAATGACAATTCAAAAGTGCCTGTAATTGATTTATCTATACCAATATTATAAAACTGAAGAGTTTGTTTGTTTGGTTCAACGCGGTAATCTCAGGAACAACTGCTCCGAATTGTAAACTTATTGTCTTGGTTGGTTGTGTTGGGTAGCCTATTTATTGACGAAGGCTATATAGCATCACACTACAATCAAAAGGAGCGAAATAGCAACGAAAAATGGACGAAAACTGGCAGCTAAGTCGATGCGACGGGAAGGGTCAGGGGAGCAATAATTTGACGCAGACAAAGTCGCGGGCAGAAGTTAGTTTGAAAATTTTTTTTTGAGTTTGATTATTTACCATAGACCTTCATAAAAAAGAGTACTTTTACCTAGTGTACCAACTTTTCTAGCTAAGGAGCTTCCTGAGTCTTTTAAAAGTGTTCTTCTCTGTCTTTTAACAATTCTTCAAACCTCAAGCCAAAACACCAGTTTAAATCAATATAATTATGTATATTTGAATAGAAAAACATAATATTCTAAGTCTGTATACACATGAAGACATATTGTCGGCACGTGCAGATCCGACCAATATGATGCTAATATGAACCCACCCTTACGTACCGGCGGGGAGACAAGTGCTTCGGTTATAACTGTGATGAGAAGAGTGACTGCAAAAATGCGTCAGAATCTGATTAATTTTGAAGGTTAATATTGCTAATTAATTGCTTTAATGTTTTATTTTTGAAGAATCTGTTTGCTTGACAACGTAAATAACTTAGGAGCCATCCATAAATTACGTCACACGTTAATGGGTGGGGGAGGGGGTCGACGAATTGTGAAATTGTGTGACAAGGGGGTGGGAGGGGCCCTAAATTTTGTGACGTAACATTTCAAAATTGAATATACATATTTAAAGTATTATTAAAACACGAAATATGAAAGAAAAAAAAATCTATGTCTAGATGTAAAATTGCAAAATATGTGACGTCACACTTGGGAGGGGGGGGTCGTACAAATGTGACTAGCTGTGACAAGGACGGGGGGGGGGGGGGGGGGGTCAAAAAATCATGTAATTTGTGTAACGTAATTTATGGATGGCCCCTTAGTGAGCGTTGTTGAACTGTCTAAAAACTATTCCTTCTGTTTATTTGTTTTTTGCTGTAGTAGTTTAGTGTTATTTGAGGACACACAGTATTCTTTTCTTTATGTTCTTTATTCGACGTCAAGACAAAGCGATCATAATATTTTTACATACATATAAAAAGAGCTAGATAATCCCCCCCCCCCCCCCACACACAATTGTTTACGAATTTCTCGGTAGCAGACCGGAATCTGGATTTGTACCCGGTTGATGACAATTGGCTCTCCCTCCCCCTATTACATCGGACTGAAACAATCAATCTGACTAGCCTTTTCACAAGTATGTTGGGGTCAACTTCCAGTCTAACCGAATGTAGCTAAATACCAGTATTTTACTTAGTGCGACTGTCTATCTGATCTCAACAACCCAGTTACTGGGTAATACGATCCCTTGACTGTCAGTATTGTATCTATCGACCTTTTTTTTGCAATCACATAAAAACAGCATCGAAATGAAGAACATTTAAGTAACACTTGTCTCTTCAACTGTCCAATCTCCCCTACCAGCCAATAGTTTGTAGAATTATGAATCGCTAGAGAAGAAAAATCTTTTCTTATTTCTGTACAGAACTGAATAAAAACGAATCCTCCACTTGATCTTAAACTATTTGCAGATAAAAGTGGATTTTATTCAAGCATCCGTGAGCTTTTATTATATTATCATATAAAATCGGCATTTGAAAATGTTTATTGAATGGAGCGTAATGTCTGATTCTTTTATGGCTGAGTTCGTAAACGTAATCTATTCTACAACGTATGTTTCTTCTTTGTTTGTTCGAATGCGCTTATCATTGAAAGTAACAGTCAGACTTGAAAAATTATTTCGGCATTCCGTAGGTCGTTAGTTCGAACCTAAGCACGCCATTTACTTTGGTATTCAACTTCATCACCACTGCTCTCAAAATGGTGATGGATACCATCGTGAGGAAACCGGCATGTCCTAGAACCAAAATGTAGAACACATGTGATATACACAAACCTGCACTGGGCCCGCGTAGTGCATTACAGCGAGGAAGCCAGTTTCCCAGCAGTGGGAACATTATAGCTGACTGTGAATTTATCAAACTTATGAAGCAGTTGTTCCGTGTGTTGCTGGACGTACAGAATTACACTATCCTACATCTTCCCGTGGGTGTCGTAAAAGGCGACTAAGGGACTCACTAGAGAATGGGCAGCATTGTTCTCTATGCATTTTACCACCATACTGCGATCGCCAACCCGCCTGCCAAGCGTGGCGATTATGGCAACCCCATTTGGAGAGGCCAGCATTTCAGCAGTGGATGTCTTATGGCTGAAATTATGATGATGATGATGATGATGAAGCATTGAATATCTATCTTCATCGACGAGCCATATAGCGATGTAGACCCACAAAAAAAAAAAGTGCCGCCTGTATTTTTACATTACTCTACAATAATTTCACGCGTATCTTTCCCTAAGGAAAATATCGGAAGGTTTTCTATAATATTAGAGTATATTACTATGGGTTTTTGCACCCCCATAAATGCTATGGGGTGTTTATTGGTAATTTAGATAGTTTTCATGGTTTTTGATATTATATCAATATTTGGGAGTTACTTTTTTCCGTCGAGAGCAGAGCGGAGCGAGCGAATAAGGAATTAAATTATCCGCGAAAGACCTGGAGTTACCGACATAACTTCCCGAAGTGGCTGTGTGTTGGCTTTCTGTCGAAGGACCGATGGCACTTCTCTACATTAAAATAATTTTACACTTTATCTTTATTTTTCAAATTATGTTCTACTTTTTCTTTTAGTTTACTATTGTAGTGTGCTTTCTAAACTATTATTTATTTTATATTTTTTAGTTCGCCTAGAGCTAGCGAACTGAAAAATAGAAAATAGTAAAAAAGAACACGATTTTGTTTTTGTTATCCTTGTGATCCTGGCTAGGAAGGCAGTCTATGAAATTATTGCAGTGTAATTTTTCCGAGGTTTTAACGGGACTGAAAATCACGTTCAAATATCTTTTTACATACATACATACAAAGGTAACAAAAGCGTGTTAACATGAGGAAAAAATTAATTGTTTGTAAAATTGTTTGTAACTTAAAAACTACAGAACCGATTTTCAAAATTCTTTCACTAATTGAAAGCTCCATTATTCCGGAGAAACACGAGCTATAAATTCCACAAAGTGATAGTTTATAATGAAAAGTAATACTCACAGCCGATGTGAATCAGTAGGCAGCCTCTTCGGGACATGCAGCAGCCCTCGATGAGCGCAGTCAGCCGCTGCAGCGCGGCACGAGCACGCCCAGGGGCAGGTGGCGCCGCGCGTCAGCGACGCAGCGGTGATGACCACCACGCATACGAGCAGTGCACGGAGGTAGGCAGACATCGCGGCAAGCGTGTGCCGGACGGTTCGTGGGAGGCGTATGGTGGTTAAGTCATTATTTTGACCTGGAAAGGAGATAGAAATTGGTTATTTACATCATTATCATTGTTGTTTCAGCTGAAAGACGTCCACAGCTGGACATACTCCGCCAGTTCGACTAATTCAGAACTTCTCGTATACAGCGGATTCCTGCGGCCTGCACAAGGTCATCGTTCTACCTTGTGAGAGGCCTTCCAACTCTACGTTTTCCAGTACGCGGTGGCCACTCCAGAACCTGTCGGCCCATCGGTCATCTGTTCTGCGAGCAACTGCCCTGCCCATTGCCAAGTATAAGTTTGGCAATTCTTCGGGCTATGTCGGTTACCTTGGTTCTCCTACAGATATCTTCATTTTTTATCCGATCGCGTAGGGAAACTCCAAGCATAGCCCTCTCCATTGATTTTTAGCCTTCTAATAAGGCCAATATTTTAATGGTTGTATACAATTTCAATATGTTCAAAAACTAAAATCCGTAATCCGCAAGTAAATTTTCTCATCCGAAAGTCGTGGTCATATGCCGCCAACCCTAACAAAACAATAAATTAATACAACAACACACATTCACAAAGAGGCATACGAACAAGGCGGATCAGATGAGAAAATGCATTTTTTTTTTGTTTCATACTTTTCAGAGCGTTATATTTTAGGAGACAATTCCAAAAAAAATACACATATCGTTGGGTTTTTAATTAATTTCCTTAAAGCTCTGCCAAGCCCGTATCACAACAATCTTAAAGAATCAATATACCTTGACTCCTCAAACAATTACTGGCTTCAATAACTCCAATGTACCGCCGGGCATCGAACTCATAAATTTAATTCCGATGCCATACAATTGAACCGCCCGACCTCGGTTCATTTCTCCTAACGCTTACTTTTAAAGTGGTAGTCAGTAGTCATGGTCATTGATTTATTAAGAAAGAGATTATTAAGCACTTTAAAAGAAGATGTAGTGATAAAAGTTGAAAAGACTATGCTTCGATGGTTTGGTCATGTTAAGAAGATGAATGAAGGCCGTGAGTGGAAACGCCGGTCTCTTTTCGATCCCCTACCAGCGATGCCCTAAGCCGAGGTTCGTGCCCCACAGGGGGTGCCCTTAGCGAGTAGTCGCTCTAGTTTTAAGTTTTTTTTAAGCCCTGGCTGGAGGCCTTAATTTAATAATGTAACCACAGGCAAGTCAGGTTTAGCAGCCGACAACCTCATAGGTTCATCTGCAAGATGCCATAAAAAAAAGTGGAAACGCCGGGAGTGGATGCCCTAGGATAACATATAGAGACCTTATTGGTGGTGTTCTTCAGATGGGTAAGGTGCGTAGTACTCGCAACCGGCGTGTGTGTATGACCAGATGTATGAACCTTAACGAGGCAAAAGGAGTGTATCCTGACATACTCCTTAAGCCCACCTGTCAAGCTCCTGAGTTTAGCAGGTGGCGTTTTATAGTTTCTGCCTCTCCCCGTGGGAAGAAGGCGTGAGTTTATGTATGTATGTATGTATTATCTTTCTGATGTCTAACAAAGCATTTACTAGTTAAACAATTTTTGTAACAAGATTATTCATTTGTAAATACTTATAAATTATATTTTTAAATATAAGTACATACATAAAAGTATAAAAACATTTAAAAATATAAAAAATAGTAGCCCACCGGTATCGGGAACAGGGTCCAAGCTACCGGCGGTCAGGGCTCCAGAGAGAGGAACCTCCTAACAATGCGAGCCGTGTCCAGAAGTACCGCTTTCTGAATCAGACCCTTGATCCAACTGCCCAACGAGAGCCTCTTCAGGTGTTGGTCGAGGCTGTTGGCTATCAAACCATTGGCAGTTATGACTATCGGCACAATGATCGCTGAGTCCAGATCCCACATGTCGACAACCTCGCGAGCCAAGTCAAGATACTTGATAACAATATTATTATTATATTTTTATTATTTTATGTTGGGACTGCCTCCTTGTTCTAGTGGTCGCAAGCGCTGCTGCCTGAGGTCCTCGTTTCGATTTTCAAGTCAGGCAAAGTGTAATTCGGTTATTCTATGTGAAATTTCTCAGTAGCACAGCTCGGGGTCTGGATTCGTGTCCGGTTGATGGCAAAAGTCTCGCCCCCAATTACATGGGACTTAAACATAATTGGCGAAATGTAGGTGGGCTAAGGTTAATACCTCTGCCCAAGTCTTTGTGGAAACGTGGCGTGATGTTATTGATTTTAAAGAGTGTTCATAGAGTTTCTTGCCCGTTCTTCTCAGAAGGTACCTATTTATTACGCTTTGGAATGGGCAACCATCTTCGTATTTCTGACTGACTAACTCCGTGACAATGTACAGACGCCAGCACATCTCAAGCTACCCGAAACTGTCAAATTTTCCCAATCAATCTTGAACTTAAAACTTTGGCAATAAAGTTCAAAATTGATTAAAGAAATTTGTCAGATTGTAATAGCTTTAAGTGCTGGCGTCTGTAGGTACCTGGTTTTATTTAAATAAGTGCTTGCAGTTTTTAATCGACTTCAAAAACGAAGAGGTTCCCAATTCTTCTGTAGCATAATCAGCATGTTCTCATAGCTGGAACACAGGCTGCCTCTTGATGGCTTGAGCTACAATCTACCACGCGGTCTCAGTGCGGGTTGGTAGATGTCACATGTCTTCGATTTTTTGGTTCTAGGACATGCCGGTTTCCTCACGATGTTTTCCTTCAGCGATTTGAGAGCAGTGGTGAAGATATTATTTACAAAAAATTTAACCTCCGAAAAAACTGAAAAGCAAAAAATAATAAACCTTAAAATTATGAGTCGGCGCTTTGAGTGATCTTTGTTCATTGATTTTCCAGCGGCGACTCATAATTTTTAAGGTTTATTATTTTTTGCTTTTCAGTTTTTTCGGCGGTTAAATTTTTTGGTAAAAAGTTTTTATTTTATATTTTTTTGTGGCTTTAATATACCTACTTATAATACTTGGCAAAGTATAACCTTTCCAATAAAAAAATAATTATCAAAATCGGACTACCTACTATGTAAAAAGTTATGCGTGGTCATACATAAAAAAAAAATATATACGCGTCGAATTGTTATCAATTCGACGCGTATATATTTTTTTTTTGTTTTTAAAAACGGAGGAGGTTATCCTCCTCCGTTTTTTTTCGTCGGTTAAAAAGTAAAGCGCATCTCTGGGTTCGAATTCACGACTTTACATCTCGTAACTCGCAGCCGTTACTCCCTAAACGAATTTGTAAAAGAGAATGAACATTAATTTTCTCAAATTTTACACACGACTGAATTCCAATACATTTGAAAAACTTAAGTATTTTTCAAGTGCTTTCCGATTTAACAACTTTAAAAGGGTTATTTCCATTCAAAATAAATAATAGTTCACACTATACTTTGTAAGACAATAGCTGGATTGTGTGATTGAGGGAGCGGGTACGATTCCCGAGTCGGTTAAGTGTGAAACTGCTGGTACTTATGCCTTTTGTAGTCCTTTAATGCTGGTGATTTCAGTGAATGGGGTGGGAATCACCCCTTTGCATATTCATACCATGATGGTGTTAATATAAGACTTTGGAAATAAGGAAATCCTATACACAGGCTTAGTTATTCATATTTCCTACCCCTTATTATTTTTTTCTGGGTGGTTAGTTATCAAATGACCTCTTCCGCTCTGGGCGGAGCGGTAAAGCGTGTCAGACTTTTACTGACTAAAATCCAGCCGTGTTCCTTCAGTTGTCTAATTGACCTCCACAATCCAGTTTCTGGGTAACACGATATCCCGATAGTTAGAATCATGATCTGGCAGTTGAAGTAATGTATGTGGCCTACCCAAATATTCTTTCTTGTTCGTCGAATCATTGAGCTCCTAAAGTTCTGAGTTCACCTGAACGATTACTGACAAATGCGTGCACTGACTGGACAGGTCCACTCAATCTGTGTGGTACTTTCCTCTAAAGACCAATCTACATGGTCTTCACATGATGTTACCAAGATTATGTCTGGACTTTAAAAGAGACTGTGACCTCTGAGTTTGTTTCGACCTTTCTTCTCAGAGTAGTCAGATAGCAAACACCGACCTCATCTAGTTTTAAAAATATGATTGACATGCAAAAGTGTTAGTACAAACCTATTTACTGTACCTTCCTATTAAGAAGTGAAATTTGTATATCATTTATCCCTTGGGAACACTGTTTGTCAGACTTTTGGTCTTCTACAGGTAGTAACTACAGGTAGTCTTATAAAATAACTAGCTTCTGCCCGCGACTTCGTAAATTTCTTGATCCCCTTCCCGTCGCGTCAAATCGCCTAGCCGTGCGATTTTCCCCGTTTTTGCAACATTTTTCATTACTGCTCCGCTCCTCTTAGTTGTAGCGTGATTTTATATAGCCTATAGCCTTCCTCGATAAATAGGCTACTCAACACAAAAAGAATTTTTCAATTCGGACCAATAGTTCCTGAGATTCAGCGCGTTCAATCAAACAAACAAACTCTTCAGCTTTATAATATTAGTATTGATAATATTAATTGTTGATGTATATTAATAATGTTGCATCCCTAATGTAAGGTAGATTGTACAAAGATCACCCATATTTTTTGTCACATCTTATTTACTGTACCTGCAATCTATTCAAATGAAATTTTACTTTACTTAACCTGTAACAACTGTAAGTTTTAGACTTTCGGTTTTCTGACATCCTGCAACAACTGTCAGTTTCAGACTTTCAGGCTTCTGAATACTCGCAGCGACTGTCATTTTCAGACTTTCGATTTTCTGCCTACCCATAACGATTGCCAAAGATCTATGAAGAAAAAGTTAAGACTAAATTTAAGAAAAATAAAATTTGTTTATGGCAATTATTATTGATCTAGAAAATAAAATAAAACATCATTGCTGACACCTACTGCTCTGCTCACACCCGTAAACTTAAAAGCTTTGCACTAAATATGCGTCTGATACTCTTTAATGATGCCCAGCGCCCATCATACAAGTCGTAATGATAAAACGTTGAGTTCTCAAGATATAGGAGCTAGGGTTGGCACAGAAAATATTATTATTATTTTACTGAAGATAAATTGGCAAAAATGATATTGAAGTGACTGTTTTTAATCTCAAGATATCAGCTTTTTTTAATGTTTAAGAAAGTATATACGCTACTTGTAGGTAGTAGGGGGTCCTTGCAATAGAAAAAAAGAAAACGTACAATCTAAATTATATTAAAATTAACTAAAGACAATAATCTCAGTAATCATAAAATTACTAGAATTAAGAAACTGTGTATTGAAAGAAATTAAAGTTTATTTTATTTTATTTCATTTATTTATTTATACGGCACTTACCTACTAGTAATAATTTTTTTTTTTTGTCTGTCTGTTTGTTTCGGCTGATCTCCCAAACGGTTAAACTGATTTTCATAAGACTTAACTGGCATATAGCTGATGTTATACGGAGTAATATAGGTTATCTATAGGTCCCCGTGGTATTATTTTCGGCATTCTCGCAAGTGAAAGCACGAGCACAGCTAGTCTTTAATAATATCTCGTTTGCGACAACCCTACAACATCGTGCACTTAATATTATCATTGCTCTCTCTAATGGAGCCTGCTTGTAATGCACATGGGAGCTAAAATTATACTACGTTTGACCTCTGGCATTGCTTGCTTTTATGCTCTAGTTTTAGCCAGATTTTCATGGCGAAATATCACTCTTGGGAGTACTTGGTTGTTACATCTTTCAAAACTCCCACGAATTTGACATCCTCCGGGCATTTGAGTAATGGTGACGCAGTGGTAACGGCCGCGAGTTACAAGTTGTAGGTTGCCGTTGCCGGTTTGCCTGCTAGAATCGCGAGATTTGTTCGAAAGAGTAACCATGGCCCTGGCATATAGGCAACTGAAGGAACACGGGTGGGTTTTAGTCAGTAAAAGTCTGGCACGCCCTCCCGCTCCGCCCAGAGCCGGAGACGTCATCTGATGATTTCCCACCCACAAAAACAAAAAGTTGCCGGTTTGAAACAAGACTAAGCAGTTTACTCTTTGTGTAAATAATTTCAACACCACTGCTCTCAAAACGGTGAAGGAAAACATCGTTAGGAAACCGGCAGGTCCTAGAATCAAAAATATGAAGAGATGTGACATCTATCAAATCGCAGTGGGCATTTGAGGTACATTACGGCATACTCCATCTCACAGATGGAGGCCTGTGTCTAAGCAGCGGAACATTATAGGCACCCCAAGTTTAAGGGGTTGCTATAACGGCCACGTTAGGCAGGCGGGTTGGCGATCGCAATATGGTGGTAAAATGCATAAAGAACGTTGCTGCCCATTCTCTAGTAAGTCCCTTAGTCGCCTCTTGCGACATCCACGAGAAGAAATGGGATGGTGATATTCTTCACCACACGGAACATAAATAAGTAATTACTAAGAAAGTATACTTAGTTATATATAGCATCGAGTAATTATAAAATTGTTATCGAACAAAGATGTCTGCCACTTGATTTCTACCAACTCAAGAATCGATTTGTGCTAAACTCGTCCCAATTATTTCCAGCTGATCGCTCGGCTGACTAATCGGCCTCGTTCAAGATAATCGTCTTACAACGATTATTCGGTTAAAAATAAACGATTAATCGGCTTAAATAGGTGTCGAACTTCATGGTCAATTTGTAGAAAGAAATTACCTATGTGAAATCTTTGCGGAGTCTTTTGTTTTTTAAGCTTCAACCTGAGGCGTACACGTAACAGCATCTTTGTTCTGAGATATATTTAACGGCTATTTAGTATTAACCTAACAAATGTTGGGGTCGGCTTCCAGTAAAATTAGATGCGCCTGAATACAGGCGCACCGGGCGTCGGCAAAGCATAAATAAGGTCTTTTCTTCCGGCCCCCCTAAATGGGTCCAGGGACGGTGGACTCGGGGATGTCCACCGCACTCTAAAATATAATACCCGAGGTGGTGGCGCGTAATATTGCCACTGTTAGACGTAGAGGGGGAGTCAAACACCTCACTCCGTCCGCTAGACCATACGGGGCCCGCTGCATTGAAGAGAATTTAGAGTCCCCGCCCCGAGTGTGCAATAGAACACGGGGTGTTTTCGGTTGAAGTTTGACAGACCTCTCCGTCCGCCTCAGGCCGGAGACTTCCACGAGGATTTTCAACCCATTACAAAAAAAAAAAAAACCGGCCAAGTGCGAGTCGGACTCGCGCACCGAGGGTTCCGTACAAACCTGCAGGTATTCACGGTTTATGTTTATGAAATTAAATTTTTATATTTGAGTTGACTGAATGAAAGGTAAATTGTGGTTTACGATTTATGACGTATTAAAAAAGAAACTACTTATTAGATCTCATTCAAACCAATTTTCGGTGGAAGTTTACATAGTAATGTACATCATGTATTTTTTTTTAGTTTTATCATTCCCTTATTTTAGAAGTTACGGGGGGGGAGACACACATATACCACTTTGGAAGTGTCTCTCGCGCAAACTATTCGGTTGAGAAAAAAATGATATTAGCAACCTCAATGTCATTTTTGAAGACCTGTCCATAGATACCCCACACGTATGAGTATGATGATTTTTTTTTGAGTTTCAGTTCTATGTATGGGGAACCCCAAATATTATTGTTTTTTTTTTCTATTTTCGTGTGAAAATCTTAATGCGGTTCACAGAATACATCTACTTACCAAATTTCAACAGCATAGCTCTTATAGTTTCGGAAAAAAGTGGCTGTGACATACTCCGACAGACAGGCAGACAGACAGACATGACGAATCTATAAGGGTTTTTTGCGTTTTTTGCCATTTGGCAACGGAACCCTAAAAATGTGATAGTAACACTCGCAGGAGTGAGTTGTCATACTAGGTAGGTTGTCATACTAGATAGGTTGTTTAAGATGTAGAAATGATCGTAGAGATTCGGCGCAATAGTAAACAATGATAAAGGAGTTGTACTTCCACGATCAGAGTAACCCTATCTGTTGCTATCCAGCACTTCGAATTTTGGGGCCAATATGGCTGGTCTGTTTTAGCTCACAAATAGTATACAAACTGAATGAAAACATCGTTTCTTTTTTTAATAAAAACTTTTTAATTATTATTTAATAAGACATATTTATTCTAGAAATATGTTTGTGTGTAGGTATGTATGTTTTAATTTTTGATGTTTATACCTATATAAATTTGTTATAGTATAAATTTTTGATTCTATGTTTTCTCTTCTACTATAACACAGCTTTTTCTACATCTCTTTGTATCTTCTCTCCTATCGCAGGTATGTTGGAAGAGATTTCTGTAGAAATGAACATTACCTTTGTGCGTATTTTTCTGTTACTTTCTTGTTGTCTGTTTATATTTATGAATAAATGGTTAAATAAGGTAGTAAGTTTCCGTGGGATTATTTCCGACTTCCACGCAGGCAAAACGCTGGCAAAACTTAGTAAGTTATTAAGTTCGGTTTAAGTTTAGCTCAGCTACCTACAATCTAACGATCGCAAGCCGCTTTTAGCTTTGTAGTATGACCTATATGACTCACAGTTAGCAACTAGTAACTATGTACGATTGATTTATTATCCACTGTGTTATTAAGCATGGCAATGTTTGAGTAATGTTGGAGGGGCTTGTCGATCGATCAGCTTAAGCAACCCTTGCTGCGGTCGGCCCTTGGATGGGTTACCATCTTTACGTACTAAGACTCCTCTGTCTCAGAAAGAACGTTTTTTATTTTGTTTTTTCTGGGTTCCAAATCATCAAATGGTTACACCCCTGAGTTGCTGCTGTTATAAATAATTTCAATTGCAAGAAGTCAACAACTTGACCACCTCTCCATTCATTTTGCCGAAAGTCCAACCGAGTTGTAAAAGTAATAAATCATTTTTTTTTCACCTTTAATTAAAAGGCTGAATGGCCGACTACCTCAGCCGGCTTATAAAAAAAGTGAATACAATTGAAACGTCAAATCCTATTGTCATAGTTTGACACCTCGAAGAATGGCGTTGTGTTAGGTTGTTGAAATAAATAGAATGGGTTCCGTGGTTCTATTTATGTTTTTATGTTCACGCCTTTTTAAACGGCTTTGGAAAAGCAGTGTGAAGACTTTTTGTTTTTGTGGTGATCAAATATGTTTTGCAGAATTGATAAAACAAAATGTGTTTTTTTTTACTACTTCAGTACTTGAAGTATTTTGTTTTAACGTAAAATATATCCTATAGCATGTCGTCGCCCGCCCGTGTCATAACTTCGTTTTCTAGCGTTCTTTCTGTCTTTTTTTGCTTACTCGGCTCCTTAGGATCGTAACGAAATATAAAATATCCTTTTGCCTTCCTCAAGAATTGAGCTATTAAATGCAAAAATATTTTTTCAAATGCTGGTAGTTCCAGGGTGTATATTTACAAACAAATTTTACCTGTTTATAATATTACTAGCTTTTGGCAGCGGTTTTACCCGCGTATTACACATATAAACCTTCCTCTTGCATCAATCTGTCTATTGATGAAAACCGCATAACAATCCGTTGCATCTAAAAAGATCTAAGCGTACAGACGCAGGGAACGACTTTGTTTTATACTATGTGTCCTGTATTTAAGGTTTTTTTGCCACCGACTTCCGAAATTAAAGTTATTTTTGACTCTGTAGTGTTTTTTTTAAGGAAGTCGGTTATTATTTTATTGTAAAAAGTTTTTTTTAACTTTTTAGTTATGGTAGATACCCCGTACTTATATAAAAAAAAAACTTTATTTAAAAAAAAGTGACAACATAGCCATACACATTACTTTAAAACATACTGAAATTGTATAACAAGCATAGGTCCCCTGGCTCCCAAACTAGGTTTATACCTGTGACTTGGGAGTCAGTGTTCCTCCATTATATAGGACTTTACGTATGACGTTAATTATTAAAAAAAAAACAAAATTGTGGAAAGAAAGCAAAGTGCAAATTTTCTTTGGATGAAGTAAATAATAAAAATCAAAATCAAAACAATGTATGTTGTGAGTGAGAAGGTGTGTGTGTATGTGTGTTTGATAATCTAATCGCGTTATTCGTTCATTTGTCGTGCAAATACTTAATGCAAATTTAAGGCTTGTATGGTTTTCACATGGATCCCATTGTCCAAAATAAAAAAAAGAATCATCAAAATCGGTTCATCCAGTCAAAAGTTATGATGAGCTAACAAACATTTTAAAAAAAATACAGTCGAATTGATAACATCCTCCTTTTTTTGAAGTCGGTTAAAAATGAATGCCATTCTTATAGTCAGTGTGTCACACAATTATCCCATTTGTTTTTTAAAGCAATCAAATCAAAATATTTTGTTTCACATAAACCTACATGGGCACTTCTGAAATGTCAGAAGCTAGGTGCACGGTTCCAAATTGTTGATTCCTATGGAGAAGAGCCGGCAAGAAACTCCTCGGTTACACTTTTAAAAATAATTGGATTTTACAATGGTTTTAAATAACAGTCTTAATAGGTATGGGACGACAGTGTCAAAGAACGACTCAGACCTTAGTTAGATCGGTAAAAATCCAAGCACCCATGAAAAAAAATCTCATTACACCCAAGCCCCGATGTCTAGCGAACAAACATTTTTTTCAGTAAATTGTTAAAAATTAATTAAATTCTTTCGAGATAACGAGAAAAAGTGTTTAACCAATTATATTTTTGAACCTAAAAATCAGCCTGAAACTTATTAAAAAAACACTTTGAATTAAATTAAACTTGACAGCTATGTAATTACGCGTACCTACACACATATAACTAAAGGGTGCTTCACGAACGGAACCCTAAATGAGCTCAGCGGGCACCTGTCAAAAACGTGACATTTTAATTAAATTCCAAGGCTTTTTATCTGTTCGTCTGTGTTTGTTTGTGTAGCTATATACAATGTAGTTGGGAACTGGGTGAAAGCTACTGTATCTTATTGTTGTTCAAAGTTTGGTGAAGATTGTTCGCGTCAACTTTTCGAATGGGAACATGGCAAGCATTTTTTTTTAAGATGATATGACTACTACTCTGAGAAGAAAAACCGAAACAAACTCAGAGGTCACAGTCTCTTTTAGGCTTAAACTTGGTCACATCATGTGAAGACAATGTTGATTAGAGTTTCAAATGGTATTTTGCGAAAGGAACCACACAGATTTGTGTGCATACATTTATCAGTAACTAGCTTTTGCCGGCGGTTTCGCCCGCTTATTAAACACTTTTATAAACCTTCCTGAATCAATCTGTCTATTGATGAAAACTGCGGTAAAATCCATTGAGTAGTTTAATAGATCTAAACGGACAGACGCGGGAAGCGACTTCGTTCTATACTATGTAGAGATCATGCAGCACAAATCGGAACTCAAGGAGCAAAACTTGAACTCAATGCATTTATTTCAAATTAACCAATTACAGGCACTTTTGCATTGTCAAGTGGCGGTGAGTCAGAAAAATGACGCTAGTTGCCAATTCCAAAGTGTAAAAGGTTCCTATGGAGAACAACGGGCAACAATTATTAATTGAAGTTATCAATTTGAGAACGATGTAAGAGTACGTTAAAAAGTACAATTAAATCGTCCGCAATTAAAATAAAACAAAAATTACTATTCAGAAATTAAAATAAGTCGCGGCAGCTAAGAGAGGACCAGTCACTACTGATGGCGCCCGTTCACGAACATGACGTACGGATCAGCACCAACATTACATTTTCCAAACTATATAGCCAGCATAGTTTCTTCATAACTCACCCCAAAAGCGATTTCTCCGTCAAACCACAGGTTCGCCTTAATTAATAATATAATATAATAGTTCGGAATATTAACCTCCATTTAGATCTCAAGATCCCGACTATCATGTTCCACCACCAGTTCATGAAACGCAGTTCGAAGCGTTTTTTCGATAGAGCCGCAACCCATCGCAACCCTCTGGTTGTCGCGGCAGCTAGTACACCCCGTCCCTCATTAGTAAAGTGCGCCGTCCGCGGCACGCACTCTCCGATCCTGATGACCCTACTACCCAACTCCAAGAGAGTAGAAAGGAAACCAGTGCAGTTCGTAGAACACACAAACACAAATTGTCATACCGACCTCGCCGCCGAGGCCCGTCGTCGACCCGGACTAAATAGTCCCTCCCGACCCTTGCAAGAGCCAGCCCGCGATTCTGCGCCTGTAGTCTTAAATTAGTCCCTAAATAATGTTAACCCAGATGCAGCCTGTCCCTTGCTGCCCCCTCTACCAGTGACTGCCTAAGCCGAGGTCCGTACCCCACCTGGCGTTGCCCTTAGGTCTTAGTCGCTTTAGTTTTTAGGGTTCCGCACCTCAAAAGGAAAAAGCGGAACCCTTATAGGATCACTTTGTTGTCCGTCCGTCCATCCGTCCGTCCGCCCGTCCGTCCGTCTGTCAAGACCCTTTTTCTCAAGAATGCGTAAAGGTATCAAGCTGAAATTTATATCAAATACTCAAGTCTACTGTCCCTTGGAGCTGTGAAAAAATCAAACTTCTAAGCTAACGCAATCAAAAGATATAGCCGTTTATACTGCAAATTTCCACAAATTTTCGAAACTCGCAAGTGAATCAAAACCTAAAGGATCCAGTCGATCTAGAATTTTGAAATTTAGTACGAAGCAACGTCTTATAGCACAGATAAAGGAAAAATTGCGAAAACCGTAAATTTTTAGTTACATCATATAATAAACAGAACAAAACACAGACAGAAATAAAACCAAGCCAAGAAACAGAACAGAACTACGACTCGATTGTCGTGATGGGTGAACTTTTACTTATATACCTACCGGGTTTGTACGGAACCCTCGGTGGGCGAGTCCGACTCGCACTTGGCCGGTTTTTAAGTATATATACTGGCTGGAGGCCAGAAACTATTTTTTTAGGAATTGCCGGGAAAAAGTCCGTTTAAGTAGCAATAACTTTATTTAGGTTAACTATGAGATGTCCTTTAAAAAAAAAAAAACACAACTCAACAATACCCTGTGCTAAACGGTATTCATCATCATCATTTCAGCCGAAAGACGTCCACTGCTGGACATAGGCCTCCCCCAAACACCGCCACTTCAACCGGTTCTGTGGTTCTCGCATCCAGCGGATTTCTGCGGCCTTCACCAGGTCGTCGGTCCATCTTGTGGAAGGCCTTCCAACGCTACGTTTTCCAGTAGGGTGACTCCAAGCTTAGCCATCTCCATTGCCCTTTGAGTGACTTTCAGCCTTCTTATGAGGCTCATTGTGAGCGACCACGTCTCGTCACGCCATAACTGGCAACACGCACTGGTCAAAAACTTTGCGGTAAGTGGGAATGCTAAACAGAACTATTTAATAATCTATATATGTATAAAATTCAAAGTCCTGAGGGACTGACTGATATATCAACGCACAGCCGCTGGTCCTAGAGACATGAAATTTTCAGGATGTGTTCTTTGTGAAGAGTAGATATCCATTAATAACAGGATTTTTTTTAATTCCATCCCTAAGAGGGTGAATTGGGGGGTTGAATTTTCACGCGGGCGAAGCCGCTGGCGGAAGCTAGTCTACATATATAAAATTCAAAGTCCTGAGTGACTGACTGATATATCAACGCACAGCCTAAGCCGCTGGTCCTAGAGATATGAAATTTTCAGGGTGTGTTCTTTGTGAAGAGTAGATATCCACTTATAACAGGATTTTTTGAAATTCCATCCCTAAAAGGGTGAAATGGAGGGTTGAATTTTCTGTGAAACTTTTCATTCTCTGAGTCGGAAAAGACAAAGCAAGCAGTGCGATAAGACATTGTTTACCTGAATTTACATATGGGTCTGTTCCTGTGGGATATTTTTCGACATCACGCGGGTGAAGCCGCGGGCAGAAGCTAGTAAATCTATACACAAGGCAGGACAATGCGCACAGTCCGCAATTTGACACTCAACAAATGAGAGGGGAGAGTAAGTAAGATGGACAGGCGACACGCGACTCCGAACTACGCTTGTGGAGACTAGCGTTAGAAATTCTAGTTTTAGAGGGAACAGAGATGTGACTGATGAGCACTAGTTGGTGTGGTACCGGACGTATTCAATAGCATATCTCATTTCTTCCCGTGGGTGTAGTAAGAGGCGACTAAGGGACTTACTAGAGAATGGGCAGCAGCGTTCTCTATGAATTTTACCACCATACTGCGATCGCCAACCCGTCGGCTAAGGGTGGCGATTATGGCAAAGCCCTTATATTGGGGGAGGCCTATGTCCAGCAGTGGGCGAGTTACGGCTGAAATTCGTAACACACTGTCATTATGTATGTATTTAGAAATATATAAGTAATTTTGAAATTTATCAGTTGTCTGGTTGCCATAGTACAGGCTCTGCCTAGTTTGGGATCAGATAACGGCGTGTTGGTTGTCCTAAGATTTTATTATCATTATTTACTAGCTTTTGCCAGCGGCTTCGCCCGCGTGGAGGTCGGAAATTATCCCGCGGGAACATACTACCGGGATAAAAAGTAAAAACCCTATGTGTTATTCCAGGTTATAAACTATCTATGTGCCAAATTTCATCTAAATCGGGTCAGTAGTTTTTGCGTGAAAGAGGAACAAACATCCACACATCCATACATCCAGACATCCATACATACAAACTTTCGCGTTTATAATATTAGTAGGATTAGGAATCGCTTTCATTTAGACAAGTTCAACAACATACATGGCGTTATTTACGTTGTTAATATTTCGAACATTTGAAAGATTGGATTAGAAATAACGTTCATATTGATTCATTTCTAATTGATACTATGTTACGCAATTAGGGCAGTTCCCATACATACGATCTTTATATGATGAGACCAAGATTATGTCTGGTCTTTTAAAGAGACTGTGACCTCTGAGTTTGTTTCGGCCTTTCTTCTCAGAGTAGTCAGATAGGAAACTCCGATCTCATCTAGTTTTGAAAAATATGATTGACATGTATAGGTAAGTGTTTCTGCAAACCTACTTACAGAAATAAAATCATTTATCATTTAGACTAAGGTATGTTATTCACCTTACCAGGGTCGCGAGATTTGTTCTAAAGAGTTACCGTGGCCCTGGCATATGGGCAACTGAAGGAACACGGGTGGGTTTTAGTCTGTAGAAGTCTGACACGCCCTCCGTCCTCACAGACGTCATTTGATGATTTCCCACACAAAAAAGGGATATTATTCACAGAAAATTCAAACTATTAACTGCAGGTTTGTTCACTGTATTTTCCGTAACTACCAAGGCTGTGGTTTCATCGTAGTGAAGGGTAATAGGAAACTTATGATCGGTCGCTTCTCTCCGGTAATTGGGTGTCTAACGGTGTCAGATGTCAGTAGCTTTATGTAATACTAGCTGTTACCCGCGACTTCGTCCGCGTGGTATTTAACAAAAAAGTTTTTCAATCGTTTTTTTTTTCGTGAGATAAGTACTATTTTTTTTTCTAAAATAAAAGTAGCCTAAGTTATTCCTTGTTACATCAGCTATCTGCCAGTGAAAGTCACGTCAAAATCGGTCCAGCCATTTCAGAGATTAGCCGGAACAAACAGACAGAGACAAAAATTGTAAAAAAAAATGTTTTGGTACATGTACCGTGTATACATCCTTATACACTTAGTAAAAAGTGGTTATCTTAATATTAAAAACAGAAGAGAGAATTATCTAGATTTTGTGTACATGTACTGAAGTTAACGCACACTTCCAAGCACCCAATTAGAATGTTATGTTATTTATATAATCATAATAAGAAATTAAGTACACTAGAATTAAAGGCTTGTGGCTAACTAATAACAGCCGAACGGATTGATCGTTCAGGTTAAGGTACGCTTGCCGCGGTTGGTCCGTGGATGGATGACCATCATTACATACCAAGACCCTTCCGTGCGTCGGATAGCACGTTAAGCCGTTGGTTCCGGCTGTCTTTCGTAGATCTTAGACAGTGGTTACGGGTCGTCAGAAGCCCGAAAGTCTCCACCAACCAACCAATCTTACCAAGGGATATCGTATAACCCAGTAAGTGGGTTGTGGAGGACAGATAGGCAGTCGCTCCATGTAAAATAATGGTGGTCAGCTGCATCCGGTTAGACTGGAAGCTGACCCTAATGTAGTTGGGAAAAGGTAAGGCAGATGATGAATAAGTACATTGAATTAACTTGTCCGTATAAAACATTGTTACACATTGATACTGGTGAATTTTATTGGAACGAAGTTCCTTATCGCGCGTTGTGAAAGGGGGCTAGACGGAAGAAATTCTTACGAAAAGTTGTCACGACATGCTTTAACCGACTTCAAAAAAAGGAAGAGGTTTCTCAATTCGACCGTATATATTTTGTATGTTGTTGTTTTTTTTTGTTGTGAGTAGAGAGGGAGAGAGGGAGAGAGCGGGAGAGGGGGAGAGAGGTAGAGAGAGAGGGAGAGAGAGCTAGAGAGAGACGGAGAGAGAGAGAGGGAGAGAGTAAGAGGGAGAGAGAAGGAGATAGGGAGAGAGAGAGAATATTTTTGTTGAGTGTATACAGGTTTTTTGTACATAATAAATAATTAAAAAATTATAACTATTATGAATCCTGGAAAGGAACTTCGTTCCATCCGGGTGTCCCTTGACACCTCTAAAGTTTTTTTTATACAATGACATGAATATTTACTCTGTAAAGTATTATTATAGTTTTAATTATTGTGAATCTTCTGTACCTATATACACCATGACTTTTTAATCGTCTTACAACGGCTACTCACTTCATGTAACCAATGACTACTACACATCCAAAAGAAAAAAAAAAAAACATTTGAATAACTAAAAAATAAAAATATTATTCATTATGATGACGCATGACGTAGTTTGTTTGATATATTGTCCCATGGAAAATGGAGATGGAATGATTTAGTCGACTCGTGCGCTGGGTAGGTATGCATGTTCTCTACCATATGATACGTAAACATTATTAACAGGATGTTTCATAATTCTAATGCATTATTTATTTTTCTTAGTACGTATTTTCTTAATTGGTAACAATTTTTAATCACGCCTAGAGGTATATTATGTCGGATACATTGAGTGGACAACATTTGTATGACGACTGAAATGTCACGGGGTATAAAAGGCAACCGTTATTAACTGACTGATCTTTAACCCAGATCCAGCATGTCACTTGCTGCCCTCCCCCAGTGATCGCCTAAGCCGAGGTGCGAACCCCCCACGGGATTACCCTTAGGACTTTCGCTTTAGTTTTAATTTTTACTATGGCCCGGCTGGAGGTCTAAAAAGTTTTAACTTTTTAGAAATCGCCGGGCGAAAATCCGTTTAAGTTGTAAGAATCTTTTCAGGAAAAAAAAAAAACTGACTGATCTATCAACACACAGCTCAAACCACTGAACGGATTGCGCTGACATTTGGCACGCACATACTTATTATAACGGAGGCATCCACTAAGAAAGAATGTTCCAAAATTCAGGGGTCCAAGGATTTGCAGAATCAGAATTATCTTTCCTCATCGTTGTGTATGTAAGCGGGCACGCCCTTTATACCCGGAGGCTCTTATTTAGGTTTTAAGTTCTATTTAACATTTTATTATTTCAGCTTGAGTTTAGTTTTTTTAATGTTTTGTTCGTATATTGGCGTGTGCTAGCTGACATATGACGCATAATTTGATGTATGTTTTGTTTTGTTTTATAATATTAATTACTTACATAATACTGTATAGAATCAAGTTCTTCTAACTTAACAGACAGCTGTGCTGCTGGGGAGTTTGTTCCGCCACTTCTTCTTCCCAGCTAAAGCACTAGGAAGTGTCGAAGGGTGGGCGTTTTGGGGGGACTGTCTCATGTAACTTTGACGTTCAAAAAGTGCTGACTCTCAGCCTAGTTTGAATAAATGACTTTTGATTTTGATTTTGCATATTAGAAAATTCACAGTAGTAACTACTGGCAATTTTTTTTAATTTAACGAAGATTAGTTCGGGGGCAAACCTTATTTTAAAATAAAAACTTTTTTACAAAAAAAAAAATCAACCGACTTCCTTAAAAATAAATAAAAGTTTAAAAAAACTAAAAAACACGCTTCCATGGAAAACCAAACAAATAATGGAAAAAAAGCGTGGGGTGCTTTTAAGGTATTTTTTTATTGATATCAGGCACCCCACGCTTTTTTTCCATTATTTTGTACTTTTTAGTTTGGTTTTCCATGGAAGCGTGTTTTTTAGTTTTTTTAAACTATTATTTATTTTCTATTTTTTAGGGTATTTCGAATTTTGAGACGTATGTCAGCGTAGTTTGTGACAGTTTTTTTGCTGTCCTGGTAACCCTGGCAAGGATAATGGCACAAATTTATGAAATTATTGCATTGTCATCAGTCCTTGACAGGTGTGCAAAGTTTGAATGAAATCTGGTCGTTTAAAGTGGGTCAAAATCGCGCTATAAGGAGTCGGTTACAAACATACAAATATACAAACATACAAATATACAAACATACAAACATACAAGTGAAGCTAATATAAAGCGTGTAATAGGGGAATTTGCTCTGTCTGTCTGGATTCCCCTGGATTTGAGAAGAACAGAACCGGTCGATGTGGCGGTGCTTGATTTGACTGTACTAGTGGGGAGAGAAGTAATTGCATTTACCATAGAATTTCACTATTGTTTCTAACATTTATAAAATACTTGCTGCCTCTCCGGCTTATGTCCAGGAGTAGACGTCTATCGGTTGAATATTTTCTATAGAGAGGCAGCAACACCGACTATTTTATAAATGTTAGTGAGAATAATTTAATTCTCTGGTAAATGCGACCACTTCTCTCCCCAGTAGTACAGTTAAATCAAATGGAAGCTGCGACATAGATTCAATGAGCCTAATTGTGCGTCGCTTGCATGCTCCGCCGTAATTATATTATGAGATGTATAATTAATTTCTAGCTGGAGTGTGCCCACTGGTCTGTTGGTTGCTGTGCGAGAATGTGGGATTCGATTCTTGTGTAGAAATAATATGAGGTTAAAAAACATTCATCGTCATCATCATTATTTCAGCTGAAAGACGTCGATTGCTGGACAAAGGCCTGCCCAATTTGAGGGGTTTTGCCACTATCGTCGCGCTTAGCAGGCGGGTTGTCGATCGCAGTATGGTGGTAAAATGCATAGAGAACACTGCTGCCCATTCTCTAGTAGTCTCTTAATCGCGTTTTATGACATCCATGGGATGAAATGGGATGATGCTATTTTTTAAGTCTGAAACACGGACCAAAATAATACGATAGGTACATTTAACATTATTTACAAAATACCTCATACATCAGAATTAGAGTATTGAGTTAAAAACATACTACAAGAATCAAAACTTATTAAGTTGTTTCTATGAAGACAATCATGTGGACTCTTGCATTATTTTATGTATTTAAAATTGGGTCTTATATCCTTCAAATAAGATTGAATTTACTTTGACTCAATCAGCGGTAGGTATGGCAAAATATTGGATAAAAATACTGATAATAAACGTTACTGAAATCGATTCAGAAGACAACTAGGATCAAACAATTTTCATTTGTTCTGTGTCTGGGTGTAATTTATCTATAATATGTATGTATTTACAAATAAGTTTAATATATAAGTATATTTAACAGTTGTCTGGTTACCATAGTACAGGCTCTGCCTAGTTTGGGATCAGATAACGGTGTGTTGGTTGTCTTAACGTATTATTATTATTATTATTCTGTTACACGTTGTATACAGTGGAATCATTTTTGTAAAACTTCTTTTCGTAGACGATGGAAGTAGGAACAGATCACAGGTCCCAGCTGTTATTTGTTTGACAATCGTTCCGGGCAGTCAGCAGTCTGAAAGTCTGACAACCAGTCTTATCAAGAAGTATCGTATTAGCCAGTAACTGATTTGAGGTAGTCAGATAGGCAATCGCTAAATCTTAAGTACTGGTAATCAGCTGCATTCGGTCAGACTGGAAGCTGACCTCAACATAGTTGGGTAAAAGACATCAAGTTCCCTTGTACACCAAACTATTTCATCTGATACACGTTTCACTGCATTATTACACGCTTTATATTAGCTTCACTTGTATGTTTGTATGTTTGTGTGTTTGTCTGTTTGTATATTTGTATGTATGTTTGTAACCGACTCCTTATAGTGCGATTTTGACCCACTTTAAACGACCAGATTTCATTCAAACTTTGCACACCTGTCAAGGACTGATGACAATGCAATAATTTCATAAATTTGTGCCATTATCCTTGCCAGGGTTACCAGGACAGCAAAAAAACAGTCACAAACTACGCTGACATACGTCTCAAAATTCGAAATACCCTAAAAAATAGAAAATAAATAATAGTTTAAAAAAACTAAAAAACACGCTTCCATGGAAAACCAAACTAAAAAGTACAAAATAATGGAAAAAAGCGTGGGGTGCCTGATATCAATAAAAAAATACCTTAAAAGCACCCCACGCTTTTTTTCCATTATTTTGTACTTTTTAGTTTGGTTTTCCATGGAAGCGTGTTTTTTAGTTTTTTTAAACTATTATTTATTTAACTCCACACACGTCCAAATCCCGGGCATAACGTCATACGTTGAATCACCACATCCCGGGCGCTACGTAGGGCAATGCATCAAAACTGTCACTTATCTCACTGATGCTTTGATACCCGTTGATAAATCGTCTCCTCTACCAAGATGGAGGATGCCATTGATAACCGAGTTGCTTTAAAAATCGGTGGAGAGATATTTTAAAATTTTATACCGATCCTGTCCCCCCTTCCCTCAGCGAGGTGTTCTAAGCGAGTAGTCGCTCTAGTTTTGACTCTAGTAGTCGCCTGGCCTGTTAGTCTAGTGTTTAGTGATCCTGACTGCAAAGACTGAGGTCGTGGGTTCGATTCCCACCCAGGACAAATATTTGTGTTATGAGCACAATCATTTGTTCTGTAGACACAGAGGGTGTAATTTATCTATAATATGTATGTATTTAGAAATATATAAGTATATTTATCAGTTGCCTGGTTACCATAGTACAGGCTCTGCCTAGTTTGGGATCAGATAACGGTGTGTTGGTTGTCCTAAGATATATTTATTAGTTTTTAGTTTTAAGCCCTGTTTGGGCTTAAAAACTTAGCCTACAACCAACAAACAACCAAGGCGCTTCCAACGATGCCAATTATGAAATTATGATAAGCAATTTCGAAGTTATGTGAAAACAGATGAACATACATACAAACCAATCAAAAACATAACCCACGTTTTTGGGTCGCCATAAACGGGTAAAAAAGAAGAAGAAAAATACACCTTCCATTCCTGCTGACCCCTTCACAGATTCAACACGTAACAACAGCTTATCATCGTGTCAGTACAGTGAAGACAGCTTGTTCAAACATGTCAAGTCATTCACAAGATAATACGTATGTTACACCTACACACACACACATACATACTAAACAAGAATGAAGATGTCAGAAAAAAATATGGTCCGAATAACTGCCTTCATTCCGGATACGAAGTTACCAATGGGAATGATTTAATTAATAAGCTAATTTTTACACGCTTTATTATAGCTTCACTTGTATGTTTGTATATTTGTATGTTTGTTTGTAACCGACTCCTTATAGCGTGATTTTGACCCACTTTAAACGACCAGATTTCATTCAAACTTTGCACACCTGTCAAGGACCGATGACAATGCAATAATGTCATAAACTTGTGCCATTATCTTTGCCAGGGTTACCAGGACAGCAAAAAAAAACTGTCTTGGAAAACTACGCTGAAATACGTCACAAACTACGCTGACATACGTCTCAAAATTCGAAACACCCTAAAAAGATATTCAAAGTATAGCACCATCTCAATTCTTCCCGTGGGTGTCTTAAAAAGGCGACTAAGATACACTTACTAGAGATTGGGCAGCAGTGTTCTCTATGCATTTTACCACCATACTGCGATCCCAACCCGCCTGTCAAGCGTGGCCGCTATGGCGAACCCCCCCCCCCCCCCCCCCCCCTAATTGGGGGAGGCATATGTCCAGCAGCGGACGTCTTTTGGCTGAAATGATGACGATGATGATAGAAATACTGTATTTTAACTATGAAAGTATGTCTGTAAAATCAAGTAAATTAGCAAAATGGACAAAATGTCGTAAAAGGCATCTTGAAAAAAAAAAATGGTTTAAAAAACTAAAAAATACGCTTCCATAGAAAACCAAAGTAAAAGTAGAAAATAATGGAAAAAAGCGTGGGGTGCTTTTTGAGGATTTTTTGACGCTTTCTTCTTTTTAGTTTGATTTTCTATGGAAATGTGTTTTTTAAACTATTATTTATCTTTTTATTTAGTTTCTATTTTTAGGGTGTTTCAAATTTTGTGACATATGTCAGCGTAGTTTTCTTATTTTGTGACGTATGTCAGCGTAGTTTTCAAAGACAGTTTTTTTGCTATACTAGTAACCCTCGCAAGGATAATGGCACAAATATATAAAATTATTGTATTGTCATCGGTCCTTGATAAGTATGCCAAATTTCGAGTTAATCCAACGTTTTGAAGGGGGTCAAAATCATGTTCAAAGTTTCCGTTACGTAGGTACTTAGGTAAACTAAAACAGCTAGTTCATAAATTAAAACTAAGCTATCTAATTGGGTATTCGGTTCAGCTGTGAGCCTGTGACCGACATGACTAATGTTATCTACTAAAACTATCAGTGACAGGAATTAACCTAGATCTGAGCAGTATTTTGTAAAATAAACATTTTAAGTTAAGCTAAGATTAATTGTAGGATATCCTTGATTAGTTAGGAGATCGTGTTGAAAGGCTGCTTTAATTCCGTCAAATTATTTTTAGATGATGTAAAGCTAAATTACCAACCCAGTAACAGGGTTGTGGAGGTAAGATAGGGAGTTGCTCCATGTAAAATACTGGTATCCAGCTGCCTCTGCTTAGACTGGAAGCCAACACCAAGATAGTTGGAAAAAGGCTAGACAGATGATATTACCTATACTTTGCAAAATAAAAACTTTTTAACAAAAAATTAAACCGCCGAAAAAACAGAAAAGCAAAAAATAATGAACCTTAAAATTAGGAGTCGGCGGTTTGAGTGATCTTTGTTCATTGATTTTTCAGCGCCGACTCAAAATTTTAAGGTTCATTATTTTTTGCTTTTCTGTTTTTGCGGCGGTTTAATTTTTTGTTAAAAAAGTTTTTATTTTGGTATTTTTTGTGGCTTTAATGTACCAATAATACTTGGCAAGGTATACCCTATCCAAAGAAAAAAGAATTATCAAAATTGGACTAATCTGTACAAAGTTATGCGTGGTTATACATTACAATCAATGAGTGAACAGTCAATCATCCCCTGTTTTCCGATCCTTAGAGTTCGATTTTGTTTTCCAAATTTATATGGGACCACCCTCGGAGTATACCCTTTCCATTAAAAAAAGAATTATCACAATCGGACTACTATGTAAAAAGTTATGTGTGGTAATACATAAAAAAAAAAAACTAAAAAATAGTATACATGTCGAATTGTCCTTCTCCGTTTTTTTTCTCCGGTTAATAAAAATAAATTCGATTGAAGCGTCTGTTTGTGAAGTAAAAAAAAAGCTTTTTTTTTTACTAAATACGTATTAAAGTATACACGGTATATTTAATAAAAAAAAACATTCATTTTTTTGTGTATCTGTCTGTTTGGTCTGGCTATTCTCTGCAACGGCTGGATCGTTTTGACGTGACTTCCATTGGCAGATAGCTGATATTGTACGGATTAATAATGGCTACTTTTGTCCCGATATCACGTTCCTGCGAAATTATTTCCGGGCGAAGCTAGTTGACATAAGTGGACATGGACGATAAATGACCGACTTTGGGCATGGCTTGGCAGATGACTCCTGTAATAGAACTTCATCATCACCTATAGCCCAGATTCAACCACTGCTGAGCAAGCCTCTCTTTGAAGTGCCAATCCACACGTTTCTGTGCTAGCCTCGTCCAGATTTTGCCCGCAATGTCAACAATGTCGTCCGCTCACCTCGCCGCCGGACGGCCGACTCCTCGTCGTCCAGTCCTAGGACACCACTTTGTTACAATCTTACTCCACCTGTCAACATTGTGCCTTGCCTGTCCTGTCCAACTCATAGTTGTAACAGTAAGGAATAGGTACAAGTTTTTATAAATTACCTTTAAATACCTATCCTCCTATGGGTTTCTTAGCCAAATTTTTAGCTAGTGGTCGATACTGTTAATATTTTACCACGAGCAAACTCGAAATCATGCCGTGTCGTATAAATAAAAAGTTCCATTGAAATCGCTACGTCAGTTTCTGAGAAATTAACTTACAAAGGAACGGTCGAACGGATCGTAAGAATTCGAGCGGGGAATATGTCGATAGTGCATTTTGAAAACACTGATATAACAGTGCTGTACCTAAGAATCAGAATCAGAATCATTTATTTGTGAAACATAGGTTACAGTTCATTGGTGTTAATAATTAAATTATGCGCTATGTTTTGCCATTGACGACATACAAAATTTTTGGTGAAAGTTATCATAAAAATAAAAATAAAAGCATACCAAATTCATTACATAAAACAAAAAAATAACTAGAAAATAAAATACATGCATGAGAAATATTCGATAATTACGAGTAATAGGTATGTCAATGTACATACAGTAGTTACAGTGAGTTATCATTTAGGTAATCATCTAGGGCATAGTAACATTTCTCCACTAGTAATTTAGAAAAACATTTTTTAAATTTTGTTAGTGGCATGCTTCTTATTACCTCAGGTATTTTATTATAAATTTTGGGCGCAACACCAAAAAAGCTCTTTTTCATTAATGATGTATTGCACTTTGTCATACATAATTGATTCTTATATTGACTACGGATTGGCTTTCTCTTAACCGCTGACAACTTAGTAAATAGATGCGGATTTGATTTTACAAACAATGCAGTTTCTAATATATAAATAGCTGGTAGTGTTAAAATCTTAAATTTCTTAAAGTAGGGAACGCAGCTGTCTGTTGGTTTTAGATTACACATGGATCGTACACATCTTTTTTGCATCCTGAATATAAGTTCCCTGTTAGTTGATTGCCCCCAGAAAACAACACCATACCGTAGAACAGATACTACAAGTCCATGATAGGCTGTTAGCAGAGTCTCTGTATTTACTTTCCTAGACAGTTGAAATAGTAGATACGCAGACTTACTAAGTCGCTTGCAAATTTCCTCTACGTGAGGTTTCCAGGTTAATTTGTGGTCTACAGTTATTCCTAAGAATTTGGCACTCGTGATTTCTTCTATTTTACATTCATTATAAGTTATATTTTTATGGTGGATACTCACGCCGCTGATGAAATTGTATAATTTTTGTTTTTGACAAATTAATTTTAAGATTATTATTATTGAGCCAAGTTATGATATTATTTAGAAAATAATTGACTTCATTTGGATAATTGTTTGGATCGGTGCATTTTATAAGTCAAACTAGCTTTTGCCCGCGGCTTCGCCCGCGTGGATGTCGGAAATTAACGTAGGAGGACGTACTACTGCGGTAAGAATGTATTAATCCAGGTTATATAGGTAATGAAAAAAGATTTTCCCGCTTTTCTGTTGAAATTTTTCCTGAATTTTCTTTGCTATAAACCTCACGGAGCCCGAGACCTTTCCAACGAATGCAAAACCGTGGAAATCGGTTCGTGCGTTCTGGAGTTATAGCGTCAGGAAGGAAAACCCGACTTATTTTTATATTAGAGGTAGAGGTCAGTTTTAAAAACTAGATGAGGTCGGCGTTTCCTATCTGACTACTCTGAGAAAAAAGGCCGAAACAAACTCAGAGGTCACAGTCTCTTTTAAAGTCCAGATATAATCTTGATCACATCATGTAGATTGGTGTCTGAAATGGTCTTTAGAGGATAGAACCACACAGATTGAGTGGACCTGTCCACAGTCAGTGCAGACATTTGTCTGTAATCGAGCAGCTCAACTCAAAACTTGAGGAGCTCAAAGATTGCAAAATACAGGTATTCAGCTGCATCTAGTCGACTCCGAAATAGTTTGGGAAATCGCTAGGCAGATTTACTGATTTTAACTTTTATTTTTCATTCACCACACATGTTGAGAGGTGGTGGCTTGGTGGTATCGACCCCGACTTACAAGTCAGGTCGTTAGTTCGAACCCACACAGGCACATTACTTTGCGTATTTAATTTCATCATCACTACTCTAAAAATGGTGAAGGAAAACATCGCTCCTGATATGTCCAAGAACCAAAAATTCGAAGACATGTGTCATCTACCAACCCGCACTGGGCCCTCTTGGTAGATTATGGCTCTCTCTCTCACAGAGGGGAGGCCTGTGTACCAGCAGTGGGCATTTTGAGCTAACTAGCTTTTGCCCGCGACTTCGTCTGTGTGAATGTTGGTTATCGCGGACACAGATGAAGTCGTGGAATAAAAAAGTAGCCTATGTACTTTCTAGGGGTTCAAACTTATCCCATACTAAATTTTATAAAAATCGGTTCAGTGGTTTCGTCGTAAAAGCGTAACAGACAGAGAGAGTTACTTTCGCATTTATAATATAAGTAGGGACAGTAGTTATAAAAGTATAGATAGTATAGATTTTGACACATACATAATATATGGTTTGAAGGTATAGTAACACGCACTTCAGAGAAGAAAATGTAATTTGACACTTAACCCCCGAGCGAATCTAATGATATGTTGAAGTTAGTATGTGAAGATAATTTGACAGCTGTCAGTCGCGCGTGACATTACTCGACGCTAAATTGATTTGAACGATACGTTTACGTAACACATCTGACATTGGCAGAATTGTCGACATCGATACAATTGCCAAGAATAAAAATAGTGTAGCAGGGATTTCCACGCCAGTGTTGCCAACTACTACCTTTTATCAGATTGACAGATTTAACACTTGCTAGAAGTAGCTCTAGCCACTTAGTTGTAGGTTATATTCAATATTATCAAGTTATTACAATAATATTTCGAATCAAACTCGAGAAAAAAATCAATTATAATTAGTATTACTATAATATCAACTTGGCAGTTGCGATTAATTCAGTAAAGTTTATTGTTCTGCGGTTCAATATTTTTCTATGATGTGTATTTTAAAATAAGCTACAAGTTTTAAAATCAAAAACAAAATACTTTATTTCGCATAAACCTACATGGGCAGTTATGAAACGTCAGAAGCTTCGTACTAATCTCAGGAACTAGGTACGTTTAGTGTTAGATAGCCTGTTTATTAAGAAAGGCTATAGACTATACAGGATAATTTTTTATCCAGTGCGCAAACTGTAACCATGAATTCAGCATATCATGTGTCTGGCATTAATGCTGAAATGAACCTTTTTGGCGCAGCCGTGAGGCACACACATGTTCTTTTATTTTTTAAATTATTTTTTCATGTTATTTTATTTTGTGTTCTACGAACTGTGTCAAATAGACGGTATTCTTTCTTTCTTTCTTTCTTTCATTCTAGACCCCCCAGCGTAGGAAATTTCAGCTGTTCCATACATTTTGACCGCGTAGGTTTTTCTATGAAACAGCAATTTTTTTTTGCAGAACCGACGAAAATTTTCTACGCTGGGGAGTCTAGAATGATATGCTGTATTCATGGTTACAGTCTGCGCACTGGATAAAAAATTATCCTGTACAGCATCATGTTAAAACCCTTAGGAGCCGAGCAAAAAGAAAAAAAGTCACGAATACGAAGACCTCGCAAGGGCAGGCGATTTGATGCGACGTAACGGGGAGGGTTGGGGGAGCAAGAAATTTAACGTAGACAAAGTTGTGGGCAGAATCTAGACTTCATAAAAACAAAATCAACCGAATTGATAACCTTCTTTTTTGGGAGTCGATTAAAGCTGTCAAATTGCAATTTCTCATCGCATTGCAATCATCAGATAAATAAATAAATAGTTCAGAAAACAAATAACATGCTTTCATAGAAAACATTTTATTCTTCTTTCTAGTGATCCGGACCAGAGGGGTAATTGCGGAACTTTTTATTGGTAGGAATTGGTTTAATATTCATAGTTAAACAACATTCATTGCGTTATTTACGTTGCTGAGCCGACAATTTATTCGAACAAATGACGCAATGGTTTAGAAGTAATCTTCAATCCCATTCAGACTCTGATAAATTGTGCGTTTCGCAATTAGGGTGCTGGGTGCTGGATAATGACACAAATTTATGAAAGCGATTGTATTGTCATCGGTTCTTGATAAGTGTGTAAAGTTTCAAATTAATTTTGAAAGGGGTGACAATCACGTTCAAAGATTCCGTTACATACATACATACCAAGCTAATAAATGTGTGTAAAAATATTATTTATATATATATTTCCATTATTTTGTACTTTTTAGTTTGGCTTTCAATGGAAGCGTGTTTTTTAGTTTTTTTAAACTATCATTTATTTTCTATTTTTTAGGGTGTTTCGAATTTTGAGACGTATGTCAGCGTAGATTGTGACGTATGTCAGCGTAATTTTCGAAGACAGTTTTTTTGCTGTCCTGGTAACCCTGGCAAGGATAATTGCACAAATTTATGAAATTATTGCATTGTCATCGGTCCTTGACAGGTGTGCAAAGTTTGAATGAAATCTGGTCGTTTAAAGTGGGTCAAAATCGCGCTATAAGGAGTCGGTTACAAACAAACATACAAGTGAAGCTAATATAAAGCGTGTAAAAAGTCAGAAGATTGCTTACTTAGCCCTTAGTAGACCAGTAGCTTACTTGTAACTTTGAAAGCGTAAACACAGTTCCAAACTATTTGTACTATTACAGAAATCCCTACATAATATTCTAACACTACACTTTTCTCTTTCCCCCACATCTATTAAACCAACGAGTGAGCGAGACGGATGCATAGTGTAGGAATGCAATGAATGTCAGTAAATCACTTAACGGCTAGGGATGTGCGTTTGTCGATGAATTTAGTGTTGTTACAAGTAACGTTTCCTTTGTTATTGTCTATATTTTTAGAATGTGTGGTGGAGTCATATATGACGGAATTTAGTGTTTTGTTTATAAATAGTTTGTATTTGGACAAAATTGGGAATTTCAGGATGTTTTCAAAAGATTTTCAACAACGCGTGTTGCAAATTCTTAGGTAGGTATTTCTGTCAACACATAAAATGTTTATGTATCTAGTTTTCTTTTTAAGGTTCCGTTGCCAAATGGCAAAAAACGGAACCCTTATAGATTCGTCATGTCTGTCTGTCTGTCTGTCCGAGTATGTCACAGCCATTTTTTTCCGAAACTATAAGAGGTATGCTGTTGAAACTTGGTAAGTAGATGTATTCTGTGAACCGCATTAAGATTTTCACACAAAAATAGAAAAAAAAAACAATAATATTTGGGGTTCCCCATACATAGAACTGAAACTCAACATCTAACCCATACGTGTGGGGTATCTATGTATAGGTCTTCAAAAATTATATTGAGGTTTATAATATCATTTTTTTCTAAACTGAATAGTTTGCGCGAGAGACACTTCCAAAGTGATAAAACGTGTGTCCCCCCCCCCGTAACTTCCAAAATAAGGGAATGATAAAACTAAAAAAAAATATGATGTACATTACCATGTAAACTTCCACCGAAAATTAGTTTGAACGAGATCTAGTAAGTAGTTTTTTTTTAATACGTCTTAAATCGTAAACCACAATTTACCTTTCATTCAGTCAAATCAAATATAAAAATTAAAAAAAAAAAAAAATATTTCATAAACATAAACCTTATGCATAAACCGTGAATTCCAGCAGGTTTGTACGGAACCCTCGGTGCGCGAGTCCGACTCGCACTTGGCCAGTTTTTTGATCTTCAGATGGAAACCTTGATAAGACAAGTAACCCTATAAGTTTTCTTCCGTCCTTATTATCCAATTCCTAACAAATTTAATTGAAATCCGTTCAGCCGATTTACCGTGAAAGTTCATTCAGTTCCAATCCGTCCTTACAGGTCCGTACACCACAGGGGGTACCCTTAGTCGTTCTAATTTTAAGTTTTTAAGCCCTGGCTGAAGGCCTCAATTAATAAGGGAGTCACAGCCTAGTTCGGTTAAACAACCGACAACCTCATAGGTTGACTTGCGAGATGTCAATAAAATAAGGCTAGTCTCCATTGAGATTGGCCGCCATGACCGAAATACGGTCTCGAGGACAATATAATAGATACCAAGTTGTGCATCGATATCCCTGCCATCCTATAGCTATGTAACTTTCACCCGATACTATACTAATATTATAAAGCTGAAGAATTTGTTTGTTTGTTTGAACGCGGTAATCTCAAGAACTACTGGTCCGAATTGATTTTTTTTTTGTGTTGGGTAGCCTATTTATTGAGGAAGGCTATAAGCTATATAACATTACGCTACGATCAAAAGGAACGGAGCAGCAACGAAAAATAAACGAAAACTAGGAAGCAATTCGATGCAATGGGAAGGGTCAGGGCGCAAAAATTTGACGCAGATGTAGTTGCGGGCAGAAGCTAGTCTATAATATACCATAGAGCATTGACATATTATATTACTGCGTAAGGACAGGGCGGACCGCATGTTACAATGACGCCTCGAACTTGGTCCCAAAATGGTCCTCCCTTTATCGAAGTGAACTAGAACGCGATCGGCTGTCTTCGGAACGGTCGTATATTTTGCAAGCAAAAATGCCAAGTTTTGCCGTGAAGGGTTGCGTGAACTACGACAAAAAGCACAATAAAAAAAATGATAACATTTCATATCACCGGTAAGTTAAAAATATGTCATTAAATCCACTGCTAACATTATTTAAAACAATTTTCTTTCATATTTTTCTCAACCTATGACAAAGACGAAGCGAAGCCGCGTAAAAGTGCGACATAACTTTGCAGCGGCGCTCGTTGTAGCCGGTAGCCGATGAAATGGAAAGATTTAATAATATTACTATAAATAATTTAAAAAAAAATGTTTTATTCGAAGGCCAATGAAAACTTTATAACACCAACAAACTTCAACAAATATAAATTTTCAAAAATAAAAGGTTTTTTTTATTTCTTTGTACCTCGAAAAATACCACACCCCGCTCTTACAAGGTTACGTCTAAGAGCAGACCACGCGGATTGACATCGTAGTTCATACTAGTTCTAATAGATGACGTTAGTGTTTTTTGTAGGGCGACCGCGTCCGTCAAATGTTCGGACGACCGTATCTTTACTATTTAAATCAATGCCATAGAGTTTATATTATAATTCCTATAATGTATTACATCACTAGTCACAATGCAGCGTATGTGCTTAATAGTTGTGCCTAACGAACTGTTGATATTATCTGTGGTCGCGGCAGGGGCACGCAACATTTTAGGTGTAACTTTGGTGAAAGCTTTCTCTGGTAAATTGTTGTTGAAAATAGAGCGGCAATTCTCGTAATTTGCAGGAACGTTCACAGTCTCTCTGTCGCTGTCTCAATATGTCAAAAATACCTCGAATTTCCAAACAGTTTTGAAAAGTTTTTGACATTTGATTGTCGCCGAGATGAGGCTGCGGCAACATTTGGAACATTTTTTTATTACGAGATTTGGCCTTCTGAAGTATGACCAAAAAATAATTGTGAATAAAACAGTAATAAATATAAATTTGATGGATGGAGAGGGAGAGGATGACCAAAATAAAGATGAATGAATTGTGTGAGGAGTGATATGAAAGAGAAGGGAGTAAATGATAGCATGACGGCTGACAAGGACTGGGTCCTATCAGAATACCAGTGCTGCGATACATATTTTTAAATGTCGCAGCATCATGCTGAGATAGGGGCCCTTTGGCCTCGCACAGGACTTTCTGTTTTTTTTTCTTTTAAATTTTGTTTTTTATTCGTTTCTTTTGTTTATAATTGATTTTTTTATTTTATTAAGTATTGTTTTTGTATAGTTTCTGTGCGTGTCCCAATAAATACTTTTTCTTTCTTTCTTTCTTTCTTTAAGGAAGAAGAAAAACTGTTGCGCCAACCCCAAGTGACATAGGACAAGGCCGGGACGATGACAATGACCAAAGCAAATGGAGGAATAATTCATGAAAAGTATCATTGACAGTAAAGGTTTCAAATTAAATTTTGATTCACGTGCATAGTAAGTTTATAATTTCAGTACAGATTTCTTAATTAACTGGACTAATTGTTGTCGTTAAGCATTTGGATAATCGAAAATCCTGATAGTTGAAAGTATGACGTAAAGCGGTTTTTGAACATATTATTTGATGCATATTACTTGATGTTAGGTACCGTGGCAGGTACCGTGTTGTGCCGGACGTAAAGAATAGCACCACCCCATTTCTTCCCGTGGGTGTCGTAAGAGGCGACTAAGGGACTTACTAGAGAAGAGGCAGCAGCGTTTTCTATACATTTTACCACCATACTGCGATCGCCAACCCGCCTGCCAAGCGTGGCGATTATGGCAAATCCCCCCCAAATCGGGGGAGGCTTATGTCCAGTATTGTACGTCTTTCGGCTGAAATGATGATATGATGTTAGGTTATTGTTAAAACAACAAAACTAAATTAACAAAGAACAATATTTAGGAAGACATTATTAAGAGATGACATATTTTCTAGTAACGCAAACTCCGACATATCCGTGTATGCATGAATTCAGCTTGAACGTATAAAGCTATTTGATCGCGGTCGGTAGTCCGGATCATCGAGAATCCGTGAACTGAGGGCTGAATAACCGAGTTTCCACTGTACCTTAAGTAAATACCTAATAAGTTCACAAATAATTGTATACGAGCGTTACCTGTTCATGAATGAGTCACGAGCATTACCTGTAAAAGAAAAAAAAAGAAACATTATTTTCATGTTGTTTTTCTTGCATTTCCTGTGACAAAAATATTATTATTTTCTTTTTTCTAAGTGACACAAACACTGATAACTTAAACAAAAGCTTAAACCTACATCGATATATTAGGCTTGAGCCACGCATTTTATCACGGTTTTTGTTCTCAAACTGATAAAAATGTGTGACTGAAGCCTATCACAGTAGGCTCTGGCCGCCCCGCTGTTTGGTCAAAATTGATACAGTAATTGTCGCATCTGACTTTTCTGAAGAACATCCCTCAAGCGTCATCTTCCGGTGTTTCCACTAACATCTGCCTTTAAATAACTTTTATTAGCCGCCCTTTATTCATCCTCTCAACATGACCAAACATCTAAGAATATTCTTTTAAGTTTTTGTCACTATAATAATGTAATTTAACATCATCATCATTTCAACCTAAAGATGTCCACTGCTGGGCATAGGCCTCCCCCAATTTAGAGGGTTTGCCATAATCGCTACGTTTAACAGGCAGGTTGGCGATCGCAGTATTGTGGTAAAGTGCATAGAGAACGCTGCTGCCCATTCTCTAGTAAGTCCCTTAGTCGCCTCTTACGATACCCACGGAAAAAAATGGGATGGTGCTATTCTTTACGTGTGGCACCATATGGAACTGGATATAATTTTTACCATTATATGCGATACTTTTAAATTGTGCTAATCTAAAAATATTGCTCCACAAAAGGGCATTTAATTTTCTAAAACACTTTGTAATTAAAATGTTGCCCACCCCTGCCTGTAACTTGATCTAGAGATGTAATCTGCCTCAGTCATGGCTAGTTAGTTTATTATTACGACCTCTTGCCTTATAGGGACCGGCAGAATTCTAGGCATACTCGAGAGTAACAGAGTTTTTTTATGGGTTACCGGTTAAATGCTTACATGAGATTTTAGAACTATAGTTGGCGAAATATGGTGCACTCTGCCTACTTTTTCATTAAATTGAAGCGTGATGATAGTTTTTCTCTATCTTGTTGATATTTAACAGACAGCTGTGCTGCTGGGGAGTATGTTGCGCCACTTCTTCTTTCCAGCTAAAGCACTAGGAAGTGGTAAATAATTTATGAAGTTCACACAGAGTTGATATTTGAATAAACGGTTTTCATAATATTACACCATCATCATTATCATAATTTCAGCTGAAAGACGTCCACCAAGCTCCTCCACTTCGACCGGCACCCTAATTGCGAAACGCACAATTTATCAGAATCCGAATGGGATTGAAGATTATTTCTAAACCATTGCGTCATTTGTTCGAATAAATTGTCGGCTCAGCAACGTAAATAACGCAATGAATGTTGTTTAACTATAAATATTAAACCAATTCCTACCAATAAAAAGTTCCGCAATTACCCCTCAGTTCTGTGCTTCTCGCATCCACTTTGTGAGAGAACTTTCAACGCTACGTCTTCCAGTACGCGGTCGCCACTCCAGAACCTTTCGGCCCCATTGGCTATCAGTTCTGCGACCACTGTGCCCTGCTCACTGCCACTTAAGTTTGACAATTCCTCGAGCTATGTCGTTAACTTTGTTTCACTTGTTCGTTAACTTTGTTTGTCTCTTTATTTCAGACTAGCTTCTGCCCGCGACTTCGTCCGCGTCAAATTTTTGCTCCCCTGACCCTTCCCGTCGCATCGAATTGCCTGACAGTTTTCGTCCATTTTTCATTGCTGCTCCGCTCTTTTGATTGTAGCGTGATGTTATATAACCTTAAGGCTTCCTCAATAAATAGGCTACCCGACAAAAAAATAACTTTTCAATTCCGGCCAGTAGTTCCTGAGATTACCGCGTTCAACGAAACAAACAAACCCTTCAGCTTTATGATATTAGTATAGATTCGATCACGTAGGGAAATTCAGCTAGCATAAGCTGTCTCCAATGCCCTTTGGGTGACTTTTAGCCTTCTAATAAGGCTCTTTAGAAGCGATTGTGCACCAGTCAGTGTCGAATTATTGATGACACGATGGCTGCATTGATAACTTAATTGTATAGATATTATTAATTTTTTTTTCTTCTATGACACTGTTTTACATTCTGTAATTACAGTAACTCATACACTGACTTGTAACTTGTAAAAACATTAGGAAATTCGCATTCTTGCCTTTGCAATGTTTTTGTCTTAGAGTTTATCAAACTAGTTGATAACTTAATTGTATAGATTTTTTTTTTCTTCTATGACACTGTTTTACATTCTGTAATTACTGTAACTCATACACTTGTAACTTGTAAATATATTAGGAAATTCGTATTATTGCCTTTACAATGTTTTTGTAAATATGTGAGCACCATGTATCTATCATATAATCAATTTATCTCTCATTGCTTCATTTTCAGTTCTTTTACCTGTTGTGATATGGTAATTTTTTTATTGTAGGTGCAACGTCTTCACATATAATTGTATAAATATTGTATATAAATACTGAAAACTATTTTAAAAGAGTAACGGTGGAGTTTCTTGCCCATTCTTCTCCATACGAATCTACTTTTTGGAAGGGGCGACTAGAATCAATTCTTTTTTTTTTTTCATGTAACAGTTGACGTTCAAAAGTGCCTTTTTTGGGCCTAATTGAAATAAATGCTTTGACTTTGACCACAAAAGTATTTTAAACGAACAAAACAGTGCAGACGACACGGGAGGGCAGACCATGAGATACCGTGGCCCTCGCATATGGTCAACTGAAGGAACACGGGAGGGTTTTAGTCAGTAAAAGTCTGACACGCCCTTCCGCTTTGCCCCGAGCGGGCCGCTGATGATTTCCCACCCACAAAAAAAGGGCAGGCCATAATGATAGACGTCAGCGGTGAGATTGGAGGGGAAGCTGGAGCACAAAGTTCTTGCTTCACGTATTATTAAATAAATAATCGAACTTTCAATTTGTTATGTCACAACCCTAGCATAAGCAATTGGCATAGTGTCAAATAAATCATGATAAAATTAACAGAGAATTGCATAGGATTAGATAAATCATCACGATATTTAGAGACCTGAGTAGGTCCTTAGGTATGTGCGTGAGAATTAGGCCTCTACACGGTCAAATTCGGCAAACGTAAAGTAGGACGCCCTCAGGCTAGATGGAGCGACGATCTTCGCAGGGTGGCTGGTAGCAGCTGGATGAGAGTTGACGAGAATCGAGCTGAATGGCGTGCAATTGGAGAGGCCTATGTCCAGCAGTGGACTGCTATAGGCTGATGATGATGATGAAGATCAAATTAAATTAACTGGTAATGCTTTACCCACGTGTTGGCTATCGATATCGAAAACTAATAAAAGAAAAGAAAAAACTTTAGAGGTGTCAAAGGACACCCGGATAGAACGAAGTTCCTTTCCAAGATTCATAATAGTTATAACTTTTTAATTATTTATTATGTGCAAAAACCCTGTATACACTCAACAAAAATATTCTCTGTCTCTCCCTATCTCCTTCTCTCTCCCTCTCTCTCTCTCTCTCTCCCTCTCCCCCCTCTCCCCCCCCCCCCTCAAAATTATTTTAATTTCGGAATTCGGTAGCAGAAAATGAAAATACAGATCCAAAGACAGTCTTACTAAGATCTTATCGTATTACCCAGTAACTGGGTTGTGGAGGTCAGATAGGCAGTCGCTCCATGTAAAATACTGGTACTCAGCTGCATGCGGTTATTCTGGAAGCCGACCCTAACATATTTGGGAAAAGGCAGGCAGATGATGACAGTGGAACTTAGAATCTCCTCCTTTTTTGAACTCGGTTAAAAATAAATTTCTTTAAAGTACGTCTGTCTATGAGAAACCTTCATTTTGGATATTAGAAACGTGTCGGTATGTCTGTATGAAACCATTGTGCGACTAAAAATCGATCATGTGCAACATGCATAAACGAACTAATGATACCTGCATTGTTTCCTTCGTTAACTTCTTTAGGGTTCCGTAGTTTAACACAAAATCCTCTCACGGTAACAAAATTACTTTGATACAAAAAAAAAAAAAAAATATGTGTCTGTTTGTAATTTCAAATTAATAGCTTTTCACTAAATACATATGAAAGTATATACGGTATTTACATTTTTTTTTAAAAACATTTTTTTACAATGTTGTCTGCCTGTTTGTTCCGGCAAAAATCTCTGAAACGGCAGGACCAATTTTGACGGGACTTTCATTTGCAGATAGCTAATGTTATAAGAATTAACACGGAGTAATTTTTTATTGTTATATATATATATATTATTTTTTTATCCGTACCGTGTGGTGCCGGACGTAAAGAATAACACCACCCCATTTCTTGCCGTGGGTGTCGTAAAAGGCGATTAAGCGACTTACTAGAGAATGGGCAGCAGCGTTCTCTATGCATTTTACCACCATACTGCGATCGCCAACCCGCCTGCCAAGCGTGGCGATTATGGCAAAGCCCCCCAAATTGGGGGAGGCCTAAGTCCAGCAGTGGACGTCTTACGGCTGAAATGATGATGATGATGAATTTTTATCCCGATACCACGTCCATTGTCACATTCACGGGAGCGAAGCCGCGGGCACAGCTAATAAGTTTATACCGGATGACATTTTTTACCGTCTCGACCTTCATATGGTGTGTTGTGTAACTAGAATAGAAGGCAGGAAGGCCTTCAGATTCATCGTAGGTGACTAATGGAGCGCGGGACGGGGGTGGACAGTGATGCGTGTGCGGCTCGTGCGCCTGCGAAAAATCAATGAGGCCGCCTATCGGCCGGCTTCAAAAGGTAGGACCGCGCTCCGAAATCAATGATACATGCCGCGCATTGAGTAGGGTGCGTATGATTTGAGTTTCGATAATTTTAATTTTTTTTTTGTTTTTTTTTTCCAAATTTCTGTTTTTGTTGTTCTAGTATGAAAATGTTACTTTAAATGTGTAGTATTTATTACTAGATCAATTTAATTACATGTTATTCAAAAATAAAAATAATAAAAATTTATATGCCAAAAGCTTCTATTCCGTTCACCTATTACCCCCATTTTTTTTCAAGACGCTAAAAAAAGTCACCCAGAATAAGTTATATACAGGATAAGTTTTGAATAGAATGATATGTTGAATTCATGGTTACAGTTTGCGCACTGGATAAAAACTGATCCTACATATGTAGCGCAAAGAAAAGTATAATTTCGATAAGTATGTTATACCGTGCCACGGAAAATACATTCAGCCGTTGGTCCGAGCTGTCATTCCTGGATTGACAGTCGTAACGGGTCGTCAAAAGCTCAAAATGTCCCAGTAACTGGGTTGTCGAGTTCATATAGGTAGTCGCTCCATGTAAAATTCTGAAATGGAAATGAGGAATTAAAACTAACATTTTGCATGTCAACCTATGAGGTTGTCGGCTGCTGAACTAGTCTGGCCTGTGGCTACTTTAATAAAGTAAAACCTCCATCTAGGGAAAAACTTAAAACAAGGGATAATTCCCTAAACGCACCCCCTGTGGGATACGGACCTCAGCTAAGGGCATCGCTGGTAGAGCGCAGCAAGGGCCGGGCTGGATCGCAATACTAATCACGGAACCCGACGTAACTCTACACAAAACACGCATTTGACATGCCCAAAAATACCACATGTATGTATGAAATTGGAAACTAACAAAAAAGGGTCATTTTGGGATATGGCCCAGTGGGTCTGTGGTATTAAAAAAAATGTAACCGCCATAGATTAGATCGAGTGTCATCTATCATTGGCGCCAAGGGTCAAAGGGACCACAGGTAATATTATCAGCCATGTTTTAATATGGTATAAGCAGAGTTGTGTTTTTGGTAATAAAATAAATAATAAATTAAATATGATTCTGTTATCTTTACTGATTCATCTTAATGACTGTTATGGCAATGTTTAAAACAGGTGTCGACGCAAAAAGAGGGTTGTCATATGTTTTTTTACTTGTACATTTCTTTCTAATGTATATTTATGAAAACAACAAAATGTAATCTCTTCACCACTCTTGGTTGACTGGTAGAAAATGCCTAAGACATTAAGTGCGCCTTTGTACCGTTTTTGTGTGCGAGAAGTTTAAATAAATAAAATGAAATAATTGCAATAAAAATAGTAAAAAGTATTGACGAGTTTTTGGGGTGAAAGTTTGATTTTATTTAAAATGCACCCTGTGTACTATACATTATAAAGTGTTATTTTTTACAATAGTTTACAAAACCCTATTATTAGATCTATCGTAAATGTATGTTTCTGTATTTCTCAATTAGTTACGGTCTTAAGAGAGTTTAGCATAATCAGTCTAGAATCTATAATTATAATGTCCCACTGCTGGGACACAGGCCTCCTCTCTGTGAGAAAGAGTGGGCCGTAATCCACCACGCAGGCTCAGTGCAGGTTGCTAGATGACTCATGTCTTCGAATCTTTATCTTTTCTAGGACACGCCAGTTTCCTCGCGAAGAAATGGGATGGTGGAATTCTGTATGTCCGGCACCAGATGCACGTCTAAAATACTGACCAAAAATATTGACATGTGAAAGTGTCTTATTAGATTTACTTACATAAATAAACATTTCATTTCATTTAGTTAACATAACATTTTTATTTTATTAAAAAGTTTTAATAGCTGGTTAAAATTATTTTATTTCTGAATTTGTATTCCTAAACAAACCTCCATACACCTAACTCATACATTGTCAGTACCTAACAACCTCAATTGAAAGGTCAGTGCCCCCATTTTAATAAAATTTAATAATTGAACCATCATGGCGCCGATGTGGGGTGAACTCAACACAATGGCCTCTCCTGGGACTGGGACCTTCATGTCGGATCGGGACTGGAAATTCTATGGTAGGTATTTATAGATGTGAATTGTTGAGGATAAGTAATGTTGTTGAGAAGGAATTCTGTATAGGTATCGATTTTGGAAATCTTATATGGGTATCCATCCACTTTTTGGAATTTTGTATCGGTTGTCCATTTTTCTTTTTTTATGGGTGTCCATTTTTTCGAATTTTGTATGGGATTCCTGTATTGAATTTTGTATGAATGTCCATTTTTTAAAACTTTTTATAGGTGTCTATTTTTCAATTTTTTTTTAAAGGTGTCATTTCCGTACCGGAAGGATAACCATCGGGACCCTATTACCTAGCCTTCGCTGTACGTCCGCAATTATTTCGAGAATTCCTCGGTGCGCTCTTAAATAGATGATCAAACTTGATAAGGACAGATCCGGCAAACCCTTAACATACCGGGTATCATTCTCCTGTCCTTATCCCAATTTATTTGTGGTTGGCGCAACGTCTTTTTCTTCCACACTTCTCTATTAGTCGTCATCTCAGTAGTCACCCCATTTCTACCCATATCATAATTCACACAGTCCATCCATCATTTCATTAGTCTCCCTCTACTCTTATAGCTATCGACATTCATACTCAAAACTTTCCTCACGACATTTTCCTCATTCCTCCGTATCACGTATCAAACGATTTCCACACAAATTTTCAGTTATCGGTACCACTTTCAGACTGTCTCTTAAATTACCGCGTTTATAAAAAAAAAGAATTAATGAAGGGCTGCTAAGAAAAGTTGCGGTATTTACAAGGCAGGTGTCACTGGACACGCAGAAAGGGGACGCCCTAGGAGAACATATAGTGACCTTATTGGTGATGTTCTTCAGAAGGGTCAGGTGCGTAGTACTGGTAACCGTCGTGCGTGTATGACCAGATGTATGAACTTAAATGGCGCAAAAGTGTATGTAAGGATCATGGCAGGTGATGTTCTGTACTTTTTGCCTTTCCTTGCTTTCTTTCTGTCTTTTTCTGAGAAAAAGGCGTAAGTTTATACAGGGTGTGGCGTAAGTAGTGGTCCACCGTTCAGGATTCGATGAACCAGATAATTCAATCAAATCAGCCTATCGCAGTCCACTGCTGGACATAGGCCTCTCCCATGCTGCGCCACAACACCCTATCCTCCGCCTTCCGCATCCAGTCTGTCCCAGCCACCTTTTTGAGGTCGTCGGTCCATCTAGCTGGGGGGCGTCCCACACTACGCTTGCCAATACGCGGTCTCCACTCCAGGACTCGTCTGCTCCATCGGCCATCGGTCCTTCGACAAACATGGCCAGCCCACTGCCACTTCAGCCTGCTGACCCCGCAAGCTATGTCGGTAACTCCAGTTCTTTTCCGGATAACATCGTTTCTGATCTTATCCATCAAAGAAACTCCGAGCATAGCCTGCTCCATAGCGCGCTGAGCGACCTTAAATTTGTGGATCAGCCCAACCGTCAGTGTCCACGTTTCGGCAGCGTATGTCATGACGGGCAGGACGCACTGGTTGAAGACCTTGGTCTTCAAACATTGCGGTATCGGCGACGAGAAGACTTGACGAAGTTTTCCAAACGCTGCCCAACCCAACTGGATCCTCCTGTCGGCTTCTTTCTCGAAGTTGTGTCTACCAAGCTGTATGACTTGCCCAAGGTAGACATACTCCGTCACAACCTCGAGTAGCGCCCTTCGATGCGGATTGGACTCGGCAAGACGTGCGAATTGTACATGACTTTCGTCTTGTCCAAGTTCATGCCGAAGCCTACCCCCCTACCACTACCACCCTACCAGATAATTAACTATGACAATTAAAATTTTTAAACATTTTTACCCAAGGGTTCCGAAAATATTTTTGTCTTTTATTTACGAAATTTCTACCTTTTATTACATATTTGTTTGTAGTTTCAACAAAAACCACTATTTTTTCATTTCGATTTCTGTTAGTTACTGCTGAATACTAGAGCTATCATGATAAATTATGATTTATTACGTAAATTCAGCTCTTTTGAAGAAAAAGTTGGTTCTTCTCTAATTTTAACCCCAATTTTTAACACACCATCAAGATCAAGAGCAATTTTTGTAAAAAGAAATTTGGGTAAAAATGGTTAAATTTTTTAATTGTTATAGTTAATTATCTGGTTCATCGAATCCTGAACGGTGGACCATTACTTACGCCACGCCCTGTATATAAAAAAGCACCATGTATTTTTTTTAATAAAAATATTTGAATATTAATTACTTAAACAAAAATTATGAATAGTGTTTAATAATAAAAACGACTGCCACCAGGGGGTGCGCTTAGCAAATTGCACCATGGTTTTATGAGCCCCAGCAAAAAAGATTAGGGTAAGAAGGGTGACCATAAAAATACAGTTTCAATCATGTGAATGAGGCAGTTCGGTTTTTTTTACGTTTAGAAGTGGTTTTTTGAATTTTTATGGGTTTCTAATAATTTTTTAATTGTATGGTTGCTATAAAAGTAAAATTAATATACTTCGTTTTTTTCACACACTGCACAATCATTTGTTCTGTGTCTGGGTGTAATTTATCTATAATGTGTATGTATTTACAAATATATTTATCAGTTGTCTCGATGCCATAGTACAGGCTCTGCCTAGTTTGGGATCAAATAATGTTGTGTTGTTGGTTTTGTTGTCCTAACATATTATTATTATTATATAATTCGGTAAGTCGGTCTTCATATCTGTTTTTTTTTATATTTTTGTCGTCAAATTCCGAACCTACAGTTATTTTTCACCTCGTAGTGTTTTATTTGGAAGCCGGTTGTTTCTTTTTTTTTGGAAAAGTTTCTATTTTTCACCTTTTCGTTATGTTTAACCTTCCCGACAACCATTCGTATTTTGAAATCAATCCATTATTGCCTGAGATTTACTTAGCGATGAATTGCGAACCACCTCTTTTTTCAAGTCGGTTAATAAAGTTGCCAGACCGTAAAAAACTAAATTTAAATTAACAAATTCGAACAAAACAATCAGTTTTATATTTTCACACCTCACACACATGAAGTCCGTTTTTTTTCTAAATCCTGGCAGCCCCACACAACGTGTGCGTTCATTCACAATAGGGGATGGTCAGGGGATCAAAAGGGGATGACCATTGGCATTTTACTTTTAGTAGTTTTGCATAATCCTTGATTGGCGTAGTGGTCACTGGTTTGCACAACTGTACTTGTTCCACTTTCGTTTTTAACCAACTTCAAAAAGGAGGAGGTTCTCAATTCGGATGTTTATTTTTTTTTTTTTATGTATGTTCGGTCATAACTCCGTCAGATATTGACGGATTTGCAAAATTTTTTGTTCGAAAGTGGTTTATTCCGAAATGGTCCCTTTATAAATTTCATATAGATCTGATGATGAGTTCCGGAGACAGACACCGGAACTCTTTAAAAAATGACAGCAAATCAATCGCGATTTCTGCTATCGCATAAAATATGCATTGTTTGTTTGGAATTACTGCGGAGTAGATACCATAACTAAAAATTTAAAAATAAAACTTTTTTACAAAAAAACAACCGACTTCCTTAAAAACACTTCAAAGTGAAAAATAACTTTAATTTCGGAAGTCGGTGGCAAAAACCTTAAATACAAATCCTAAGACACCGACTTGCGAAATTAAAGTTATTTTTCACTTTGAAGTGTTTTTAAGGAAGTCGGTTGTTTTTTTTTTTTTGGAAAAACGTTTTATTAGTTGACACAATTTATTACAATAGGAATTTAAAAGACTTTTTTTTTGGAATGACATCTCGCAGGTCAACCAGGTTGTCGGCTGCTTAACCGGACTTGCCTGTGGTTACCTTAATAAATTAAGACCTACAGACAGGGCTTAAAACCTTAAAATTAAAGCGAACACTCGCTAGGGGCAACCCCTGTGGGGTACAGACCTCGATTTAATGTATCGCTGGTAGAAGGCGGCAAAGAGTGAGCTGGATTGGAATGAAATCAGAACGCCACCTGCTACGATTCTGATGTATGCTTCGCTTCAGTGGCGGTGAATTCAACTCGGAGGCGGTCGTGATTCTCGTCAAACACCACGTGATTTGTTCCCAAAGAGCGAAAAGCGAGTGGCGGAATGTCGTTTCCCTACGCTGAATCTATACATCTATACAAATATCTATACAAATAAATAAAATTGGAGTGTCTGTTTTTAATATTAAGATAACCACTTTTTACTAAGTGTATATCGATGTATACACGGTACATATAACAAAACAATTTTTTTTACAATTTTTGTCTGTCTGTCTGTTTGTTCCGGCTAATCTCTGAAATGGCTGGACCGATTTTGACGGAACTTTCACTGACAGATAGCTGATGTAACAAGGAGTAACTTAGGCTACTTTTATTTTAGAAAAAATAAATAATAGTTTAAAAAAACTAAAAACACGCAGAATTTTGAGACGTATGTCAGCGTAGTTTTAAAAGACAGTGTTTATGAAAAACATTTGTTAAATACCACGCGGACGAAGTCGCGGGTAACGGCTATTACTTATAATATAACCTGAATTAACACATCTTACCGCGGTAGTACGTCCTCCTGCGTTAATTTCCGACATCCACGCGGGCGAAGCCGCGGGCAAAAGCTAGTTTTATAATAATAACTGTGTGGTATCGGACATAAAGAACAGCACGCTAGAAATACAAGGCTATTTTTAGAATAACTTGAATACTAAAGAACTAGATCGAATAAACTACAAGTAGGCAAATGTACTCACACTGCACATTGCGGGAACATTACAGATGGAACAATAACACTCACTTTAAAAATGACTAACTCGTTTATTTCTTAATAATTATTTATTTATTCACTATCCACAGTACAATAAATTCGTTTAGCACACTTAAGAAGCACTAGAGGCAGTGGCGTGCACAGGGTTTTATGATCGGGTAGGCAGTTCAAAAAAAAAAAACGTCTTTTGTAATTGCTCAAGTTAGTGAAGAAAAACTCACTAGGTGGTTTAAAAGTTTGAAATGGCGATTTCCTGATAATGCTAATAAATGATTTCGGCCACCTCAAATATCTGATCCAGGTGAGTGATAGTTGAAAAAGGCCCTTCATGTGATTCGTATATGTAAATATATTTAATAGGTAAATTTAGTACGGGTAACAGCAAAAATAATAAAGTAAACAAACTCATTTATAAATGACATAAACGCGCCTACCTTTTTTTAAATATGATTTTGAACCATCGTCATAAAAAGTTGGTATGCGTCTTCATTCGACCAATAATTCTTTTTCCGTCGAAAGCACAGAAAGATGTGTAGGTACTTGTTGTTGACTTTGTGTGTTTGTTAAATAGGTACGTAAGAATCCGTTTTAATGAAAAACTTCTTCGTAATACTTCTCTCAATACGATAATTACCAAAATCTTTGAGCAAGCCGTGGGATAATAATCATGTAAATCTGCAAATCCCGAACAATTCCACACTGTACTCGAACTACTAAACTAGCAAGGAAAAAAAATATTTTAATGTGTGTAAACAACAACATAGCCGGTTTTAGTTGCTTAATTATTACTATGAAACTTACGAGTTGCATTACCTCTTTGCTGGGTTATAATTCTCGTTACTCAGGTACACATTTCCATTTAGATACACTTTTTAACAAACACACATTTTCAACACAAACCTCACAATCGAACAACATTTTGAAAAAACAAACAAACAGCGTAGTAAGTAAAAATTAAAACAATTCAAAAAACTAATTGAAATAAGCAACAAATCTACCTAATATTAAAATTTGTAAATGAATTAATCACAAGAAAACTCAATCAAAATAAAAACATAAAACAGCGCGCTTCACATGTACGAAATCAATATGGATCCTTTCGTAAACAAACAATTTCTAAATTTTGATAACTAAAACGTTGACAAATAAAATTGCATCATTGCGAATCGTAATGTTGCTGAGGCTACGTACATATTCAACTTGATCGCATAATACTCACAGCGCGCTGTGATAATACTCACCAATCACAGGCGTCCATGCGCCAATATTGAATGGCGCAGAGACGCCTGTGATTGGTTATCCTGCGGCAGGACTTCGCTTTATGTGTGCAATGTATAGACACGAAAATGTAGAAGAAATTACCACTACATGCGTACATTTATGAATGAAATAAAGACACGATCGTTCGCTGCCTGCTTACGTTTCGATCTGTTATGAATGCGTTGCCGTAGTAAAAAGAACGGTATGAACGTTGCTATTATATTTACATTAGGCGTTTAAACTTTTTGAATGGTTTTATTACTTACTGTTAGTATAATTCTTTTATTTTTGAAATATTAGTAACTAGTCCTTATCTAGGGTCTAGACCCTAGGGTCTGCAGTGTCTTTTTGCCTATATGGACTGCACGCCACTGACTAGAGGGTTATGTCCAAACTTGACCAGAGTTGGAATCAGACTCCCAGTCCCCAATCCCGCCAATCATCTCCCCATCCATAATATTTTAGACGTTTCTTTTTAGGGTTCCGTTGCCAAATGTGCAAAAAACGGAACCCTTATAGATTCGTCATGTCTGTCTGTCTGTCCGAGTATGTCACAGCCACTTTTTGCCGAAACTATAAGAGCTATGCTATTGAAACGTGGTAAGTAGATGTATTCTGTAAACCGCATTAAGATTTTTACACAAAAATAGAAAAAGAACAATAAATTTTAGGGTTCCCCATACTTAGAACTGAAACTCAAAAAATTTTTTTTCATCAAACCTATACGTGTGCGGTATCTATGGATAGGTCTTCAAAAATGATATTCAGGTTTTTAATATCATTTTTTTCTAAACTGAATAGTTTGCGTGAGAGACACTTCCAAAGTGGAAAAATGTGTGTCCCCCCCCCCGTAACTTCTAAAATAAGGGAATGATAAAACTAAAAAAAATTATGATGTCCATATAAACTTTCACCGAAAATTGGTTTGAACGAGATCTAGTAAGTAGTTTTTTTTTTAATACGTCAAAAATCGTAAACCACAATTTACCTTTCTTATTCAATTACTTCCGGTCAAGAACGTGTTTAAATAACGTGTACAAAAACAACTTTTAAATCAAATTAAATACTGAAATTCTTTAAAACCTAACACTATCTATCATACGGCCATAATAATATATCATACTCACAACTCACTAAAGATTCCGTAGCAAACTCCGCATGTATAACATAACTCAATTACAGGGGTGATAACTACCCCGCGGGGTAATTTGGACCCCACGGGGTAGTTTCGACCCCATCAATTAAGATCTAATGCAAATATGTTGAGCAGAGGGTGTGTAACGGTATGTGCAGGATAAAAGGGTTTGTTTGTGACGGTAGCTAAGTCTATACGGTCAGCAGAGTTGGAGGTTAAAAGTAAAAATTCAGTTTCTTTACAAAATTGATAGTTCATCTTAATCATGTCAGCCGTAAGACGTCCCTCAATTTGCCCTAATCGCCGTGTTTGTCAGGCGGGTTGCCGATCGCAGTCATCATCATCATCATCATTACAGCCGTAAGACGTCCACTGCTGGACTTAGACCTCCCCCAATTTGGGGGGCTTTGCCATAATCGCCACGCTTGGCAGGCGGGTTGGCGATCGCAGTATGGTGGTAAAATGCATAGAGAACGCTGCTGCCCATTCTCTAGTAAGTCCCTTAGTCGCCTTTTACGACACCCACGGGAAGAAATGGGGTGGTGTTATTCTTTACGTCCGGCACCACACGGTACCGCCGATCGCAGTAAGGTGGTAAAATGCGTAGAAGACACTGCTGTCCATTCTCTAGTAAGTCCCTTAGTCGCCTCTTACGACATCCTTTTTTTTGTGGTTGGGAAATCATCAAATGACGTAGATGTAGAGTAAAAGGGTGTGTCAGACTTTTACTGACTAAACTCCACCCGTGTTCCTTTAGTTGCCTATATGCCAGGGTCACGGTAACACTTTCGAACAAATCTCGCGACCCTCTCTAATGACATGCACGGAATGAAATGGAATGGTATATCCTTTACGTTCGGTACCACACGGAACAATAATTGAAATACTACTTGATATATATGCCCTGTTAGTCTAGTGGTTAGTGACCCTGACTGCAAAGACTGAGGTCGTGGGTTCGATTCCCACCCAGGACAAATCTTTGTGTGATGAGCACAGTCTTTTGTTCTGTGTCTGGGTGTAATTTATCTATAATATGTATGTATTTAGAAATATATAAGTATATTTAACAGTTGTCTGGTTACCATAGTACAGGCTCTGCCTAGTTTGGGATCAGATAACGATGTGTTGGTTGTCCTAAGATATTTATTTTATATTGCTATCGAAACGCTAGGAATAAGTGGGTACCTACTTATTAGGTATAAAGTTCTCTAGGGAACTAACAAGTAAAGCTAAACTTAGCGGTGTTGTGATAATCACATTAGCACTCATTTGCATTATCAATTATTGACTTGAGCAGCTTTGTTTAATCGGTTTGTTTGTCTTTTATCTTATTTTCTCATCGATTGGCAGTTTCTTTTCATTGAATTAAAAGAAGAACCAGTCAGGAATAAAGGCTCGTACAGACAGGCGCGACATGTCGCGCGACCTGTCGCGGAGGCGATTCTGCGATATATCGCGACGCAACACCTTTCACACTGGCGCGACCACTCGTGCGCGAATCGTACGCGACGTCCTTGTAGCGGCGCGACAGCTTTTAGTACATTTTGTATGGCGTCGCCGCGTCGCAGCGAATTCGCGGCGAAATCGCCGCGACGCCATACAAAATGTACTAATAAGCTGTCGCGCTACTCGACGAGGCGCGACCGTGTCGCGGCGCGACAGGTCGCCCCTGTGTGAAGTGTCGCGCGCGTTTTCATAGAAATTGTTCTACGGATATAAATCGCCGATTCGCGCGTGACCGTCGCGTCGCGCTAGTCTGAACGAGCCTTAAAACGGCATAGAGTGATCAGCGTTCCGTATCACAAATGTAGGTATGTCGAATTTAGAACATAATTTTATATGAAAAAGAAATTGGCAGTAGGCACAAATATCTTAATTTTTTTTTAAATTACGTCTTGTAGGTCAACCTATGAGATTGTCGGCTGCTTAACCGGACTTGTCTGTGGCTTACTATAACGCTAAAGCTGCGACATGCATAGAGGAATACCATACATTGGTGTTCTTTAAAATTCCGTACCCGGTTTTTGCAGTATTCTTAACCGGAGTTCGATGGATTTGGTTCGATATTGGCGCACTAACGTTTCTGGACACTTGATTATGGACAAAAAAATTTACTCTTTCCGAGGACCTCAGTAATGAAATCATAAGTTATCTATACTAATATTATAAAGCTGAAGAGTTTGTTTGTTTGTTTGATTGAACGCGCTAATCTCAGGAACTACTGGTCCAAATTGAAAAATTATTTTTGTGTTGGATAGCCTATTTATCGAGAAAGGCTATAGGCTATATAACATCACGCTACAACCGAGAGGAGCGGAGCAGTAATGAAAAATGTTACAAAAACGGGAAAAATCGCACGGGTAGGCGATTCGACGCGACGGGAAAGGTCGGGGAAACAAGAAATTTAACGCGGACGAGGTCGCGGGCAGAAGCTAGTTTAAGATAAATAAGAGGAATAGAGATATACTTTTATTTCGATCCAGCCCGTCCCTTGCTGCCCTCTACCAGCGATGCCCTAAGCCGTGGTCCGTACCCCACAGAAGTTCCCTTAGTGAGTAGTCGCTCTAGTTTTAAGTTGTTTTAAGCCCTGGTTCGAGCCCTTAATATATTAAGGTAGCCACAGGCATCTCTGGTTAAGGAGCCAACAACCACACAGGTTAACCTTCGAGATGTCATTAACCAAAAAAAAAGTTTAATTTCGTCACGCCTGCGAAGTTTTTCCAAAAAAAAAAAAAAAACAAAATATTAATTTCGGAAGTCGGTGTCTTAGGATCTGTTATTAAGGTTTTTGTTTGCCACCGACTTCCGAAATTAAAGTTATTTTACACTTTGTAGTGTTTTTTTTTAGGAAGTCGGTTGTTATTTTTTTGTAAAAAGTTTATATTTTTTACTTTTTAGTTATGGTAGATACCCCACACTAATTTAATCGCGTTATTCGTACATTTGTCGCGTAAATACACTTATATGGTTTTCAAATGGACCCCATTATCCGAATGGAACCAAATTATAATGGGACCATTCGGGAAGCACCAGCTTTCAAATAAAAAAGAATCATCAAAATCGGTTCACCCAGTCAAAAGTTCTGAGGTAACAAACCCCAATAATAAAAATACTGTCGAATTGATAACCTCTTTCTTTATTTGAAGTCGGTTAAAAATCAAAGCATTGTTACAAAAGTAGGCACTGTAGCGATTAAACTACGCTTCCCTTTTAATTCTTGGGTACGTAACAGCTGGTCACACATCTACGCCCCTCCGTGTTGGAGAGCGCGCTAAGCCGTCAATATTCCTACTAATATTTATGAGAGCTGTATGGGTAGGTAGACAAAAGCGTGAAAATGTGCAAAAAGTCTCTTAACATTTTTAAAATCTGAAAATGTACATGTTTTTTGAACTAGCTTCTGCCCACGACTTCGTCCGCGTCAAATTTTTGCTCCCCTGACGGACGGGCGACGACGGGAGGGCGTCGCATCGAATTGCCTGCCAGTTTTCGTCCATCTTTCATTGCTGCTCCGCTCCTTTTGATCTTAGCGTGATGTTATATAGCCTATAGCTTTATAATATTAGTATAGTATAGATAGTAAAGTCGACAGCACGTTGGCGCTAACAGTTTGATCATGAGCCGGCCTAGCGTAATAAGGTGTTCCAACAGAACAAGAGGCCAGCTTGTACTGGTTATGATACCACTGACTACCATCCTATTAAATCCTTACGTCCCGAAAATAAAAATTCATTTAATCAAACAAGGCTGAGAATCAGCACTTTTAGAACGTCTAAATACATAATACAGTCGTCCAAAACACCCGCCCTTAACCACTTCCTAGTGCTTTAGCTGGGAAGAAGAAACGGCGCAACAAACTCCCCAGCAGCACAGCTGTCTGTTCACTTAAACCAATGACAAATAGACAGATCTCGAAATAACTCAATTACATTTTCCATTTCCCCAATTTAAGCCGGAACTCGAAAAGATAATCAATGAAAGAATTTCTCAATCAACGCGAAGTTTTAAAATTAATGCCAAAATAAACAACAGTCGGTTTTCGTTTCCGTCTGTCTGTCAACTCAACGGTTTTAGGTTAGAACCAAGAGAATTTAAAAATGGAGAGCGAGGAATCAAAGATGGCGTCGGTTGCCTAATATGTTTGAAAGTAGCTTTTGGCGTCGCAATAACTGATCGCGAGTTCAATTTACAATGTGATAAGACAACGGTGCGATTTTAAAGAAGATACTCTGTCAAAAGTTGATAAGAGTATGCTGAGATGGTTTGGTCATGTTGAGAGGATAAATGAAGGATGGCTTACAAAAGGTATTTCCAATGATGTGAGTGCAAACGCCGAGAGGGGACGTCCTAGACAGACATATAATGACCGAATTTATTATTTCATAATTTTGTTTCGAGAATCTAGCTGTGTAAAGGTACCATACCACATAAATATACCACAAAATCAAGGACCGCTTAAATGAGTGCTCCATTTCTTTCTACTCTTTGTTTTAAATGTCTTTGAAATCTTTCAAAAGGTGTTTTCCATCAACGGCGGAAAGTTTATTTAATTTATTTTTAGCAGTATTTTTCCTTAACTGGTATTGGAAATCTTTGGTAAGTTTTTAACGCAGTATTTTAGCAGCGTATTATTTAACGATTTACAAGTATTTTTAAAACATTAGACCATAATATGATATTATTATATCATAGTATGAAACATAGTCGCATTTCGTGTCTGTACACTTAAATCTTCCAAACTACGCAACGAATTTATTGCGGTTTTTAACCGGAGGAGGGAGGAGGTTATCAATTAGACTGTATTTTTTTTAATGTTTGTTACCTCATAACTTTTGACTGGGTGAACCGATTTTGATGATTCTTTTTTATTTGAAAGCTGGTGCTTCCCGAATGGTCTCCTTTTTCGTAAATAGGTAGATTGATTCAAGAGGAAGGTCTATATGTATCATGCGCGGGTAAAACCTCTGGCAAAGGCTAGTTAAAATATAAAGAGAGAGAGAGCGGGTTTGCGGGTCAGAGTACCTGTATGAGAAGTGGGTAATCTACGGAAACTATTTGAAAAATTCTATCACCATTTAAAAGTTCTATTATTCCAGATGCATACAATCTAAATGTATATTTATAAATATACTAGCTGACCCGACAGACGTTGTCATGTCTCTTTGATGATATTTGAGCGCGCATTCTGTCAATTCTATGTCAAATGTCATAATGTTTATTTATTTTATTTATTTATTTTATTATTTATGTACACACAATAAAAAAACAGAGTGATAAGGCATATTAAAACAATTGAGTACAAAGGTACTGCTTATTTCTTAAGAAATTTCTTCCAGCAGACCTGCGAAAGGAGAAATGAAAAAGAAATGTAGACAATAGTGTGTGAAAACAAGAAGAGAGATATGAATATGTGAAGTCTTAAACTAAAATATACTTATATATATATAATGCAAAAAATTAACATATACATAAATAAATACATAAAGCTAAAATATAAAAATAAACGTAAATATATACATAAATACACACAATTATGAGGAAAGGTAATGCTCTTTTACTCGACATTTGAAAAGGGAAATATTTTTAGATCTCGAATGCTAGGCGGAAGTGAGTTCCACAATCTAACAGCATGAACAGAGAAGGAATAGGAATAATAACTGGTTTTATGGGGTTGGGATTTAAGGAGGGATCTAAGGTGTGATCTGCACAGTGCATCGCTAGGGCGAGCGTAAGAAAAACGTTCACGCAGATAGGAAGGGTAAGACGGGTTATGTAGGAGGTTGAAGAGGAGACATAAAATCCGAGTGTTCCTGCGAAGGCGGATTGGGAGCCACTTGAGTTCCTTGCGAAGGTGAGAAACATGGTCATACTTTCGAAGACCGAAAACAAAGCGAATGCACAGGTTTTGCAGGCGCTCAAGCTTGTTTAATAGCTCCTCAGTAGCATCCAAGTAGCACGCGTCAGCATAATCTATAATCGGCTGAATAAGTGTTTGTGCCAAAGAAATTTTAGTTTTCAAGGGCAAGAGACTTTGAAGGCATTTCAGCGAATGAAAGGAGAAATGTACCTTTCGACTGACCTCATTCACCTGAGCACGCCACGAAAGATTGCAGTCAATAACTACACCCAGATCTTTAGCGGTTTCTGTGTAGTCAATACGAACACCATCTAGATACAAAGGCATCAGAGATGCAACATCAGCCGCATTGCGAACAAATCTACTGCCTATGATCATGGCCTGAGATTTAGATGGGTTAATTTGCAAACCAAATGACTTAGCCCAAACACTGATACAAGCCAGGTCACGATTCATTGCAGCAAGTGCAGAGTCCGCGTCAGTTACAGTAAAATGCCGGTAAAGCTGCAAGTCATCTGCGTAAAGATGAAAACTAGAAGAAATAACCGTGGTAACAAGGTTTATGAAAATAGAAAAAAGAAGAGGAGAGAGAACACTACCCTGGGGAACACCCTCAGTGAGACAACACCAATCAGAGAAGGAGTCCTCCAGGCGAACACACTGAGAGCGTCCTCGGAGATAAGAACTGAACCAGGCTAAGGAAGGAGAAGAGAAATTTATAGATTGGAGGATACCTAGTAAAATGTCAAAATCCACAGAGTTAAAGGCGCTACTAAAATCAAGCAATACGAGAACAGTCAGGGACTTATTCTCCATTGCCCAGCGGATGTCGTCAGTTACCTTAAGAAGCGCGGTTACAGTACTGTGACCTGAGCGAAAGCCGGATTGGAAAGGAGAAATTAATTAATAAAGTTTACATTGTCCTATTATATGGTTGTTAAGTATTCTTAAATAAGAGTTCTTAAATTTTATAATTTTCCGCGCAATTTTTTATTTTTTTTCTTTCATAAGAACCTTCTCCTGACAATTACAAAAACAACAAAAAAAAAAAAAAGTGAAATCGGTCCAGCCGTTCACGCGTGATGGCGTGACCAAGGGAAATAGGGATTCATTTTTATATATATAGATGTACATAAAAGGAAAAAAAAAACCAACGAAATACTATCATGAATTCTACAAGAATTATAATAACCGATCTGGGCCTCAAACCCAGGACAAGGTCAGCAGCTTGCGAATGTTTTGTAAAATGAAAAATAAATTTACCAGGACTACAGAATTGAAATGATAACATCATTTACCTCTATAAAGTCGGTATAAAACGAAACGTTATTATTAAGTAATAAAACTCTTGATTCATATCAGTTGCGGAGAAATTCACACACATACGGACGTACGCTCACAATGAGCTGACAACACAACATGCAGTTTAGGAGATGCGTGGGCGCAAACGGATAAACACGTTATGTTAAGGCGAAGAGACTGAGATAATCCAATGGACGTTTTCGGAAGTGACATTATAATCTGTAAATGCAACAAAGTTTGAATTATTTTAAACCGGCTTAAAAAAAGGGGGAGGTTCTATTCTGACCTCCACAACCGACTTACTGGGTAATACGATAGCCCTGGTAAGACTGGTTATTAGACTTTCGTGCTTCTGACGACCCGTAACGACTGTCAAATATCTTGAAAGTGCTCTAACAATGATAAAAAATAAATGGGGCGTGGGGTGCTTTTTAAGGTATTTTTTTATTGATATCAGGCACCCCACGCTTTTTTCCATTATTTTGTACTTTTTAGTTTGGTTTTCAATGGAAGCGTGTTTTTTTAAAACTATTATTTATTTTCTATGTTTTAGGGTGTTTCGAATTTTGAGACGTATGTCAGCGTATTTTTTGTGACGTATGTCAGCGTAGTTTTCGAAGACTGTTTTTTGCTGTCCTGGTAACCCTGGCAAGGATAATGACTCAAAATTATGAAATTATGCATTGTCATCGGTCCTTGACAGGTGTGCAAAGTTTGAATGAAATCTGGTCGTTTAATGTGGGTCAAAATCGCGCTATAAGTAGTCGGTTACAAACAAACATACAAACATACAAGTGAAGCTAATATAAAGCCTGCCGGGGTCGCGTGATTGTTCGAAAGAGATACCGTGACCCTGGCACATGGGCAACTGAAGGAACACGGGTGGGTTTTAGTCAGTAAAAGTCTGACACGCCCTCCCGCTACACCCCCAGAGCGGGAGAAGTCATTTGATGATTTCCCATCAAAAAAAAAAAAAAAAGCTTATATAAAGCGTGTAAAAATGACACCTGTTTCGTTGTTCTAGTGGTCGCAAGCACCACTGCTGAACATGAGTACCTGGTGTCCTGATTCCTGGGTCGGATAAAGTGTTATAATATTTTGGTTTTAGGGCAAAACTTGGCTAATTGGTGATATGCAGTAGTTCTGTGATAGTTTGTTCGTCCTCTATATCTAAGTTACTATATAATCTAAAGCTGTGACATTTTGCGTATAGATGGCGCTATTCAGATAGGTTATGATAATATAAAGAGTGTATCCGTAAACTTTCTCAAAAATTTTAAAAAAAGCACTGTTAATTGCTAACTGTGGTCTAACCTCTATGACAACTTGTGATTAGACTAGGCAAAAGAAAAACTGAAATATTATTTAAAACACATAAAAAATGGGAAAACCAGATAAACGTAATGATAAGGTAAGAATTTTTAAGCATATTAGTATAATAATAATAAATAATATTCCACAACTATCACACAACGCCATCTAGTCCCAAGCTAAGCAGAGCTTGTGTTATGGGTACTAGACAACTGATAAACATACTTATATATTTCTAAATACATACATATTATAGATAAATTACACATCTATCATATCATTAGTATATCACAGATCTAAATAAACTTCATTCCTAATATTCAAAATCCTTAAGTTCGAAGAGTAAAATATTCGTGTTTTTCGGTAATCATGATTGTTATGTATCACAGAATACCCAAATGTGTATGAATTTGTCTAAAATGTTTGGTTTTATTATTGGTTTTATTGTAAGATCTGTTTGGTTTTATGAAATATTTCATGGCTAATGTTATCATTATTATTATTCTATGCATTTTTTTAACCTACTAACTTTTTTGAATTACAGAACAAATCAAAGGAGAATGGATTGAATGCCAGTTCTGTAAAAATGGGAGTACTATACGACATGCCAAAATGTTATTAATAGCTTAAAATGTGAGCTAAAATTGTGAGCTTTCTGAATAAGTTTTATTTTGATTTGATGTTTGTTTTTGAAAGTTATTAACAATAAGAAACCAAAGCCAGTTGTGCAATTCTAATGTCTAAGCATTACTTAATAAAGTGAAAACTTGATTACTAAAATAAAACATTTGATTAATAAATATGATTTTCATTAATTACAGTTTCCGCTACTATTACATATTGACCTGACTGATATCACAAAATAACCAAGCCTATATCACATAATAACTCAAGTATCACTGAATTACCTCATTTCAGGTTATGTAAAATAAAATTTATTTTGTATGGTCAGTTTGGTATTTGGTATAAATATAGATAATCACTATTGTAGGCAATTTAACAGACTCTTACATAGTAAATTTGCAAATCTATCTGTTTAAGAAGTAGAATTCTGTGATCAAATAATCAAACTATTACCGATTAGCCAAGTTTTGCCCTACCATTTGATATTTTTAGTAGTAGCCCTGAGTCTGGATTTGGTTGATGGCAATAGGCTCGCCCTCTATAACATGGGAATTAAACATAACAGGAGAAATGTGGCTGACCTATAGGTACCTAACCTTTTATGGAATACAGTTTTTTTTATGACATCTCTCAGGTCAGCCTATGAGGTTGTCGGCTGCTTATCCGGACTTGCCTGAATAAAATAAGGCCTTCAGCCAGTGCTTAAAAAAAACTTAAAAATAGACCGACTACTCGCTAAGGGCACCCTCTGTGGAGTACGGGCCTCGGCTTAGGGCATCGCTGGTAGAGGGTAGCAAGGGACAGGATCGGAATAATTGTTATTTAGGGGCGAATTTATAGCTACAGGCTCAGCGGCGTGGGCTGGCTCGAGCAAGGGTCGGGGCGGATCATGCAGTACAGGCGTGAATTCTTGTATAAATACTAACATGCACGAGCTCTTCCCCTTAACTCCATAAGTAAGTAAACATTGTTGTGTATAAATATCTCAATTGCAGCATCATTGAGCTCTTTATGATCTCATACTTACTCTAACTCAAGTGCTGCCGAAATTGGTTGTGTGTTTTACTTATAAAAGCTAAGTTTTACCCACAATTTGGGTACGTACAACTTCCTGTTCAAAAAGAGCTTCATGTTTTTTGTGGTATCGACACGGACTGTAAGAATATGGCGTAGTTCTATCCTAAAACGGTCATCTTAGACATTGCTTTGCATTACTTGACAGACATGTCCATCAAAATTTACAACAAATTACCAAATAATATTAGAGAAGAAAACAAAACAAATATATTTATTAATAAATTGAAAAGATTTCTTGAATCCAAGGCATACTACACCGTAAAGGAGTTTCTAGACGATAAATCTATTGAAAAATAAAATACTCTTTCTGATACAAAACATTATAAAATAAAATAAATATTAATAAAATATATAGGTATATAAAATATTAAATTAAATATTGAATACAGATAATCAAGTAAAGAATATAAAAATATGAATGCTTAAATAATTTTCATAATTTATTAAAATAAATGTATATGGTATATATACTTATAATAATTAATCTAGTTGAGTACATAATAAAAGCGAAAAATTGTAAGAATTTAATAGTAATAATGTAATCTCGTGCAAATATATATAATAACAACTGATATGCACAAACATAATAATAATATGTATAATACAATATACCAAATGAAAGACAGTAAATGAGAATATTGATTTAATTAAATTGTAACTCAGCCCTCTGCCTCTCTCCTAATTTTTTGCGTGCCCGACAGGGTCCATATTTTGATCTTGTACCATTTTTATTTTTTACCATCTATGTAACATATGGAATGCAATAAAGAATTGAGTATTGAGTATTGACAGACATACGGACGGACACTGAAGTGAATTGGCATTTCTCAGGAGTATAGAAAGTGGTCGGCTGCAAAACCGAGTTTGCCTGTGGTAACCTCAATAAATTGCCTCCAGCCAGGGCTTAGAATCTTAAAACTAATGGCACCTCCTGTGGGGTCCGGAACTCGGCTTAGGGCGTCCCTGGAAGAGGGCTGGAAGGGAGCTGGATTGAATTAATGTATAGTACGCACAGCGACAAATCAAATTACACATTTCCAGCATAAACTGACTTCTTATTGTATAGAAAGCATATACAATGCGAGGTCTTTTAAACTGGAAATGTATAGCTAGATATGTAACCGAGTGTACATCCGCATTTTGTGCCGTGTGCCGGACAAGAATAGTACCACTCCATTTCTTCCCGTGGGTGTCGTTAAAGGCGGCTAAGGGACTTACTAGAGAATGGGCAGCAGCGTTCTCTATGCAGTTCACAACCGTACTGCGTTTTATATTCCTAATAACGGAACGTACACTGTAGAAATCGGACATCCCAATATTTTACGAAATGCATACTTAATTAAAGTCTAGGCGTGGTCTTCTGTTGAAATAAAACAAATCATAAACATATAATTTATTTGACGTAAAAATAAAAGAAGAGTTGTAAATATTCTTTTTGATTGGCTACATTACCTCATTGGCCTGATTAACGGTTTGGGTTCGGTTATCGGGCCAGACAGTGTGACTGATTTTTATTGAAATACATTTTAATTGCTGTGGCATTTTGTGAGTCATCATCATTCCAGCCGTAAGCCCACTGTTGGCCATAATAATAAGATCTTAGGACAACCAACACACCGTTATCTGATCCCAAACTAGGCAGAGCCTGTACTATGGCAACCACACAACTGATAAACATACTTATATATTTCTAAATACATACTTATTATAGATAAATTACACACCCAGACAGAACAAATGATTGTGCTCTACACACAAAGATTTGTCCTGGGTGGGAATCGAACCCACGACCTCAGTCTTAGCAGTCAGGGTCACTAACCACTAGACTAACAGGCCAGTATAAATAAATAAAATCATTTTAATTCGGACAACTAAAATCCATAAATTGTTAGTAACAGTCTTCCTAAAAACACTATTTTTAGTAACTTAATCTACAGACAAAAGAATGAGAAGATCACCCAGCAAATGGACATTGCAAATGGCCACTAGGGTATAAGTCTTCTGGCAAATTGCCTTATTATGGCAGAGGAAGTGTCTGTCACCACAGCCTTCAGGATGCCATTATGACTGCCTCTTATTCTGCTCAGTATTGAAGCCGTTTTTTTTTTCAAATGATGGTATGAAATCCAAATAATATTGATGTATTATTTTGATGCACTCAGTTATTATTCCTGCCTACACCAGAAATAAATGGTCGTGACAATATGCGTATAATTAATTAATGAGTTCAATTAATTAGTCTAGTAATATGTCGCATGAAGACAAGCTTATCAGTAGGGCATTCATTATAATTAAGGTTTTGTGCAAACTTGCGTTTTTACGTGCGATTATAACGGGCAATTTAAAAAAATATTTTTATTCACATAAAATAAAATAGTATTTTATTAAATTTAGACTGAGAATCATTACTTTTCAAACTTCAAAATTGTATAATACAGTCTCCCAAAACGCCCGCAATTCACCACTTCCTAGTGCTTTAGCTGGGAAGAAGAAGTGGCGCAACAAACTGTCCAGCAGCACAGCTGTCTGTTCAGTTAGAAGAATTTGGTTCCATTCAATAGCTGGGATTGATGACAGAGTATAGAAATTCTTTACGCCGTGGGCTTGATAGACAATACAATTGATTGACACCATACCAATACCATTTCTTCCCGTGCGTTCTCTGTGCATTTTACACCCACCTGTCAAGCGTGGCGATTATGGTAAAATCGAATTTACTCGAGAGAAGCCTATGTCCAGCAATGGACGTCTTGTGGCTGAAATGATGATGATGACGGAGTGACAAATATTTACACATCGCTTAAAAACTACAGAAGCATGAAACTTGGAGGATATATGAAACTTTTACAGAGAGTGTAGACACAACAAAAATTGTTACCTAAACTTGTACAGATGTCATGTGATTCATCAATGACATTCACGTAAAGGAAGCATATTTAAACTGTTAGACCGTTCAATTGACGGTTAACAAGTCAGTCGCGACTGACAACCCAATGGGTCCCGCAACAGACATCGCAGCAGGCGCAGACGGAGATGGCGGAATGGGCTGGACTCTTTTCATAAAGATTGGTCCTTGGCAGCTCTGGACAGTGAGACGTGGAAAGAGAGTAAGGAGGCCTCCGCCCAGCAGTTGGACATCAATGGCTAATAAAAAATATTAAAAAAGTCAGTCGCAAAATCGCCCGTCTGACCACAGCCTTACATCGCGACCTGCTGTTAATAGGTCACACATTGTCGTGAGAAATGTAAACAGCAGTTGAATAATTATCACTATGATTTAATGTCTACAATGTGGACGTAAATGTAGAACTAGCAAAAGTAATATCATTTTATTTTAGTTGAAATAGAGTGTCTTTTGAGAGAAGTCGAGTAGCATAAGCATCGTCATTATTTCAGCCGAAAGACGTCCACTGCTGGTTATAGGCCTCCCCCAATTACAACTACAACAACACATTACACAACACAACCACAACACAACACAACTACAACACAACACAACTATAACACAACACACACTACAACTTTTTTAAACTTGAATACGGGGCTTTTGGCTACCTTGTACGTGTGCATTTTTGGAACTATTTTATATTTCATATAGTGCGTTTTGTTTGTGCAGAATAAACAATTTTTCTTTCTTTTTACTTTCTTTCTTAATAATCAAAACGCTTGTCAGGCGGGTTGGCGATCGCAGTATGATGGTAAAATGTGAAGAGAACGCTGCTGCCCATTCTCCAGTAAGTCCCTTAGTCTACGACAACTACGGGAAGAAATGAGAAAGTGCTATTCTTTACATCCGACACTAACGGAACTATTTGCATAAGCATTCCGTCCCATAGCTGGGACAGATCCTCTCTGTGTGAGAGAGTGGGCTGTAATCGACCACGCGTGTCCAGTGCGGGTTGGTCGACGTCACATGTCTTCGAATTTTTGGGTCGAGGTTTTCTGACGATATTTTTCTTCACCGTTTAAGAAACAACTTAAAAGAAACAAAAGTTATGTATACGATTTTGTGAGGGGCAGATACCACAACCAAAAACTAAAAATATTACAAAAAAAAAAAAACCGGCCAAGTGCGAGTCGGACTCGCGCACCGAGGGTTCCGTACAAACCTGCAGGTCATCATCATCATCATTCGTCATCATCGTTTATGAAATTAAATGTTTTTTTTTTAAATTTTTATATTTGAGTTGACTGAATGAAAGGTAAATTGTGGTTTACGATTTATGACGTATTAAAAAAAACTACTTACTAGATCTCGTTCAAACCAATTTTCGTTGGTAGTTTTCATGGTAATGTACATCATATATTTTTTTTAGTTTTATCATTCCCTTATTTTAGAAGTTACGGGGGGGGGACACACATTTTACCACTTTGGAAGTGTCTCTCGCGCAAACTATTCAGTTTAGAAAAAAATGATATTAGAAACCTCAATTTCATTTTTAAAGACCTATCCATAGATACCCCAAACGTAAGGGTTTGATTAAAAATTTTTTTTGTGTTTCAGTTCTATGTATGGGGAACCCCAAATATTATTGTTTAAAAAAAAAATGATATTAGAAACCTCAATATCATTTTTGAAGACCTATCCATAGATACCCCACACGTATGGGTTTGATGAAAAAAAAATTTTTGAGTTTCAATTCTATGTATGGGGAACCCCAAATATTATTGCTTTTTTTCTATTTTTGTGTGAAAATCTTAATGCGGTTCACTGAATACATCCACTTACCAAGTTTCAATAGCACAGCTCTTATAGTTTCGGAGAAAAGTGGCTGTGACATACTCGGACAGACAGACAGACAGACAGACAGACAGACAGACAGACAGACATGGCGAATCTATAAGGGTTCCGTTTTTTGCCATTTGGCAACGGAACCCTAAAAAGATAGGTAACCAACCGTCTAACAAAAAAATACTACAAAGTGAATTACAACTGTAATATCGGGAGTAGATGTCAAACACGAAAATTCAAAAGCAAAGCCACAGACTTCCGAATTTACAGTTGTTTTTTACTTAGCAGTGTTTCTTTTTGGAAGTCGTTTGTTGTTTTTTGTAACATTAATTTTTATTTATTGTAATAAAGTTCTTTTCTCACGCGAGTCTTGTCATTAGCGTCTGTCACTCATCCGGGAATTCTGCTAAAGGAGAGTCACCAGTTAAGTCGAATAAACAATTAAGAAAATATTGTTTATTTAAGCAGTCTTTTCATTTTGGGTAACGGGCTATAATATTACTAGCTTCTAGCCGCGGCTTCACCCGCATGGATGTCGATAAATATCCCACAGGAGCGTACTACCGGGAATAAAAGTACCCAATGTGTTATCCAGGTCCACTGCTTGCTTTGTCTTATCCGACCCAGAGAATAAAAAGTTTCACAGAAAATTCAACCCCCCATTTCACCCTCTTAGGGGCGGAATTTCAAGATCCCTTCCTTAGAGGATACCTAGTCTTCACAAAAAATACACCCTCCAAATTTCATGTCTCTAGAACCCGTGGTTTAGGCTGTGCGTTGATATATCAGTCAGTCAGTCACTCAGGACTTTGAATTTTATATTATGTATACTATAATGTGTCCCTGGATAAAGTACACAAACGAAAATGGGTGGAACTAGACCATCATTAATCGACAATAAAAATTAGAAAAAAAATATATGAAAAAATTCGTAATAATTATTATTATGTAGATTTTTTAACTTTTTATTGCCTATTAAAGACGCTTGTATTGAAAATATTTTTAAACTTTTATTAGTTGAGGGAATTTCGTTAAAATAAAAAGAACAATGTTGGCTGATATTGATCATCATCATCATCATTACAGCCGTAAGACGTTCACTGCTGGACTTAGGCCTCCCCCAATTTGGGGGGCTTTGCTATAATCGCCACGCTTGGCAGGCGGGTTGGCGATCGCAGTATGGTGGTAAAATGCATAGAGAACGCTGCTGCCTATTCTCTAGTAAGTCCCTTAGTCGCCTTTTACGACACCCACGGGAAGAAATGGGGTGGTGTTATTCTTTACGTCCGGCACCACACGGTACTGATATTGATGCTGCATAGTAAATACAAAGAAGCCCCTTAAAAAACAGCTATCAAGTAAAAAAATACGTTTCTTTGTTTCTTAAAGTTTTTAATAAATTTAAATTTTTTGCGAATTTTTAAAGGTTTTTATTTTCTAATTTTTTTTTTCGATTAATTATGGTCTAGTTTCACCCATTTTCGTTTGTGCACTTTATCCAGGAACACACTGTAGATGCAGGCTGACGTCTTTGGTGAACTCACTGCGCACTTCACAGACCATTTACCAAGACTGCGCCATTACATTTGTTTAATCGACCAACATATTCTACTATAAACAGCCTAACTGTAAATAGTATCTATCCCGAATAGCTTTACGGGATGTTGTGTTTTCTATTATCAAAATTCATGATTTTTTTTATCATTTGCCTAACCTTTTCCCGACTATGAAATGATAATTAATGCATATTTTAATTTTTTTGGATAAAAATGGATCACCCTAATTGGGGGCCTAGGCCAGCGTGCCTGCATGCATGCTGCATGCCTGTTTTACGCTGTATACCTGCTTGCATGCTGCATGCTTGAAACAAGCATCCTTGTTTGCATGCTTCTTACTGGGACCACTTAAAACAATGGTATAATGAATGTTCGGAAACATAATACTTCGAACAAATGTTATTTCGGCAAAGTGAGACATCGGTAAAGAGTTTTTCGATCAAATGGAACATCGTAATAACGAAAAAAGTCGAATTGATAATATGTCAACATAGAAGTAAAAAAAACTAAACGATAAAAGTTGAAAAGTTTTAGGTAAAATGAAAGTCGGTTAAGTATTTTTCGAACTTATGATAGGTAATCTCTAGATGGCCCTGGAAAAGGGTGCCAGGAGGGAGGCGGTCTTTGCTCAGCAGTGGGACTGTGTAGGCTAATTTAAAAAAAATGTTTTATTCTTTGATTTTAATTAATTTAAAGACGTAGTTGATTTGAATGAACTTGAAGATGATTCCAATTAAACTAAGGAATTCTTTTTACATTTTTTAAATTAATATATTTCTATGGCATGTATTTAAATTTTTAATCTCTGGTTAATACTAACATATTTTTTTTAAGTATCCTAACATAAATATGCATCACTGTGTCTAAATTGTCATAAAAAACCCAATCAAGATTTTAAAAAAATTAATCGATAAATCCGTATATCGCCTGTTGTCCCATCCCTAGCGTGTCAATATTGACACTATTCACTGTCATGTCATTTGTAAACAGTGAAGAGACTGGCACAGTTGATGTGTGAGCGTATTATATTGCTTTTGATTCTGACTGAGGGCCATCACATTCACACGGTTTTGAGTTAGAAGAATAGAATCGATAATTCCTTGTTTGTTCTATAGAGGTGTGAAACAAAAGATCGAGAAATTATGACATTTCACAATAAAAATAGGTTTATATTCTTTTGCTTTTGAATTTGCTGTGCGGTCACCGATCTTTAGAACAACCATACGTGTATTTACATAAATAACATCAAGCGTTGTTTACCCGAGGAGTTCGGCAGAGGTTATCATTTGCCTATATTTTTCCCAACTATTTTGGGGTCGGCTTTCAATCTAACCGAATGCAGATGTACCGTGTGGTGCCAGACGTAAAGAATAACACCACCCCATTTCTTCCCGTGGGTATCGTAAAAGGCGACTAAGGGACTTACTAGAGAATGGGCAGCAGCATTCTCTATGCATTTTACCACCATACTGCGATCGCCAACCCGCCTGCCAAGCGTGGCGATTATGGCAAAGCCCTCCAAATTGGGGGAGGCCTAAGTCCAGCAGTGGACGTCTTACGGCTGTAATGATGATGATGAATGCAGCAGAATACCTGTATTTGACATGGAACGACTACCTATTTGACCTCTACAACCCAGTAACTGCAATACAATATTCCTGGGTAAGACTGGTTGTTACACTTTCGGGCTTCTGACGACCCGTAACGATTGTGAAAGATTCACAAATTACAGCCGGGACCAGCTTAACGTGCTCTCCGAGACACGGAGGGGTCTTGGTATGTAAAGATGGTCACCCATCGACGGACCAACCGCGGCAAGTATAGCGTAGAGTTGGACAAAGGTGTACCTATACAGGGTGTGGCGTAAGTAGTGGTCCACCATTCAGGATTCGATGCACCAGATAATTAACTATAACAATTAAAATTTTTAAACATTTTTACCCAAGGGTTTTTTTTTACAAAAATCGCTCTTGGACTTGATGGTGTGTTAAAAATTGGGGTTAAAATTAGAGAAGAACCAACTTTTTCTTCAAAAGACCTGAATTTACATAAAAAATCATAATTTATCATGATAGCTCTAGTATTCAGCAGTAATTAACAGAAATCGGAATGAAAAAAATAATGTTTTTTGTTGAAACTACAAACAAATATAACAAAAGGTAGAAATAATAATAAAAGGTAGAAATTTCGTAAATAAAAGACAAAAATGAAATATTTTCGGAACCCTTGGGTAAAAATGGTTAAATTTTTTAATTGTTATAGTTAATTATCTGGTTCATCGAATCCTGAACGGTGGAACATTACTTACGCCACACCCTGTATAATAATAATAATATAATAATAATATCTTAGGACAACCAACACACTGATAAATGATTATGATTATGATTATATGACTGTTATCTGATCCCAAACTAGGCAGAGCCTGTACAATCGTAACCAGACAACTGATAAATATACTTATATATTTCTAAATACATACATATTATAGATAAATTACACCCAGACACAGAACAAATGATTGAGCTCATCACACAAACATTTGTCCTGGGTGGGAATCGAACCCACGACCACAGTCTTAGCAGTCAGGGTCACTTACCACTAGATCAACAGGCCAGTCATAATAGTACACCTACATATCACCCGTTTTAAAGTCTCAGGTAACAGGGGGCCTTTTGCCATCAACAGAGCACATAACCAGACTCCGAGCAGCTACTGAAAAAATCCAGATAGAAAAACACCAATAACACTTTGCTCGACCTAGGAACCCAGCACCCTAATTGCGAAACGCACAATTTATCAGAATCTGAATGGGATTGAAGATTATTTCTAAACCATTGCGTCATTTGTTCGAATATTTGTGGCTCAGCAACATAAATGACGCAATGAATGTTGTTTAACTATGAATATTAAACCAATTCCTACCGACAAAAAGTTCCGCGAGTTCTCTGGATCTCATGTTCAGCAGTAACTTTTGCGAACACTAGACACACGTGTGAGTCCAGTAAATATGGCAATATAGGTAAGTAGGGTAGTTCGTCTATTATAGGGCCACGTTGATATTTCACTATTTTTTAGGGTTCCGCACCTTAAAAGGAAAAAGTGGAACCCTTATAGGATCACTTTGTTGTCCGTCCGTCCGTCCGTCCATCCGTCCGTCCGTCTGTCAAGACCCTTTTTCTCAGGAACGCGTGGAGGTATCAAGCTGAAATTCATATCAAATGCTCAGGTCTACTGTCCCTTGGAGCTGTGAAAAAATCAAACTTCTAAACTAACGCAATCAAAAGATATAGCCGTTTATGCCGCAAATTTCCGCAAATTACAAAACTCGCAAGGGAATCAAAACCTAAAGGGTACTTCCAGTCGATCTAGAATTTTGAAATTTGGTACGAAGCAACGTCTTATAGCACAGATAAAGGAAAAATTGCGAAAACCGTACATTTTCCGTAACATCATATAATAAAAATATGTTTTTTACGGAACCCTCGGTGCGCGAGTCCGACTCGCACTTGGCCGGTTTTTTTATTTATTTGCTTTCCCCATAATCTATACTAATATTATAAAGCTGAAGAGTTTGTTTGTTTGGTTGAACGCGCTAATCTCAGGAAGTACTGGTTCGAATTGAAAAAAATATTTTTGTGTTGGGTAGCCCATTTATTGAGGAAGGCTACAGGCTATATAACATCACGCTACTGCCAATAAGAGCGGAGCAGCAATGAAAAAAACCGGCCAAGTGCGAGTCGGACTCGCGCACCGAGGGTTCCGTACAAAACTGTATAAAGCTTAAAATTAAAAAAAAAAATATGATGTAACTAAATATTTACTGTTTTCGCAATTTTTCCTTTATCTGTGCTATAAGACGTTGCTTTGTACCAAATTTCAAAATTCTAGATCGAGTGGAAGTACCCTTTAGGTTTTGATTCCCTTACGAGTTTCGATAATTTGCGGAAATTTGCGGCATAAACGGCTATATCTTTTGATTGCGTTAGCTTAGAAGTTTGATTTTTTCACAGCTCCAAGGGACAGTAGACTTGAGTATTTGATATAAATTTCAGCTTTATACCTCCACGCGTTTCTGAGAAAAAGAGTCTTGACAGACGGACGGACGGACGGACGGACAACAAAGTGATCCTATAAGGGTTCCGCTTTTTCCTTTTGAGGTGCGGAACCCTAAAAATGTTGCAAAAACGAAGATCACGCACGGGCAGGTTATTCGATGCGACGGGTTGACGGAGCAATAAATATAACGAGGACAAAGTCGCGGGCAGAAGCTATTCAGCCTATAATGTTCCCACTGCTGGGACACAGGGCTCCTCTCAGTGAGAGGGAGTGGGCGATTGCACCATGTGGTCGCAGTGCGGATTGGAAGATGTCGCATGTTTTCAAATTTTTGGTTCTAGGACACGTTTCCTCACGAAGTTTTCCTTCACCGTTTTGAGGGCAGTGGAGAAGAAAATTAAAAAATTCTATGTGTTATTTTATTTTGTTAAATTTTTATATGTATTAGTACCTCACAAGCAGTGATCGGATATTCGGATGCATATTTACCGAATGTTACTATTTAGCTGTGAAAGCACAGAAGCGGCTTCGTATTTTTTATTAAAGCCGGGTTCTTGGATTATATTTATTTAAAATTAATGTTTAACCCCAGACGCAAATACATATGTGTGTAGGGTGGTATAATATGTTAGTTAAAACAACACACAAAACACGGTACAAAAGCGCATTCCATATTAGCCAACATTTCAACTTTAGGTGAATATGCATCTGAAAATCCGATCTCTTCTTATAAGTCATAAACCATAGTCTACATCGATAATGTCAAACAGACTTGACGACGGAATATCGATTTCCTTCGTCTATTCGAGCGAATAGATTTTTTATTCATGTGAAGATAATTAATTGACTCCGAGGCCGCGCTTCTTAGTAATTGGGCCTTTGTCAAACGTTCTTTCTAAGTATTGATCTTTAGTTAGAATATCAGTAGATATAGTACTATATCTATGGCTATAGGGCACAGGTAAAACCAAAGAAACGATGGCTCGAATTTGTATCTTATCTTACTAATGTCATCATACAAGTTTGGATCCTTCACGTTAAAATTACTGAATGGATTTGAATAAAATTTAGCACACAGATAGTTTATAACATGGATTAATACTTATAATTTTATCCAGGTATGCGTTCCCCCGTTTTCAGCAATCAGTGAGGTGCCGGAGGTAAAGAATAGCACTATCCTATTTCTTTCCGAGGGTGTCAAAAAAGGCGACTAAGGGACTTACTAGAGAATGGGCAGCAGCGTTCACTACTCATTTTACTACCATACTGCGATCGCTTACCCGCCTGCCAGGCGTGGCGATTACGGTTATACCCTTCAAGTTGGGGATATCGTATGCCCAGCAGTGGACGTGTTATGGCTGAAAGGATGATTACCTTCTCCTGTGATGATTTTCGATCTCCTCGCGAGCGAAGCTACAAAATATTGTCTAGAATAAGCGTTCAAATGTGTAGAACAGCCGATTTTTCCAGGTTTTAGAATTTCTACCATTTTTTCTAACCTAGTCTTTTCCCAAATATGTTGGAATCGGCTTTCAGTGTAATCAGATGCACTAGTATACCAAATACTTTACAAAGAGCAACTGTTTATCCGACCTCAGTTAGCCAGTTATCGAATCGACCCCTCTTGGTTACTCAACTGGTTGTCAAATCGAGCTTTTGACGACTCATAACGACTGTCAATGATTCACGAGTGACAGCCGGAACTAATAGCTCAACGTGCGAGGCACGGTGGGGTATTTAAAGATGGCCACTCATCCCATTTCTTCTTTTGGGTGTTATAAAAGGCGACTAAAGGACTTACTAGAGATTAGTCAGCAGTGTTCTCTATGCATTTTACCACCATACTGCGATGGCTAAACCGCCTGCCAAGCGTGGCGGTTACGGAGCGAGAGGGCATGGGAAGCCGTCACCTCCTTCTGCGAGGCAGTAATGCTTGCGAAGGAGGAGGCGGGGCGCGTGAGGGAGTGGCAGTCTCTGCGCCCTCGCGTCCCTAGCCGCCGCAGGAGGATTCGCCCCCGGCGTCGGGAGTCGATAGCTGACTCCCGGCCACCGTAGGCGCGTGCTTGCGGGCGGTGAGAAATGGGTAGCTCGCCGCCCGGTAAGGACCAAGCTCGGGTCGACGGCGCCTCAAAGAGATGTCAGGGGGTCTGCTAGGACCGATGCCTGCCAGGGTCGCGAGATTGTTCGAAAGAGTTCGTGTTCGTGACCCTGGCACATGGGCAACTGAAGGAACACGGGTGGGTTTTACTCAGTAAAAGTCTGACATGCCCTCCCGCTCCGCCCAGAGCGGGAGAAGTCATTTGATGATTACCCATCCAAAAAAAAAAGCGTGGCGATTATGGCAAACCCCTCCAAATTAGGGGAGGCTTATGTCCAACAGTGGAAGTCTTTTTTTTTTTTTTTCCACAACTATCACACAACGCCATCTAGTCCCAAGCTAAGCAGAGCTTGTGTTATGGGTACTAGACAACTGATAAACATACTTATATATTTCTAAATACATACATATTATAGATAAATTACACCCAGACACAGAACAAATGATCGTGCTCATCACACAAACATTTGTCCTGGGTGGGAATCAAACCCACGACCTCCCGCATAGCAGTCAGGGTCGCTAACCACTAGACCAACAGGCCTGTCTTATGGGTGAAATGTATTGATGATGATCTCAGCCACACAGATCGAACAATCGGGTTAAAATACATCTGCTGCGAACAATGTATGGGTGATCATCTTTAGCCCGGAGGAACCCCCAAGAACATTTTGTATAAAACCAGAAGATAAAATTAAAATCTTAATCGTTCCAAATCCTCTTTCATTTGCTGATGGTATTACGGTAAACAACTACTCACAGTGGAACAGTCTCCATCAGCTATTAGCTTTCTACACTTTGGGGCTCGAACTGTGATGTTCGGCGCACTCTAGTGGACGATCGATACGTCAATATTTGTAGTGCTAGAGCTGGGACAGCGGTGTCGATAAAATGACACACGTTGAAAAATGTTGCAAAAACGGTGAAAATTGATTCCTTTTGAGAGTTTCCGCTTCGTGCGCTGCGTATACGATTAAAGTATTGCAACAATCAAGTATTACGGAATAATTCCTTTTCAAAAACTCTAAGAAAAGTCCGTGAGAGCATATATCTTTTAAAACTTTCTCAGTACAGTTTTTTTTTACATACATACATGTATGTACGAGTATGTAAAAAAAAAAAAACTGTTTTTTAAATTGTAATCAAATCTAAAGACTATAATATTATCCCTTCAAGTGGTAAAATGAAAATTTCGAAAACGTTTAAAACAGGGTGACCACGAACCAACTGCTATTTAAAACGACAGGGGTCAAACATTTTCGAAATTCTCAACTGCTGTAGTACGGAGGCTACCACTATAACCCTATAAAGCTGATGAAGTGTTTGTTTTGATGAACGTACTAATCTCAATAAGTACGTTTAGTGTTGGAATCTTATTTTTTTGTTATTCTGATCCACTCAGTCCTCTGCTGCCCAGCGATACCCTAAGCCGAAGTCCGTACCCCACACTTAGCGTCTAGTCGCTCTATTTTTAAGTTATCAAGCCCTGGCTGGAGGCCTTAATATATTAAGGTGCTCACAGGCAAATCCGTCTGCAATTATATCATTAAAAAAAAAAACGTTATTTTGTACGGTGGTACGGACAGCTTTTATGTGCGAGTAGATCTCGTACCTACTACACTCGTTACTAGAAAATGGGCAGCAGCGTTCTCTATGCATTTTACCACCATACTGCGATCGCCAACCCGCCTGCCAAGCGTGGCGATTATAGCAAAGCCCCCCAAATTGGGGGAGGCCTAAGTCCAGCAGTGGACGTCTTACGGCTGAAATGATGATGATGAGATCTCGTACTGGGCCGCTTTTTTAACTACTTAGTACTATGAAAACAGCTAGAATATCATCCAATTTAGAAGAAATACTTCCGTACACGACACAATATTATCTAATATCCTTGTTAACCCATCAATTTAGCCTGAACCACTCGAGCTAGCAACGAGATCAGTTGCAATTAAAAACACTTAACACCGGACCACACAGTTTGAAAACTTCCATTACCACCACGGATATCTATGACGGTCACATGTGCTTTGAGAATCTGAGAACTTTTAGATAATAGGTCAGTATTGCATCTCAGTTCGCGTTTGAGGATTTAATTTGTTAGACAACCGAGAACAGACAGGGTTTGAAGGAGACGGCAATGAGTTATATTGTTACTTGTAAGATAGACATGTTTTTTGTGTTTTTTAAATAAATACGTTAATATTTTTTTCATTTGTAACAGTGATACTAAATAATCTTAATATTTAAGAAGTTTTCTTTTTTTATTTTGTAATTATTTGTTATATTTACCTATAAGTTTGCTTATATTACTGTTATATTACGAGTATTAATTGAAATGTAAAGTTATGCTCGGTTGCAAGCTTAATTTATAAAATAAATATGAAATAAAAAGCATTTTAATTAATTTTACGTTTGAAAACATCAATTTTATTTATTTTAATTTATTGAACTGGAAAATGTATGAAAAGTAAATTCATTACTATTTTATTTTTACAAGCATACTACAAGCAGCTTAGTTGTATGTGAAAACGAAAAAGTTGTTTTTACTTAGTAAAATAAACAAAAAAGATTAAATTACAATTCATGCTACGAATTCCACCATCATACATAGGTGCAATTCATCTTTGACAAAAAGTAAATTCGATAAAAAGAACCCCGTAAAACTATTTATCGATACTCGCCCCGCACATCACTACTAACTCGAAGAGCCAATAAGCGTTCGTGACACTCGCATTAACACGGCACGACAGTTCCATACTAAACTTTCCTTCTTTTTTATTTTTATTTTGTGAACTGACAATACTGGACACTAATGAGTTCAACACGACTGACATTTTGAGTTCATTTCATCAAAATGGAGGACGCACAAGATTTTTTTGGTTATTTGGGCTGGGTAATGTTTGGAGGGGGCTGTAGCTAAATAATAGTAGCAGCAAGCAAGGATTGATCAAAATTTAAGTTACGTTTGCCGAGGTCGGTCCGTGGATGGATGAGAATCCATAATTGAGACCTCCGCAGCTCCATGCCGTGAAAGCACGTTAACCCTTTGGTCCCGGTTGTCGTTTATGGTTCTATGCCCGTTGTTATCGGTAGTCAGAAGCCCGAAAGTGTGATTACCAGTCTTACCAAGGTATATTACTCAGTAACTGGGTTGTGGAGGTCAGACAGGGAGTCACTCCATGTAGTATATTGGTATTTAACTGCATGCCAACCCCAATATAGTTGAAAAAGGCTAGGTTGATGATGATGCTCTTTTGATGATTCGAAAGTGCTTTCCCTGTGTATCTTGCCTCCCACTTTCAGTACATTTGCGCTAACCATCATAAAAATCTACGCTCATCGCAGAATCGTCTTCTTCAATGCCCCAGTCATCGCACAGACTTCATTCACTCTTCCTTCTTTGTCCAGTCTATCTCTCTGTGGAATGCGCTCCCGCAAGAAATCAGGATGGCACCCAACCGATTGACTTTCAATCGCGAGCACATTCGCAAAAAGTTGGCAGTTTCAATACAACGGTAATGTTTCTTCATTGTTTGTCTTACTTGATTTTAGTAAATTAATTTATTTATATATATTTATGTGTGTATATATTTATATATAGTTAGGTATGTATATTGTATTTATGGTTTAAATAGGTTTATGCGTTTATACTTTAAATATTTGTTCACCAAATTTATTGCACCTACCACTGTTTGTCTCTGCACCACCCAAAGGTTGACTGGTAGAAAATGCCTATGGTATTAAGTCCGCCTCTGTACATTTTTGTGCGTGAAGTATTAAATAAATAAATAAAGTGATAAAGACTGGGCGGGTCACGCCAACCGTATGCACAGTGACCGCTGGACAATAGTCTCCTCACAGTGAGTGCCTGAGGATGGGCTGCGCAACCGAAGGCGGCCGAAGAAGAGGTGGCGAGACGACCTAGACGCTGATCGCAAGAGTTGGATCGCGATGGCCCTGGAAAGGATGCCTGAAGGCATTCGGGGGAGGCATTCACTCAGGAGTGACTATGGGACGGTGTAGCCTAACATAAAAAACCGGCCAAGTGCGAGTCGGACTCGCGCACCGAGGGTTCCGTACAAACCTGCAGGTCATCATCATCATCATCGTTTATGAAATTAAATGTTTTTTTTTTTAATTTTTATATTTGAGTTGACTGAATGAAAGGTAAATTGTGGTTTACGATTTATGACGTATTAAAAAAAAACTACTTACTAGATCTCGTTCAAACCAATTTTCGTTGGTAGTTTTCATGGTAATGTACATCATATATTTTTTTTAGTTTTATCATTCCCTTATTTTAGAAGTTACGGGGGGGGGGGACACACATTTTACCACTTTGGAAGTGTCTCTCGCGCAAACTATTCAGTTTAGAAAAAAATGATATTAGAAACCTCAATTTCATTTTTAAAGACCTATCCATAGATACCCCACACGTAAGGGTTTGATTAAATTTTTTTTTTGTGTTTCAGTTCTATGTATGGGGAACCCCAAATATTATTGTTTTAAAAAAAATGATATTAGAAACCTCAATATCATTTTTGAAGACCTATCCATAGATACCCCACACGTATGGGTTTGATGAAAAAAAAATTTTTGAGTTTCAATTCTATGTATGGGGAACCCCAAATATTATTGCTTTTTTTCTATTTTTGTGTGAAAATCTTAATGCGGTTCACTGAATACATCCACTTACCAAGTTTCAATAGCACAGCTCTTATAGTTTCGGAGAAAAGTGGCTGTGACATACTCGGACAGACAGACAGACAGACAGACAGACAGACATGGCGAATCTATAAGGGTTCCGTTTTTTGCCATTTGGCAACGGAACCCTAAAAACCGGCAGGTACAACCTGTAGATATAAAGTTTAAAAATTTAAAAAATATTTTTATTATATGATGTAACTAAAAATTTACGGTTTTCGCAATTTTTCCTTTATCTGTGCTATAAGACGTTGCTTCGTACTAAAATTTCAAAATTCTAGATCGACTGGAAGTACCCTTTAGGTTTTGATTCCCTTGCGAGTTTCGAAAATTTGTGGAAATTTGCGGCATAAACGGCTGTATCTTTTGATTGCGTTAACTTAGAAGTTTGATTTTTTCACAGCTCCAAGGGACAGTAGTCTTGAGTATTTGATATAAATTTCAGCTAGATACCTCCACGCGTTCCTGAGAAATAGGGACTTGACAGATGGACGGACGGACGGACGGACGGACGGACAACAAAGTGATCCTATAAGGGTTCCGCTTTTTCCTTTTGAGGTGCGGAACCCTAAAAAATGCTTTGGATTTGAGATGCTTTTAATCTACCCTGCGGGCCCAGTGCGGATTAGTAGATGTCACATGTCCGCGAGTTATTGTTTCTAGGACATGCAGGTGTCCACACGATGTTTTCCTTCACCGTTTTGAGAGCAGTGGTGATGAAATAAATTAAATACGCAAAGTATAGCGCCTGCTTGGGTTTGAACTCGATTCTTAAGTCAGGGCGTTAACCATTGGGTAACCACTGTTCACAAATCTCAATGCGTGTACTGATACATTTCTGTCTATTATTCGTGATGTTATGTAATTGTTAAAGTTTGACGTTTCAATATTTGTCATTAACACGGTAAAAGTTGAACGGATTTGTACGCATTTTGGCACAAATTCAATCACCAATTTGAGGAGAGCAGGTTAGAACTCAAGCAGACGTTTTACTTTGTGTAAATAATTTCATCACCACTGCTCTCAAAACGGTGAAGGAAAACATCGTGAGGAAACCGGTACGTCCTAGAAAAAATTAAATACTTACGTACCAAGCTAATAAATGTGTGTTAAAAAAAAGATTGGTACAAATGACAATGCCTGAAATCGTAAACTGAAACGCTTTTTTACAATGGATTATGAAGTAATGTCCCTAATATGTGCGTGCACTCCGCAAAGTGTTCAAAAGCGATGTCAAAGTTAGAACGGGAAACTGAAATTGATTCGGACAAAATCGAAGGCAAAGCGCTGGTACTCAAGAAAACAATCTATATAGCTCCGTATTCAACACAGCCTGTATATTAAAAGACTGTGAACTAACATACAAATCGTTTGTTTTGTATAAAAACGTGATAAAAAACCTTTTTACTGTCATTCTGATGCGTCACAGTGTCTTCTCATTTAAATATTTTAATTAAATTTGTGTTTTATGATATACCTTCTTAGTTTTATAAATATTTACTCTGATTTGAGAAGTAAAGAGTGGGTGGTGGTTAAGTACAAACAGCCACACGGGTCGATCGATCAAGGTTAAGCTACCGTTGCCGCAGTTGGTCCTTGAATGGGTGAACATCCGTTTCATACCAGGGCCTCACCGGTATGTTAGATTTTTTTTTTAAAGAATGAAAGAAAATACATTAATTTAGCACAGTTTAAAAGGCACACAATAGGTATACAGCGGGCACGCCACAATTACGGCGGTAAGTCCCCTCTTTGAGGAGTGGATAGAGAGGCGTCACGGCGTCCTCACCTTCCGCCTGACGCAGGTTCTCACTGGCCATGGTTGCTTCGGTGGGTTCCTGTTCAGGATATAGCAGGAGGAAACGCCCGGGTGTTTCCATTGTGAGGATCGTCTAGAGGACACGGTGGAGCATACGGTAGAGGTGTGCCCTGCCTGGGCGGAGCACCGCCGTGTCCTCGTAGAGACGATCGGCGGCGGCGACCTCTCGCGTCTCGCCCTGGTGCGAGCCATGGTACGGAGTGAGAGGGCATGGGAAGCCGTCACCTCCTTCTGCGAAGCAGTAATGCTCGCGAAGGAGGAGGCGGGGCGCGTGAGGGAGTGGCAGTCTCTGCGCCCTCGCGTCCCTAGCCGCCGCAGGAGGAGACGCCCCGGGCGTCGGGAGTCGATAGCTGACTCCCGGCCACCGTAAGCGCAAGCTTACGGGCGGCGAGCAATGGGTAGCTCGCCGCCCGGTAAGGACCAAGCTCGGGTCGACGGCGCGTAGTGTTCCGCGCGCGCCTCAAAGAGATGTCAGCAAAACTGAAGGGGTCTGCTAGGACCGATGCCTGCCAGGGTCGCGAGATTGTTCGAAAGAGATATCGTGACCCTGGCACATGGGCAACTGAAGGAACACGGGTGGGTTTTAGTCAGTAAAAGTCTGACATGCCCTCCCGCTCCGCCCAGAGCGGGAGAAGTCATTTGATGATTTCCCATCCAAAAAAAAAATAAAAAAATTGGTATACAGCAGGAAAGAGTAAAATAAATGTAAATTTAAAAAATATAAGGTGTAAAGTCAGAAACTAGCATTATAGTATGCCTCGCGGCTGCGCCAAAAAGGCCCAGTTCAGCAAAATGCCAGACTACTAGCGCCTGACGCTGGTTTTCAACTGGACCTGAAGTGTGAAGTGACGGATGTAAATCAGTTTTATATCAATAATCCAACGTGATGTGTGTATGCATTTATAAATTAAATAAAAAAGTATCAGCCAAACAAAAAAAATAACAAAATAATACATAAAAGAAAAAAAAATGTGGTTTTTCGTGAAATTGTTATTTAATTAAATTAAACCCTTATTGGTGGCAACACCAGGAGGGGACGCCCTTGGAGGACATATAGTGACCTTATTGGTGATGTTCTTCAGAAAGGTCAGGTGCGTACCTAGTATTCGCAACCGGCGTGTGTGTGTATGACCAATTGTATGAACCTAAACGAGGCAACAGGAGTGTGTAGAGACCGTAGCAGGTGGCGTTCCGTGGTTTCTGCCCACCCCCATGGGAAAAAGGCGTGATTGTATGTATGTATGTAAACCCATCCATTGTTCGCTGTACTGTCGGACGTAAAGCACCATCCCATTTCGTCCCGTGGGTGTCGTAAAAGGCGACTAAGACACTTACAAGAGAATGGGCAGCAGCGTTCTCTATACATTTTACCGCCATATTGCGATCGCCAACCCGATTGGCAAGCGGGGCGAATATGGCAGTCTCCCAAATTGGGAGACGCCTATGTCCAACAGTGGACGTCTTTCAGTTGAAATGATGTTGTTGATTTTAAGCTTCCGACCTTGATAAGGTGACGGAACCTATTATGGCATTACTTTTTTCTTGTAACAGTTAATTTTTTTAACCGACGAAAAAAACGGAGGAGGTTATCAATTTGACGCGTATATTTTTTTTGTTTGTTTTTTTTTATGTATGATCACGCATAAGTTTTTACATAGTAGTCCGATTGTGATAATTCTTTTTTTATTCGAAAGGGTATACTCCGAGGGTGGTCCCATATAAATTTGGAAAACAAAATCGAACCATAAGGGTTGGAAAACAGGGGATGATTGATTGTTCACTCATTGATTGTAATTTGTAATGTATAACCACGCATAACTTTGTACAGAGTAGTTCGATTTTGATTAAAAAAAAAAAAACATTGGAGAGGGTATACCTTGCCAAGTATTATTAGTACATTAAAGCTACAAAAAATTACAAAATAAAAACTTCTTAACAAAAAATTCAACCGCCGAAAAAAACAGAAAAGCAAAAAATAATAAACCTTAAAATTTTGAGTCGGCGGTTGAAAAATCAATGAACAAAGATCACTCAAAGCGCCGACTCATAATTTTAAGGTTTATTATTTTTTGCTTTTCTGTTTTTTTTTGGCGGTTTAATTTTTAGTTAAGAAGTTTTTTTCTATCTTTCTTCAAACACCTAAATTAAATCTAATGAATTTAATAGTTGAATAGTATGAAGATCACTAAAGATTATATTTCTATTAGAAGTTCCGCCCATACCATAAATATTAAAAGTCGTGATGATATCCAAACTAACAAGCTATCATAAACACAAATTCAATTAAAATATTTAAATCTAACGACCAATTGGCGCTTGTATAATGATTTTGTAAAGTATTTTTTATTAATATTTTCAACATAACTTACATGATTATTAGTTTGTATAATGGGATAATTATTTAAGCCTTCGGTTGTCTCACTTCTTTTTTTTTTGTGGGTGGGAAATCATCACAATGTCTCTCGCTCTGGGTGGAGCGGAAGGGCGTGTCGGACTTTTACTGACTAAAACCCACCCGTGTTCCTTCAGTTGCCTATATGCCAGGGCCACGGTAACTCTTTCGAACAAATCTCGCGACCCCGGCAGGCATCGGTCCTAGCAGACCCATTCAGTCTTGCTGACATCTGTTTGAGGCGCGCGTGGAACACTACGCGCCGTCGACACGGGCCAGAGAGGTAATTGCGGAACTTTTTATCGGTAGGAATTTGTTTAATATTCATAGTTAAACAACATTCGTTGCGTTATTTACGTTGCTGAGCCGACAATTTATTCGAACAAATGACGCAATGGTTTAGAAATAATCTTCAATCCCATTCAGATTCTGATAAATAGTGCGTTTCGCAATTAGGGTGCTCCTGATCGGGCGGCGAGCTACCCATTACTCGCCGCCCGCAAGCCCGCGCCTACGGTGGCCGGGAGTCTGCAATCGAATCGGTTAGTCGCTACCAGTTACTTATGCATTCATCATCATCATCATTTCAGCCGTAAGACGTCCACTACTGGTCTTAGGCCTCCCTCAATTCGGGGGGCTTTGCCATATTCGCCACGCTTGGCAGGTGGGTTGGCGATCGCAGTATGGTGGTAAAATGCATAGACAACGCTGCTGCCCATTCTATAGTAAGCCCCTTAGTCGCCTTTTACGACACCCACGGAAAGAAATGGGGTGGTATTATTCTTTACGTCCAGCACCACACGGTACACACCTACTTATACATTGGGTATACCCAACCAATAAATGCTTTGACAAAATATTTCATCCCGATGGCGTTTGCTCCCCGATTCTTGGTCTTTACGCTTTGGCAGATAATGGTATTGCCATAAATGAGTATTAATAAAGTATATGAGACTGTTCTGTGTGGTGTCAGACGAAAAGCATAGCCCCAAACCAATTCTACCCGTGGTTGTCGTAAGAGGCGACTAAGGGACGTACTACAGAATGGGCAGCAGAGTTCTCTATGCATTTTACCACGATACTGCGATCGCTAACCCTTCTGAAATGCGTGGCGATTATGACAAATCTCCCAAAATTGTGGGAGGAAATCCAGCAGTGGACGTATTTCGACTGAAATTATGAAATTGTAAAACTAACTGTTTGTCCGTATTAAAATTGGACCCAAAAGCCGTCCGCTGCTAGACATAGGCCTCCCCAAGCGATGCCACTTCGAATGGTTCTATACTTCACGCATCCAGCGGATTCCTGTGACGGTCTCCAGGTCATCGGTCCATCTTGCAGGAGGTCTCCCAATGCTTCGTCTAATTCACATGATGTGATCAATTTTATAGTAAACAATGGTAATGTAAGTTTATGTGATGTTAGCTGATTTCGGGTATTTTTAACCGACTTCAAAAAGGAGGAGGTTCTCTATTCGGATGTTTTTTTTTTTTTTTTTATGTATGTTCGGCCATAACTCCGTCATATATAGACGGATTTGCAAAATTCTTTTTTTGTTTGAAAGGAGTTTATTCCGAAATGGTCCCATATAAATTTCATATAGATCTGATGATGAGTTCTAGAGATAGACACCGGAACTCTTTAAAAAATGACAGCAAATCAACCGCGATTTCTGCTATCGCATAAATATGCATTGTTTGTTTGGAATTAGTGCGGGGTGGATACCACAACTAAAAATTTAAACATAAAAACTTTTTTACAAAAAAAAAAAAAACAACCGACTTCCTTAAAAACACTACAAATTGAAAAATAACTTTAATTTCGGAAGTCGGTGGCAAAAAAAACATAAATACAGATCCTAAGACACCGACTTCCGAAATTAAAGTTATTTTTCAATTTGTAGTGTTTTTAAGGAAGTCGGTTGTTTTTTTTTTTTTGTAAAAAAGTTTTTTTCTCCAAACGATCCAATTCTGTTTAATGTAAATGTTGTCGTTTAAAAAGTGCCTATTTGAATTAAATGCTTTGACTTGTGATCTGACTGCCATTTCCCAACTGTGTTAGCGTCCAATCTAACCATATGCAGCTGAATACCAGTATATTAAACGCTCATCTGACCTCCACAGCCCAGTAACTGGGTATTACGATACCCTTTGGTTGACAAACTGTCGGGCTTCTGGCAACTGTAAAAGATTCACGAGTGACAGCTGCTCATGCTGACATCAACGGCTTGACGTGCTTTACGAAGCACGGAGAATTCTTGATATGTAAAGATGATAACCATCCGTGCGACTTTTATTACAATACTTAGCCAAGAGCCCCTTACTTCCATTGTATCTTTCGATAAAATCCGATTGTTTTATTACTTTTCTTTTTCAATATAGATTATTTTAACATTCCTATTTCCTCATCTATTTGTCTGATGTAACAGACAGGTCCATCAGATAGATATAGTGATTTATTTGAGCAAATTCATCTTCACGACAAACAAACCCGCTCTGTGTTAGTAGATAGTGCCTAATTATACGGAGGGGCATAGGGAGGGGAGACAGTCGATAAGAATAGACTGAGAAGAATTTATCGATAGTGTAGCCAATGTTGAACAAGCAAAACATTCTGGAAAATGTATATACTGTGCTAATTATTTATTGTACAGTTTAATTGGAACAAAATCAAAATTCAGCTGTTCAAACGTGGCTGAGAATCAGCACTTTTTGAACGTCAAAAATTACATAACACAGTCCCCCAGCACGTCCGCCCATCACCACTTCGTAGTGCTTTAGCTGGGAAGAAGAAGTGGCGCAACAAACTGTCCAGCAGCACAGCTGTCTGTCTGTTAAGTTAGAAGAACTTGATTCAATACAGTAATATGTAAGTTATTAATATACGTTGTCGTATGAGACCTGGTCTCATACGATATCCTTTGGGATAAATTAAAGGCAACAAGGATACCCAATGAGCTGCTGAACGTTTTTAGGTACTGGTACGGCAACCAAACAAACGTTGTCAGGTGGGGGAATGGCTGTTCTCTGCCTTACAGGTTGGAGTGTGGCGTGAGGCAAGGGGGCTTAACTTCCCCTAATCTTTTTAATTTATATCTCAATGCATTGATCGAGGGGCTCAGCAGTGCGCATGTGGGCTGTTTTGTTGACGGGGTGTGTTTTAACAATATCAGCTACGCGGATGACATGGTGCTGCTGGCTCCCTCGGTCAGTGCACTGAGAAAACTAGTCAATATCTGTGAAAACTATGCTGCCAGCCATGGGTTGCTATACAATGTGAAGAAGTCCGAACTCATGATCTTTAAGGCTGTTGGCAAGAAAAGTCCAGTAAATGTGCCACCTATAAAAATAAATGATGTCCCGATTCGTCTGGTTCATCAGTTCAAATACTTGGGACATTTTGTTGCGGATGACCTTAAGGATGATGGTGATGTTGAGCGGGAACGCAGGGCACTGGCGGTGCGGGCGACCATGTTGGCTTGTAGGTTCGCTCGATGTACAGAAGCAGTCAAACACACGCTTTTTAAAGCATACTGCACATCTCTGTACTCGAGCGCCCTATGGATCAACTGTACCAAACGGGCAGCCAGTGCGCTGCGCGTCCAATATAATAACGCCTTCAGGGCGTTGATGCGGCTGCCACGTTACTGTAGTGCGTCAGAGATGTTTGCAGACGCCCGAGTCGACAGCTTCTCAGCTGTCGTACGGAAGAAAAGTGCATCTCTGCTCGCCAGATTGCGTGGCAGTGGAAACAACCTCCTGAAGGTGATAGCTGACAGGCCAGATGAGAGTCCCATAATGGGACATCTCATCAAAACAACACTGTCTGTCGTAGTGTATAAGTACTAACATAGATTATAAACCAAATTGTTACTAAAATCTTAGTAAATAAGTACTAACATAGGTTTATAAGATACATTTGTTACTAACACCTTTTAAGTTTTGTTTTTCTGTCAGTGTGGACCTTTTGTTGTCTGATTAATAAATAAATAAATAAAAATAAAATTACGAAATATAAAAAAGTTCAATTATTTGCTAGATTTTAATTGGTAGAAAGTTGAACGAGAGACAATAGAAGTTTTATTGTTTAGTGTCCCGCAATGCATTGATGAACAAGCTATTGTCTAGAATTTAGTTGCCGTACTAATTACAAATCCTGCGAACTCAAGTAGACTAGACAGTAGACACTCTCGAACTCGATGTACGAGTTTATCAAAATTCCTTTCTATTTGAAACTGACAAGAATTGCGTGTAGTGGGATGAAAACTAAGAGTAACTGATAAATGTTAATGATATTATTTCTGTGAGTAGGTTTGTACAAACCCTTTTTTTACACGTCAATTATTATTTTTTTAAACTAGAGGAGGTCGGCGTTATGTATCTGACTACACTGAGAAGAAAGGCCGAAACAAACTCAGAGGTCACTGTCACTTTTAAAGTCCAGACATAATCTTGGTACATACATTGACATACACAATTATTTCATTTATTACTAACAAATTTACGAAGCAACACAGAAGTTTTAACGTCTCCAGGCCAAAATCGATCCTCAAATTTTAAAACAAAGAGGCAATACAAATACAGTTGTCTCAACTACATTCAAACCAAAACATCGTTCGCAAAAATTAAAACACGTCGTAAATTTTTATCGACATTACAACACTCCCGCCCTTGTCCCATCCCTACGATCGAGTAGCGACACTGCACAGAACCGATAGCGTGTTCAAATAGTGATGTGCATACAATTTGCATAATTAAGACTAGATAGACACAGTGGGCGCGTCTGCCTTGTATTAGGTTCGAGTCTCGTGTCGGTACTAAAATTCAATTAGGTCTGTGGTGTAAATTATAGGCTTTTGATGGAGAGGAATGAGGGTGTGGAACACGTGGTGTGGAAAGTTATGAATTTTAATGTAGTTGGTGAACTGATCACTGTAGTGGTGGTGGTTTGATGTGATGGTTGTGTTTGGTGGTGATATTGTGGTGGTAGTGGTGATGTGTTGGTGGTTTGTGATGGTGTTGGTAGTGGTTTGATGTGTTGGTGGTAATTTTGTGGTATGGTGGTGGTGAAGGTGGTGATGAGGGTGGTGTGGTGGTGATGGCGTTGTGGTGGTTTTGTGTTTAGCGGTGAAACGAACCAATTTGGCGCAGTCGTGACTTTGTTATTGTATTTTTTGTTTCACGAACTAATCGAACGACATATGTAGTTACAGAATTATAATCATCAAAATAATCAATACAACGCTCTAAGTTCATAAAGCTGTAGGTAGGAATGACTTTTTCTGTTTTTTTTTTGTTCTTAGGCCTTTATGAACTTGGAGGGTTGTATTGGTGATTTTGATGATTATAATTCTGTAACTACATAGATACGTCTTACAGTCGCGGATAATATTTTAATCAACATACAACCTAGCACTGGCCTGCAAATTGCAAAAAACGCAAGAAATTTTGAATTTCGCGGGCTGGTCGGAGCATCCCCGTTAACCGATGATGCGTTAGTGCGTCGAGCGTACAGCGTCTGTTCCGTTTCCGTAGGGGTCGTTAAATCAGGATAATATACACATGCCGCGGTTGGTTGGGATGGGTGACCATTTTTCCAAGACCCCCTCCGTGCTTCAGAAAGCACGTTATGCCGTTGGTCCCGGCTATCATTGGTAGATCTTAGACAGTCATTACTGGTCGTCATAAACCCAACTGTCTGAAAACAAATCGAATCTTTTGTCTTCATATTATTAGTATAGATAACTAGGTATTTACGTTTATAAATGGCATAGACAGTGAAGTAAATATTTACTCTATCCCACACATCAGTACAATTTGCAACGCAAAACTCCCATTTTCTGAGGAAATTGAATTCGACTGAGTTCTGAGGAGTTTTCCGGTCTAGACTTACCCAAGTATTTGACGCCCCGAATAAGATTTACAAAGTATTTTATATTCATGGTAGACTTTTAAAATGATAGGGCAAGCATGACATCGGGACTGCCAGGGTACCGGCTTTGTTCGTAAGAGTTACCGTGGCCCTGGCATATAGGCAACTGAAGGAACACGGGTGGGTTTTAGTCAGTAAAAGTCTGACACGCCCGCCCGTGGTATATTGGCGTGTGCTAACTGACATATGACAATTTATGTTTTGTTTTTATAATACCTATTAATTACTTACTTATTATTGAATTGAATCAAGTTCTTCTAACTGAACAGACAGCTGTGCTGCTGGACAGTTTGTTGCGCCACTTCTTCCCAGCTAAAGCACTAGGAAGTGGTGAAGGGGGGGCGTGCCGGGGGACTGTCTATGTAACTTTGACGTTCAAAAAGTATATAGCCTAGTTTGAATAAATGATTTTTGATTTAGGTTTTCTAATTTTGCGTATCGCGTTTAGTCCATTTTCTTTACCTTGAGCATGAATTGCTCTTTTTTGGAACGAAGTTCCTTATAGCGCGTTGTGAAAGGGGGCTAGACGGAAAAAATTCTTACGAAAAGTTGTCACGACATGCTTTAACCGACTTCAAAAAAAGGACGAGGTTTCTCAATTCGACCGTATATATTTTGTATGTTGTTGTTTTTTTTGTTGTGAGTAGAGAGGGAGAGAGGGGGAGAGGGAGAGAGGGGGAGAGGTGGAGAGGGGAGAGGAGAGAGGGGGGAGAGGGGTGGGAGGGGGAGAGAGGTAGAGAGAGAGGGAGAGAGAAGGAGATAGGGAGAGAGAGAGAATATTTTTGTTGAGTGTATACAGGTTTTTTGTACATAATAAATAATTAAAAAATTATAACTATTATGAATCCTGGAAAGGAACTTCGTTCCATCCGGGTGTCCCTTGACACCTCTAAAGTTTTTTCTGTACAAAACACTATACAGCGATATGATCCAAAAGGACGGAAAAATAACCGGAATACAGCTGCACCATTTAAGGCTAGAAGCCGACCCCAATATAGATGGGGAAAAAAACTAAATGATGATCATACAATTACATGGTAATTTCATATCTGTATGACGAACATAAACACGTCATATTTGATCCGTGGGAAAATCAATATTGATCGATAAACTTCACTTGAATAAATCCAATATTAGTTGCTTATCTTAGGTAAATAGATGTCAAGATTATTTGAGTTTTTGGAAGGTTAACGATAAACTGAATTTAAGTAACTAAAAAATAACGTAAATATGTGTCGTTGGTCTAGTGGTTGCAAGTGCTACTACTGACCGTGAGATCTTGGGTTCAATTCCCAGGTTGAGAAAATAGTATTAGGTTTCCCAATCTCAGTAGCAGCCTGGATTCTTGCATTTCTGGCTGTGTAGCTAGTAATGATCTATGGCACTGAACCGTGGTCGCCCACAATGGGCCTCATAAGAAGGACTTTTTTTTACGTTACTATTTATAGACTTCGTCCGCGTCAAATTTTTAACCCCCTGACCCTTCCCGTCGCATCGAATTGCCTGCCAGTTCTCATCTATTTTTCAACGCTGCTCCACTCCTTTTGATTTTAGCGTGATGTTATATAGCCTTTAGCCTTCCTTAATAAATGGGCTACTCAACACAAAAAAAAATTCAATTCGGACCAGTCGTTCCTGAGATTAGCGCGTTCAACCAAACAAAGAAACTCTTCAGCTTGTTAGAATAACTTTAATACTAAAGAACTGGATCGAATAAACTACAAGTAGGCAAATATACTCACACTGCACATTACGGGAACATTACAGATGGAACAAAAACACTCACTTTAAAAAGACTAACTCGTTTATTTCTCAATAATTATTATTTATTCACTATCCACAGTACAATAAATTCGTTCAGCACACTTAAGAAGCACTAGAGGTTTATGTCCAAACTAGCCCAGAGTTGGAATCAGACTGCCAGTCCCTAATCCCGCCAATCATCTCCCCATCCATAACATTTTAAACATTTCTTTTTTAATATTACTTCCGGTCAAACACGTGTTCAAATGTTGCCCAAAAAACAACTTTTAAATCAAATTAAGTACTACCATTCTTAAAAACCTAACACCCATAATATTTTAAACGTTATTTTCTATTACTTCCGGCCAAGTACGTGTTCAAATATTACCACAAAACAACTTTTAAATCAAATTAAATACTGAAATTCTTAAAAACCTAACATTCGACCATCCTGACCCCGTGCATGTCCTCATGCACGCAGTCACGATGACCCGTCATGGCTGTGAATTGTTACCTAACATTCGGCTAGTACGATAGTCTGACTCCACTCCTTCATTTTATATAATCTCAATAAAATTACAATATCTCAATACAATTAAACAAATCGCAATAAAATCAGAAAGAACAAAAAATAAATAAAAAAAATAACATGAATTTGAAGAAAATCTTATTTTGCGAGCCTTTTCATTATCCAATATTTAACATTAAATGCATTGTCTGCGAACCCTTCCTTCTCGCAGACAATACATGTCTCTCCTATCATGTGCTATTGTGAACCCTTCCTTCTCACGAATAGCACATTCTAGGTCAATCAGTGATCGTAAACCCTTCTTTCTTACGAATCACATATCATAAAATCATCACTTTCCAACATCACAAACAAATAATCCAACATCACAAACAAATAATCCAACATCACAAACATAAATTAACAGAATTCTATAAACCTATTTCTCTTATTCCTATCTTTTCAAAACTATTCATACTTTTCATAACTTTTCATAACTACGTAAACCATGTCATTTTAATAGCAAAACTTGACGCATATGGTATGAGAGGTAATGTTCTTAATCTAATTAAATCCTATTTAGACAATAGAAATCAAAGGACAAAAATCACTAGAATTAATATAACCACTAAAAATGGAGAGATATCCTTATTAGAAGAACGTCAAACTAATTTTTGTGTACCACAAGGTAGTGTATTGGGACCTCTACTTTTTACAATATACTGTAATGAATTGCCAAAATCAATTCCACACCCTATGACTATTTGAAAATGATAGCACGGTGTCAATTTCTAGTAATAGCAATCATCATCATCACCATCAACCTATAATGTTACACAGGCCTCCTCTCAGTGAGTGGGCCATAATCTACCACGCAGGCCCAGTGCGAGCTGGTAGATGTCACATGTCTTCAAATTTATGGTTTAAAGACATGCCGGTTTCCTCACGATGTTTTCCTTCACCGTTATAGCAATAAGATGATCCAATATAAACTTGACATTCACAATACCTGAACATCAATAATAGAATGGTTAAATAATAATAATTTTAAAGATTAATTTAGATAAAAATAAAATCATACATTTTAGCCAACGACTGACTATAGAAAATATGGACATAAATATAGATAATAAAATTGTTGAAATCGTAAATACGACTAAATTCCTTGAACAAATAATTGGACAAAATTCTTAACTGGAAATTACAAATCGAGAACCTCTGCACAAAAAATTGTAGTTCTGTGTTTACATTGCACTCTATCTACAGTTGCGAATGTACCTGATATGATACCTTGATTGATGCTTACCATGGTATAGTTGTGACTCACTTAAGATACTATATTATACTTTGGGGAAATTCTACCACCACTGACTTGCATTAATTAATGTATGTAGAACAGTTACATTTAAATCGAGTGTATTTGATATTGGAATTAAAATCTATAACAAAGTCCCAAACTGTATTAAGAATAAATCATCAACAAATATGTCTAAATGAAAGCTAAAAGAATTTCTCATATATAAACGTATTATTTAATAAGCGAATTTCTGAATTACCGAATTACTGAATAAAATTGTTTTGACTCATTTATTGTAAATCAAATGGCCGTAATAATTATATCTAACCAGCTTTTGCCAGCGGCTTCGCCCGCAAATTATACATATGAACCTTCCTGTTGGATCACTATATATTAAAAAAAAACCACATCAAAATCCCTTGCGTAGTTTTAAAGATCTAAGCATACATAGGGACAGACTGAGGGAAGTGACTTTGGTTTACACTATGTAGATAATTAATATAGTATGAAATTTACTAAAACTTGACATGTTAAACTTTTTTTTTTAAATTATCTAATGTAAATTGCATGACTGTAACAATCATCTATATGAATCAATTTAAGATGAGATTGACTAAAAATTTACACGTTAAACATAATAACGAATGTAAAATGAGGTTGCCTAAACAGCCAATGCAATGGATAATAACCGGCAACAATTAAGAGAGTATCTGTATTATTATTAATAATTTTTGACATAGCCAATTATATAACATTGACTAACAGACAAATATTGTATACTCCATGAGTATGTTTCAGTGATACTATCATGCTAATTATAAGAACTGTATCCGTGTCCCTTCTGTATCTGTGTATACCTGTGACAAAAAATAAATAAATATGAAGAGCTAAATACTAAGGCATTCAAACGTCGATTGAAAATGCTTCTTCTGGAAAAAGTATATTATAGTGTTTCCCTTTTTTATGTTTAGGGACTGAATAATTTTATCAATCTCCTGACACTAATAATGAATGTATTTGAATGTGGTATTTTGACATTAAAACATAAAAAGAATGTCTAATTTATAAACTTTATCTTTGTCCATTTTATGTAATTCTTTTTCATTTTTGTTGTTGTTAGCTCTTTTAATATTATGGAAATATTTGTACGCCAATACTTATGGCTAAACATGACTTAAACCTTGTAACATCTGTTATATGTTTGGTGTAAATAAATAATATAAATAAAATCTTACATGTAAACAATGTTTACACAAATAAAGTAATCGTATCTTAAAAACTGTAAGCATTGTCTGCGAACCCATCCTTCTCGCAGACAATACTCGTAACTCCTATCATGTGCTTTCGTGAACCCTTCATTCTCACTAATAGCACAATCAAGGTCAAGCAGTGATCGTGAACCCTTCCTTCTCACGAATCACATCATCATTCATTGCATTGCATTGCCTGCGAACCCATCCTTCTCGCAGACAATACTCGTATCTCCTATCATGTGCTTTCGTGAACCCTTCATTCTCACTAATAGCACAATCAAGGTCAAGCAGTGATCGTGAACCCTTCCTTCTCACGAATCACATCATCATTCATTGCATTGCATTGCCTGCGAACCCTTCCTTCTCGCAGACAATACACATATATCCTATCATGTGCTATCGTGAACCCTTCATTCTCACTAATAGCACATTCAAGGTCAAGCAGTGATCGTGAACCCTTCCTTCTCACGAATCACATTATCATCATCATTCATTGCATTGCATTGCCTGCGAACCCTTCCTTCTCGCAGACAATACACATATATCCTATCATGTGCTATCGTGAACCCTTCATTCTCACTAATAGCACATTCAAGGTCAAGCAGTGATCGTGAACCCTTCTTTCTCACGAATCACATCATTCATTGCATTGTCCGCGACCCCTTTCTTCTCGCAGACAATACAATGAAAGATCTTATTGTTTCAAAAAGTCGTACAAAAGCCGCTCACTAGTTTTTTTTTTTTTTTTTTTTTTTACTCAACGCTTTTTGGCTCTATTAAGATGTCTAGTTCAATAAGTAACTGATTATGAAATTCGAGAACTTGTTTATACTTGGTTAGTATTACATTATATTACATTAAATCTTTGCGTTTTATTTACCTTAAATCACAGAGAATATTGATTCTAGTGGTAACTAGGTACTGAGAATTACACGAGGAAAAAATAGAAGCCTGTCTGAACCTACAGATCACTTCTAGACCTAAATCACTGTACATTCTTCTGGAGTACGGATGACAGTATTTTATTGTAATAACAATGATTAACATTTTGCGCTAAGGACCGCTGAACCGTCTGCAATGGCGATTCTAGAAGCCTTAAATGAAAACATCATTTCTATTTCGCGGCTAAAAGCAGAGTAAATGTTTAGTGATAATAAGTGAGTTGCTATTAGTGGCGAATAAATTTTAACTATTATACAAATATTATTTGTGATTCGCTATTTAGCAAGAAATCTTGTGGCCTTTAAAAATATTCACTAAAATGTAAGAATCATAGACGATAATATTAATTGAAAGTAAGACTTATAAGTTAACTTCAATAAGTCTCAAATTGTCATTATGGCTGTAAAATTGTATGGCATAATACTTTATTTATTTTCATTTCTTTCCACAAACAAAACAGCAAAGCGATTTGGTTTTAAGATAAATAAAACGTTTTAAGAGCATTGCTTGGTTGCATTCACACGACCATAGAGTTTCATTCGAGTGATTGCAACCACATTGCTATATTACTATGAACAAGTCGAAAAAAACGGGGTTCTATCGTTTTAAAAGAGCATGTATAGAATGGCATTCAGACAATCATCTTACGATATTTATATCATCTAACGCAGATAAAAGTGTGCCCAAATCGCGCTGAGTGAACGTGAACAGATCATTTAAACGACATTCCGAAGATCCTTCTTACCACATTTGGCTTCCTCTGGATACATGTTGGCCATGGCTGCTAATATTGTTTTGATCATGATGCCTGCTATGCATCGTTGGATTGCCAGCCCGACGATCGCTGCACACGGCCGCTGATCACCACTCGTGCTCAGCTTTCCGGGACCGGCACGTTGCGACAGGCTACGCCGCATGTGCACTTCTTCCTCGAGCACACGAATGCGAGCTCTCTCTCGTTCCAGCTTGCACTCCACATCCGACTTCGGCTGCGGTCATCGCAGGTCTCCTGCCGAGTGCGACTATGCCGGGGCCAGGCTCTGTTCAGGCTCGATCGGTGTCATCCAGGCGTTGATAGTCGACACTGCAATGAGCTACCATCACGTGGCATTTTTCTGGAACTCACACACAAGGGCACCCATGTATTTATTCAAAAATAAAAGCACGAACTCGAGAAAACAATGAATCAAAGCTATAAACGACCAAATATTTAAAGAACGGACTATGCGTTGTAAACCAAAAAATAAGAATATTATCACCCTACCCAAGGTACGTAAGAGCTATGCAGGATTATATTAGCAGAGATAACTATTGAATTTTAGCCCTTAACATAAAAATAAAATTCAAACCAGACAAGCACGTGGGTTTATGTCACTTCTGAATTGTTAGAATAACTTTAATACTAAAGAACTGGATCGAATAAACTACAAGTAGGCAAATATACTCACACTGCACATTACGGGAACATTACAGATGGAACAAAAACACTCACTTTAAAAAGACTAACTCGTTTATTTCTCAATAATTATTATTTATTCACTATCCACAGTACAATAAATTCGTTCAGCACACTTAAGAAGCACTAGAGGTTTATGTCCAAACTAGCCCAGAGTTGGAATCAGACTGCCAGTCCCTAATCCCGCCAATCATCTCCCCATCCATAACATTTTAAACATTTCTTTTTTAATATTACTTCCGGTCAAACACGTGTTCAAATGTTGCCCAAAAAACAACTTTTAAATCAAATTAAGTACTACCATTCTTAAAAACCTAACACCCATAATATTTTAAACGTTATTTTCTATTACTTCCGGCCAAGTACGTGTTCAAATATTACCACAAAACAACTTTTAAATCAAATTAAATACTGAAATTCTTAAAAACCTAACAAGCTTTATAATATTAGTATAGATTTATTTATTAAAGAAAGCTGAAAATCATCCAAAGGGCAATGGAGAGGGCTATGCTGGGAGTTTTCCATAATCAGCCTAAATTGTTGCCACTGCTGGGAGACAAGCGTACTCTCGGTGAGATGAAATTAAATTTCACTCTTAATCTTTATCCTAAAACCATCTCTAACCGTCGCATACCAGTTAAATCTTTCCTTAAAACCCTTGACTACCAAAACACTGAAAACCTCTTGACGATTCTGAAATAGATTTCCTTCCCTCCTTTCTCCCGTGGCTTATCTACATCTCATATTCGCTCTCCCACACTGCAACATATATTATATTGATACCCTACAACATACGGTCATACACTCCAACATACTTCATTCAGGATACTACAAATACTTTGTTTCGTGTGAACCATTAGTTTTCATTTTTAATTATGTTTTTTTAGGGTTCCGTAGCCAAATGGCAAAAAACGGAACCCTTATGGATTCGTCATGTCTGTTTGTCCGTCTGTTTGTCACAGCCACTTTTTTCCGAAACAATAAGAACTATGCTGTTGAAACTTGGTAAGTAGATGTATTCTGTGACCCGCATTAAGATTTTCACATAAAAATAGAAAAAAAAAAAATTTTGGGTGTTCCCCATACTTAGAACTGAAACTCAAAAATGTTTTTTTTTTCATCAAACCCTTGTGGGGTTTGATGAAAAAATCTATGGATAGGTCTTCAAAAATGAAATTGAGGTTTCTAATATCATTTTTTTCTAAACTAAAATGTGTCTTCCCCCCTGTAACTTCTAAAATAAGAGAATGATAAACCTAAACAAAACATTACTATGTAAACTTCCACCGAAAATTGGTTTGAACGAGATCTAGTAAGTAGTATTTTTTTTAATACGTCATAAATCGTAAACCACAATTTACCTTTCTTTCAGTCAACTCAAATATTTTTTTTTTTTAAACATTTAATTTCATAAACATAAACCTTATGCATAAACCTTGAATACCTGCAGGTTTGTACGGAACCCTCGGTGTGCGAGTCCGACTCGCACTTGGCCAGTTTTTTTTACTGCTGGCAACGTAAATTTCTTAATACTTTTAATCCTCTTTAAAATTTTTACTAAAGCAATTTTGTGGGTGCTTTATTTCTGCCTAGCTCTTCCAGGAATAACAGAGTGATAAGTAATAACAAGTGATTAAAAAGAGTCAACGGAAACAATTAGTGAAATGATTGTGTAATCATTCTTAGTAAATAAATTGAAAGGGTGACGCACCCAGTTAGCGACCGAGACAATTTTATTTTGACGCTTTAATTTTGTAAATTTTTTTTTGGTTCTAGAGATATAACCATTAATTTGTTGTTGTTTTAGTCATTATTGTTAGTAGCGGCGGCTCAGAGGTCGAAATTTGACCATAATTAATTTAAAACCTAATGTATTTCTAACGCATTACTATATAAACATATTAGATTTCTGAACTCTTTTTCCATATTTTATAAACTTTACTAGCTTCTGCCCGCGACTTCGGCCGCGTCAAAATTTTGTTCCCCTTACCGTTCCCGTCGCATCGACTTGCCTGCCAGTTTTCGTTGCTGCTCCGCTCCTCTTGATTGAAATGTGATGTTATATAGCCCTCCTTGTGTTAGCGACCTTCCTCAATAAATAGGCTACCCAACACAAAACCATTTTTTCGAAAGAGGTTACCGCGTTCAACCAAACAAACAAACAAACTCTTCAGCTTATAATATTAGTATAAAAGTATAGATTTGAATTTCCTTTCGAATTTGAATACTCAGTCCTTCTAGATCAGTTTAGAAGTTCGGTCTCAATTATTATTGGTTTACAAACGGTTATGAACTAATGGTGCAAACATAAGTTTCAATTGGATTCAACTAAACCGCACTTGAACTCGTGTGAACAAAATGAATTTGACCCATACAAGTACGAGTAATTTTGTAAACGATTGCAGCAATACATTTATAATTCAATCGCTTTTAGCCATAAAAAACTTATTCCGATCCGGGCTGGTTCGGAATGACTCCCTTGCTGCCCTCTACCAGCGATGCCCTAAGCCGAGGCCCGTACCCCACAGGGGGTGCCCTTTGCGAATAGTTGCCCTAGTTTTATGCTTTTTTTGAGCCTTTGCTGGAGGCCTTTGTTTATTAAGGTAGCCATAGGCAAGTCCGTTTAAGCAGCCGACAACCTCATAGGTCGACCTGCGAGATGTCAATAAAAAAAAACCGGCCAAGTGCGAGTCGGACTCGCGCACCGAGGGTTCCGTACAAACCTGTAGGGATTCACGGTGTATGCATAAGGTTTATATTTATGAAATTAAATGTTTTCTTTTTAATTTTTATATTTCAGTTGATTAAATGAAAGGTAAATTGCGGTTTATGATTTATGACGTATTAAAAAAAAAACTAGATTTCATTCTAACCAATTTTCGGTGGAAGTATGTTGTTTTTAGTTTTATCATTCTCTTATTTTAGAAGTTACGGGGGGGGGGGACGGACACATTTTACCACTTTGGAAGTGTCTCTCATGCAAACCATTCAGTTTAGAAAAAAATATTATTAGAAACCTCAATATCATTTTTGAAGACCTATCCATAGATACCCCACACGTATGGGTTTGATATAAAAAAAATGAGTTTCAGTTCTAAGTATGGGGAACCCCAAAACTTATTATTCTTTTTCTATGTTTGTGTGTAAATCTTAAAGCGGTTCACAGAATACATCTACTTACCAAGTTTCAACAGCATAGCTCTTATAGTTTCGGAAAAAATGGCTGTGACATACACGGACAGACAGACAGACAGACATGACGAATCTATAAGGGTTCCGTTTTTTGCCATTTGGCAAAGGAACCCTAAAAATTTAGATCGGTGTTCATTTTATGTGTGTTTCGTGTGCCACGAAAGACAACCGAGAACAACGGCTTAACGTGCTTTCCGAGGTCTTGCTATTTAATGATGGTCACCGAACCAAGGACCGACTCTAGCAAGTGTTGCTTTATCTAACCGATCGATCCTTTTTTTACATGGGTGGGAAATCATCAAATTACCTCTCCCGCTCTGGACGGAGCGGGAGGGCGTGTCAGACTTTTACTGACTAAAACCCACCCGTGTTCATTCAGTTGCCAGTGCCAGGGCCAAGGCAACTCTTCTGAACAAAACCGCGACCCTGGCAGAAGAATCGACCCTTGCGGTGTTTCTAACTTAGCCATAAGACCCTCAAAGACAACTCCTTAAATCTAGAATATTCATTTATCCATGGAAAGGCCAAAATGTTTACTTAGTTCAACTCGAAAGTCCTGTTCTGTTGGTCGGGGTCGAACAGCAAACATAAACGTATACATATTTGTCTAGATTGTAAAATTTGCTATTTCACACTAGCCTGTGAATTGAGGGAAAAGATTTGTCTTCAAATATCAATATTAATTCTTATTTTATGTCATGAGAATCTTTAAGACCTCAGCCGAAAGACGTCCACTGCTGAACATAGGCCTGTCAAAATTTGGTAGGGTTTGCCATTATCGTCACGATTAGCAGGCGGGTTGGCGATCGCAGTATGGTGGTTAAATGCATAGAGAATGCTGCGGCCTATTCACTAGTAAGTCTCTTAGTCGCCTTTTATGACAACTACGGGAAGAAATGGGATCGTGCTATTTTTAGGGTTCCGTTGCCAAATGGCAAAAAAAGGAACCCTTATAGATTCGTCACGTCTGTCTGTCCGTCCGTATGTCACAGCCACTTTTTTCCGAAACTATAAGAGCTATGCTGTTGAAACTTGGTAAGTAGATGTATTCTGTGAAACGCATTAAGATTTTCATTCAAAAATAGAAAAAAAAAACAATAAATTTTGGGGTTCCCCATACTTAGAACTGAAACTCAAAAACATTTTTTCATCAAACCCATACGTGTGTATCGAAGGATTGGTCTTCAAAAATGATAATTATCGAGGTTTCTTATATTATTTTTTTCCAAACTGAATGGTTTGCGCGAGAGACACTTCCAAAGTGGTAAAATGTGTGTAACTTTAAAAAAAAAACTACCCAATTCCTTAAAAAAACACTACAAAGTAAAAAATAACTTTAATTTCGGAATTCGGTGTCTTAGGATCTGTATTTAAGGTTTTTGCCACCGACTTCCGAAATTAAAGTTATTTTTGGCCTTTATTATAACCTCCTCCGTTTTTTTTCGTCGGTTAAAAAGTCATGTTGCACCGATCGCAAATAAATTCTGATAAAAGCAGGAGAGTAAAGATTTTTAAATCTAGTTAGTAACAGATTGATGCGAGTTGAATGACTTCTGTTATCTGAACCCTCAGATAATAATCTGGTACGAAATAAAAACAAAAGATTATATCAGATTCATTAACAGCACAAACACATCACTTGTCAGACGAAAATAAACGATTCGATTGTGATCTATTTGTGCAGGACGCCCATAGATTGATTAAGTAATAATGTGTATTGTACAGGACACCCATAGCATAGATCGCTTATGTGATAATATACATTCTATGTACTGTAATAATATGTAACTATGTATGATCAATGTAAATAATAGCACCTATAAGTTAGTTTAGATATAGTTTGATTCTATTCAATTTAGGAACTAAGAATCTTTGTAATTGCGATCTATTCCGGAGTCAAGTTTGGTCAAATCAGAACGTGTCGAAACCTGTCCAAACCTCGAGACGCTCTTGCCTGCCTCTGATTGGTGGACTCGGAGTCGATCGCAAAAACCTAAAACTTAATTAGTTATGTCATTGGATAATTTAAAATTTGATAACTCGGCGCAGTCGGCGCAACTTGCACCTATGTGTTTTAACTATAAATATAGGCATGTTCGAATTTTAAGTTAGTTGTAAGAACCACGCCATGGGCGACTGATTAAAGAAATAAATACGTCTTCAAGTTTTAAAGTGAGTTTTAATAAGTGAACCGAATAGTAGTTCCTCCAATCCAGCAAATAAATAGATGTGAGACCTATAAACCTCACATTGTCTGGTCCTTCGCGAGCCGGATTCGAGTGAAAACGCTATTAAACAAGACTCCAGTGTGAACTTATTTGAAGAATATTTATAACAACTCATCAAGAACAATGCCAGTTACGAGGTCTACAGGGAAAAAGGGTAGACAACCGTCGACTACAGCTACAGAACGAACCGAAACCGCTACTGAAAACGCAAATGAAGCAGCGACTGAAACCACTACGGAAGCCACTACAGAAGCCACTACTGAGACTACGACTGAGACGACCACTACGGAGCCTACGATAACGACAGCTGATACATCGGAGGCCCCCGCCGCGACCGAGTCAACAGTTAAACGCACAGCTAAACAAAGAGTCGCCGATGAACCTAAGAACAAAGAAAGTGGTCGCCGTATGAAGTCTACGAGTGAAAAAGTGTCGAAATCGCGTCGCGTAGCTAAAGCCAAGGCGGAGCTAGCACAAAGGTTAGTAGAACTAGCAACCGCACGCCTTGCCGAGGTCGAAGCTGAATCTACCGATGAAGATCTATCCTCAGTGGCCTCGGAAGCTGGCAATGATCAACGAGTGACTACGTGGCTACAAAGAAGTCAGCTACTCGCCATCGCCGAACGACCACATGAATCTAACGTAAAGTCGTCGACCGAACCTGCAGTTCCAGTGAACGCTGCCGTGTCCTGGAACATCCCGGCGACTTTACCGGCGGGAGTCAGCACTACTGAACCCGAGAACATGCTGCCAGTGAGCACTGCCGCCGCCTGGCAGCCGAACCTTGCGACTGAACAGCCGCACCTGAACCCACCGCCAGTGATCGCCGCCTGGCAGTCAAACCTTGCGATCGAACAATCGCACCTGAACCGGCTGCCAGTGAGCGCCGCCTGGCAGCAGAACACCGCGCCTATGCAGCCACACCCGAACCTACAACCAGTGTACACAACCGCATCCTGGCAACCGAACTATGTGCCTGCGCAGCCGCAACCAACGTCAGCGTCGGCGGAACCCGCCGCTCCTTGGCCACAGAACTCGACGTACGTAACTACGAACACATCATGGCAACCGATCTACACTACGGCACCACATCACGACTACACGACGGGCTACGCCGCCGGGACCCGGGTGCCACAGTCTATGCCATCTACGCACACCGCACGTCAGCCTACAACAATGACCGTCCAAGAACCAAGGACGGACTTGAAAGAACTTGCTGCTGCGATCACGCACGCTGTGCAATCTACACAGTACCAGCAGCCCACGAGATACACCGAACTACCCTGTTTCAACGGAGCTCATCAAGACTGGCTCACGTTTCGCGCCGCCTACTATGAGACGGCACATAGACTAACAGCAGGGGAGAACATGTCCAGACTTAGAAGAAGCCTTCGAGGTCTAGCCAAGGAAGCTGTACAGGGTCTATTAATAGTGAATGCAGACCCAAGTGAAGTTATGAAATCACTCGAGCTACGCTTCGGACGTTCAGACTCAATTGCAATGGCTGAGATAGAACGTCTACGAACTCTACCACGCCTCACCGAATCTCCGCGTGATGTTTGCACCTTCGCTACTAAAGTTGAAAGTATAGTTGGAACTCTGCAAGCACTGAACTGTGGACATTATCTTTACAATCCCGAAGTAACTAAAGCTATTGTTGAGAAGCTCACACCTACCTTGAAGAGACAGTGGTACCAGTTTTCAGCGATGAACTCCAGAACTGAACCTGATCTACTGAAGTTCACCCGATTCATCAAGATCGAAGCTGAAATATGCAGCCCGTACGCCCTGCCTGAAAACATCGCTGCAACCGCACAACCTACTCAACAGAACACGCAGCGACGCCAGCAACGGGTACATGCCACGCAAGAAACTAACAAGCCGAAGTGTGGTTTATGTGAACGACAGGGACACAGCATCATAGAATGTGAACAATTCAAGAAAGCAACTGTCGATGTTAGGTGGGACATAGCTAAGAAGAATCGGTTGTGTTTTCGTTGCCTCAAATACAGAACAAAGCAACACAGCTGTAAACCAAAGAAATGCGAAATAAACGACTGTGTCCACCTACATCACAAGATGTTAGACGCCGACAGGAAGAAAGAAGAACCCGAGTGCCCCAACGAAGAACAAGAGAAGGTACATTCAGCGTGGACCCCTAAGGTGTCATTCCTGAAAATAATACCAGTACACCTTTCTGGACCGGCGGGAGCTGTGGATACCTACGCGCTCTTGGATGATGGCTCCACGGTAACACTTATCGACGAGAGCCTGGCCAGTCAGATCGGAGCAGAAGGATCATATGAACCACTACGTATATCATCCTTCGATGGCGAACCCACAATCGACGTGACATCTCGTCGAGTGAACTTCTGCATCAAGGGACGTCACACAGTTGAACGCAAGTTACAGGCAAGAACGGTGAAGCAGCTAGAGTTGGCTGCACAGAGGATACCTGGAGAAGCAGTCAGGCATTGTGAACATCTTCGAGGCATAGCCAAAGATATAGTGACTGAAGATGCAAGACCCAGACTCCTGATCGGCCAAGACAACTGGGATCTTCTCATCACAATAGAAATCAAAACAGGAAAGAAGAACCAACCAGTAGCATCACTAACGCCACTCGGTTGGGTCCTGCACGGCAGCCACACACGAGCGCTTGGCCACAGAGTGAACTTCATCAGACATGCTGACACAGACGACGATCTTCATGAACTTGTGAAGGAATACATCACAATGGATAACATGCAAGTCAATCCAAGGAAACCCATCAATGATCCGGATGAAAAGGCACTTCGTATTCTACAGCACCATACGAGGAGGACCACAGAAGGACGGTACCAAACTGCTCTATTATGGCGAGAGGAGAACATAAAAATGCCAGACAACTACGATAGCGCTATGAACAGGCTCATCAGTGTGGAAAAGAAAATCGATAAAGATCCAGAACTAAAGAAGAGGTACTATGAACAAATGGAAGCACTAGTGTCAAAGGGATACGCCGAACCAGCTCCATCGACCACGTCAGAACATAGGACTTGGTACCTACCTCACTTCGCGGTTTTCAATCCAATGAAACCGGACAAGTTAAGAATTGTCTGTGACGCTGCAGCCAAGACCAGAGGAATATCGCTAAATGATCAACTGCTCACTGGTCCAGATCTTCTGCAATCATTACCAGGAGTAATAATGCGTTTCCGTCAGCACTCAATCGCCGTGACCGCTGATATTACTGAGATGTTCTTACAAATAGAACTTCGACCAGAAGACCGGGACGCTCTCCGCTACTTATGGCGAGGAGACCGAAGAGACAACCAGCCACCTGAAAAATACCGTATGAAGTCGCTGATCTTCGGAGCCTCTTGCTCGCCAGCTACAGCGATATATGTGAAGAACACAAACGCCGAGAGATTCCAACATGACCAACCAGAGGCAGTCGAAGCCATCAAAAGGAAACATTACATGGATGACTATTTGAACAGCTTCGACACGTTAGAAGAAGCAGTAAGAGTCTCACAAGCAGTGCGTAGCATTCACAGCGAAGCACATTTCGAACTCAAGAAATGGTCATCAAACTCTACCGCCCTTCTTGAAGCACTAGGGGAGATAACCGAGACTGAAAACACCATCAAGCTGGAAGACGACATCCAGACAGAACGAGTTCTCGGTCTGATATGGAGACCAATAGTAGACTCACTTGCCTTCAATCTAAACCTAACACGCATACCTCAGAACGTCCTACAGAACGACACGCCTACTAAAAGGGAAGCCCTCCGAATAGTCATGTCCTTATTCGACACATTGGGACTTGTATCGCCGGTGACCATCAGAGCCAAGCAAATACTGCAAGAAGTTTGGCGTCGTGGAACAGCATGGGACGAAGCCCTAGACAGTGACCTAGCCGCAAGCTGGAGGAAATGGCTCGCTCATCTCAGAGCACTTGAACTTGTCTCCATTCCCCGAACTTATCCAGGCTTGAGCGCTACGGAATCACTACAGCTGCACATATTCACCGACGCAAGCGAATCTGCATACTCAGCAGCATTATATTGGCGAACGGTCACCAGCGACGAAAGAACCTACGTCTGCCTGATAACAGCCAAAGCCAAGGTGGCACCACTGAAGCTAATGTCAATTCCAAGATTAGAGCTGCAAGCAGCAGTGCTTGGTGCAAGAATGGCGACAGCGGTTAAGGAAGAACATGAAAGAGTACCAGAATCCACCACGTTCTGGAGCGACAGCAGAACTACACTGTCATGGATCAGGACTGGAGCCAGGTCTTACAAACCATATGTCGCTCACCGCATTGCAGCCATCGAAGAACATAGCTCCACCAACGAATGGCGCTGGATCCCGACCAAATTGAACCCAGCAGATGACGCTACGAGAGATGTACCCGAACACTATGATGCAGATCACCGCTGGTTCCACGGTCCCGAATTCCTCCGAGGACCCCCAGATACATGGCCAGCTGATGAGAAGAACCCTGTCATAATCACAGGAGAAGAAAGAACCTGCAGCGTCGTACACAAGAAAGTGCAGCTCAGCGAGGCTATACCAAAAGTCAATAGATTCTCGCGCTGGGAGAGGTACCTACGAGCCACAGCACGAGTTCTACAGTTCCTGCAACTCTGCGGCCAATCAGGGGAGAATATTAACTACAAGAGAACCAAGAAGAACAATAGCAACGACCCTGATTGGAGAAGGGGTAAGCAGATGGTGCGGGTCAAACCGAAAGAGAGACTACAGGTCACAAATAATCACCTACCTCTCACTGCTGAACTCTTACACCGCGCCGAAAGTCTGATCCTGAGAGCTTCACAACAACAATCCTTCCAGGAAGAAATAGAAGCCCTGAAGAACAAGAAGCCCATCTCACGAAGCAGTCGCCTACACCCATTGTGCACAGAATTCATCGAAGGAGAGATTCGTCTGAAAAGCAGAATAACCGCCATGACGGACATCACAGAGCGCCTGAAGAAACCCATGATCCTAGATGGAAACCACGCCACGACACGATTATGGATCGAACACGTCCACCGTAAACTACACCACGCGGGTACAGAGACCATAGTCAACGAGTGTCGTCAGCAACATTGGGTGCTACGTCTACGACCAACTGTGAAGAACATTATAAGCAAGTGTCTGCGATGTCGTATAAAGGCAGCCTCTCCCCCTCAACCAATGACAGGGGACCTCCCTTCCTGTCGATTAGCACATCATCAGAGGCCATTCACTTACACCGGCTTGGACTACTTCGGACCATTAACAATCACAGTGGGACGAAGTCATCAGAAGAGGTACGTTGCCTTATTCACGTGCCTGACAACGCGCGCCATACACCTTGAACTTGTGGTATCGCTCAACACAGATTCAGCGATCATGGCTTTACGACGTATGATGGCACGTCGAGGATGTCCAGCACAGCTGTGGTCCGACAACGGGACGAACTTTCACGGCGCCGAAAAGGAACTGCGAGCAGCCATCTTCGCGGCTACAGCAGAGGAAGCGTCGAAGAAGATGATCGACTGGCGATTCATCCCACCTGGGGCACCATTCATGGGGGGCGCCTGGGAACGTATGGTGAGGTCGGTGAAGACAGCACTAGCCACCACAATGAACGAGCGGTTCCCGAGCGAAGAAGTGCTCAACACACTCCTCATCGAAGCCGAACACACAGTGAACAGCCGACCACTTACACACGTGTCAGTGAACCCCGAAGATCCTGAAGCATTGACGCCCAATCACTTCATTTTGGGCGGTCCAGGTCGCATCGCGACTCCAGGGGAATTCGACGACAGTGACTTACGTCTACGAGCCAGTTGGCGTGCAGCTCAAAGGCTCGCCGATATATTCTGGGCCAGATGGCTGAAAGAATATCTCCCAGAACTAAGGAATCGCAGAGAGCCACACACTAAAGGCATAATTCCCAAGGAACATGTGGATCAGAGGACGCATCTGTGCTACATTCCCCGGCCCTGATGGAGTGGTGCGCACAGTGGACGTATCGACGAAAGGAGGTATCCTGCGACGTCCAGTGAAGAAGATAGTGGTGCTATCAATAGACCACGACGATCCTGCACCGGAAGCTACGACTGCGACGCCAGCAGCGGACGACGCACGGCGGGAGGAATGTGCAGGACGCCCATAGATTGATTAAGTAATAATGTGTATTGTACAGGACACCCATAGCATAGATCGCTTATGTGATAATATACATTCTATGTACTGTAATAATATGTAACTATGTATGATCAATGTAAATAATAGCACCTATAAGTTAGTTTAGATATAGTTTGATTCTATTCAATTTAGGAACTAAGAATCTTTGTAATTGCGATCTATTCCGGAGTCAAGTTTGGTCAAATCAGAACGTGTCGAAACCTGTCCAAACCTCGAGACGCTCTTGCCTGCCTCTGATTGGTGGACTCGGAGTCGATCGCAAAAACCTAAAACTTAATTAGTTATGTCATTGGATAATTTAAAATTTGATAACTCGGCGCAGTCGGCGCAACTTGCACCTATGTGTTTTAACTATAAATATAGGCATGTTCGAATTTTAAGTTAGTTGTAAGAACCACGCCATGGGCGACTGATTAAAGAAATAAATACGTCTTCAAGTTTTAAAGTGAGTTTTAATAAGTGAACCGAATAGTAGTTCCTCCAATCCAGCAAATAAATAGATGTGAGACCTATAAACCTCACACTATTCGTCGGCGATTATCTTCCGCATTTCTTGAGGAAAAGAGAACACAATTAATTTCGTTTCCTACTCCTTCTAATTTGTCTTTTAATTAATTTTGTGGCGGATTCAGAGCGGCTGCTTCAATTTCTTCATTAAAGTTTTGGATCAAAGGCTTTATAGAAATTGACGATACAGATTATGTAGGAATAAGAAGTATTTATCAAAACGTTTCCCAATACTAAGATTTATCTTTAACAAGCTTTTGCCCGCGACTTCGTCCGCGTAAATGTCGGTTTAATCGCGGACGCAAACTCGCGAAATAAAAACTAGCCTATGTCATTTCTTGGGGTTCAAACTTACCCCGTACCAAATTTCATCAAAATCGGCTCAGTGGTTTAGTCGTGAAATAACGTGTAAGTTGGTAAGTAAATAAATAAAAATAAAATCTTTGATAATCGTTAAGAGTCGCCAGAAGCCCAAAAGTTTGACAACCAGCCTCACCATGGTGTATCGTATTATCCAGTAAATAGGTTGATGTGGTCAGATAGGTAGGCGCTCCATGTAAAATACTTGTATTCAGTTGCATCCAGTTAGACAGGAAGCTGACTCCAATATAGTTGGGTAAAGGCTAGGCAGATGATGATAATTTGAGCCGCTTCTTCATCCAGCTAAAATTATAGCAAAAATATTTACATACCTACATGCAACAGCAGTATTTGAAAACGAGTCTCATTAAGTCACAGGTCAAAAACATTAAATGCATTAAAATTAGCATCGGCTCTAATGTTGAGAATTAACCTTTTGACCTCTGCGCGTTCGAATGTGGTATTCACACCAGCATAGGTTACATTTAATTACTGTATCTAGTTCTTAATGGAACCTGCTTTGAGTAAGTATTTACTGCTTGCAGGACCAGTGGTGGTCCAGTGGTATCAGCTCCGTTTTAGAGGTCATAAGTTCGAACCAAGGCAGGCAGACACTTTATGTATTTAATTTCACCAAAACTGCTCTCAAAATGGTGAAGGAATAATATCGTGAGGAAGCTGGAGAATGTCTTAGAACGAAAAATTTGAAGTACCTTTTCAATTCCTTCTCATAGAGGGCAGGTCTGTTCCAGCAGTGCAAGCGCAGCGATCTAAGCACCACTGCTGAACGTGGTCCTTGGTACGATTCCCAGGTCGAGCAAAGTGTAATTTCTTAGTTATAGTTCTGAGTTTGAAAATTGGCGGTGTGATACCCTCGTGTCTCGGAAAGCATCTTAACCTGTTGGTCTTTCGCCTGATCTCTCTCCGGTCGTGCCGGATTGCCGTCCTATCGGACTTTGAGAGAGAGAGAGGAGAGTACCCCAGTATCTGTGCAGACACTTGTGCACTTTAGTATTTTCCGTTTTGAAGGCTAGCCTAGCGGGAGGAAACGCCAGCGGGAGGAAACGCCCGGGTGTTTCCATTGTGAGGATCGTCTAGAGGACACGGTGGAGCATACGGTGGAAGTGTGCCCTGCCTGGGCGGAGCACCGCCGTGTCCTCGTGGAGGCGATCGGCGGCGGCGACCTCTCGCGTCCGGCCCTGGTGCGAGCCATGGTACGGAGCGAGAGGGCATGGGAAGCCGTCACCTCCTTCTGCGAAGCAGTAATGCTCGCGAAGGAGGAGGCGGGGCGCGTGAGGGAGTTGCAGTCTCTGCGCCCTCACGTCCCTAGCCGCCGCAGGAGGAGACGCCGCGGGCGCCGGGAGTCGATTGCGGACTCCCGGCCACCGTAGGTGCGAGCTTGCGGGTGGCGAGCAATGGGTAGCTCGCCGCCCGGTAAGGACCAAGCTCGGGTCGACGGCGCGTAGTGTTCCACGCGCGCCTCAAAGAGATGTCAGCCACACTGAAGGGGTCTGCTAGGACCGATGCCTGCCGGGGTCGCGTGATTGTTCAAAAGAGATACCGTGACCCTGGCACATGGGCAACTGAAGGAACACGGGTGGGTTTTAGTCAGTAAAAGTCTGACACGCCCTCCCGCTCCGCCCAGAGCGGGAGAAGTCATTTGATGATTTCCCATCCAAAAAAAAAAAAAAAACCCTTGCTCGAGCCAGCCCGCGCCACTGAGCTGGTGGCTATGAATTCGTCCTTCAATAATAATCATTCTGATCTAGTCCATCCCTTGCTATCGCCTACCAGCGATGCCCTTAGCCGAGGCCCGTACCTCACAGGGGATGCCCATAGCGAGTAGTCGCTCTCATTTTATCTTTTTATTCCCTACCTGGAGGCCTTAATTCATTAGGGTAGCCACATGTAAGTCCGCTAAATAAATGTATTTTCATTCTTTCTTTCTCTACAAGTCACTTATCAACTCTTGTAAAGTCGTGACACACGTTACAAACATCGATTTCTTTGTCATGACATGGTAGTGCTATGACTGTATTCCCAGAAGTAAACACACCCATACTCCACCATTTACTCCATATCTTCGTTCAAAATCTAGACTTTTTGTTTTGTGTTAGATTTGCTAAAACTGATACAGTTTTCAGAAACGCCAAAGGGATAAATTTCTTCGTTTAGCAATTTATAATATTTTCTTTGTAAACAATGGGCGTTTTTAGGATTCTGTACCAGAATGGTAAAAACCGGCCAAGTGCGAATCGGACTCGCGCACCGAGGGTTCCGTACCAACCTGCAGGTCATCATCATCATCATTCGTCATCATCGTTTATGAAACGAAATGTTTTTTTTTTTTAATTTTTATATTTGTGTTGACTGAATGAAAGATAAATTGTGGTTTACGATTTATGACGTATTAAAAAAAAACTACTAACTAGATCTCGTTCAAACCAATTTTCGTTGGTAGTTTTCATGGTAATGTACATCATATATTTTTTTTAGTTTTATCATTCCCTTATTTTAGAAGTTACGGGGGGGGGGGACACACATTTTACCACTTTGGAAGTGTCTCTCGCGCAAACTATTCAGTTTAGAAAAAAATGATATTAGAAACCTCAATTTCATTTTTGAAGACCTATCCATAGATACCCCACACGTAAGGGTTTGATGAATTTTTTTTTTTGTGTTTCAGTTCTATGTATGGGGAACCCCAAATATTATTGTTTAAAAAAAAAATTATATTAGAAACCTCAATATCATTTTTGAAGACCTATCCATGGATACCCCACACGTAAGGGTTTGATGAAAAAAAAAAATTTGAGTTTCAGTTCTATGTATGGGGAACCCCAAATATTATTGTTTTTTTTCTATTTTTGTGTGAAAATCTTAATGCGGTTCACTGAATACATCTACTTACCAAGTTTCAATAGCACAGCTCTTATAGTTTCGGAGAAAAGTGGCTGCGACATACTCGGACAGACAGACAGACAGACAGACAGACAGACAGACAGACAGACAGACAGACATGGCGAATCTATAAGGGTTCCGTTTTTTGCCATTTGGCAACGGAACCCTAAAAAGGAACTCTAATGGTGAAACTCAGCCTGTCTGTATGTCTGTCTATCACAAGAACTTCTAATGCTATCAACTTGAATTTTGGAATAGATTTAGATGACTTTGCTCTTGCGAATAAGAATGAAATAGAAATGAGCTTTTTGGAACGAAGTTCCTTATCGCGCGTTGTGAAAGGGGGCTAGACGGAAAAAATTCTTACGAAAAGTTGTCACGACACTTTTTAACCGACTTCAAAAAAAGGACGAGGTTTCTCAATTCGACCGTATATATTTTGTTGTTTGTATTTGTTTGTATATTGTTGTTTTTTTTGTTGTAAGTAGAGAGAGAGAGAGAGAGAAGAGAGAGAGAGAGAGAGAGAGAGAGAGAGAGAGAGAGAGAGAGAGAGAGAGAGAGAGAGACAGGGAGAGAGAGAGACAGAAAGAGATAGAGAGAGAGAGAGAGAGAGACAGAGAGAGAGGGAGAGAGACAGGGAGATAGGGAGAGAGATAGGGAGATAGGGAGAGAGATAGGGAGATAGGGAGAGAGACAGGGAGAGATAGAGAGAGAGGGCGAGAGACAGAGAGAGAGAGAGAATATTTTTGTTGAGTGTATACAGGTTTTTTGTACATAATAGATAATAAAAAAAAAATATAAAAATTATGAATCCTGGAAAGGAACTTCGTTCCATCCGGGTGTCCCTTGACACCTCTAAAGTTTTTTTTGCAACAGGCACTGAACGGGGTTTTATAAAATCGAAGTGAGGCTACTTGGGCATGTGGGATACCATATGAAAAAGCGCTATAACATTTGTCTTATTTAAGCCACTTAGTAATCGATTTTTGACGAAAGAATGTAAGAAAATACCGTCCCCCCCCCCCCCTTATCTCCGAAGTTTGCATAGAGAAAAATCTGAAATAATAATGTTCCCACTGTTGGAACACAGGTCTCCTCTCTGTAAGACGGAATTGGCCATAATCTACAACGGGACCCCAGTGCAGGATGCTATACGTCACATGTCTTCGAATTTTTGGTTCTTGACCATGCTGGTTTCCTCAACGTATTGTCCTTAACTTTTTTGAGAGCAGTGGTGATGAAATAATTCACACAAAGTAGAACCTACATCCTTTTTTTGTGGGTGGGAAATCATCAAATGACGTCTCCCGTTCTAGACGGAGCGGGAGACTTTTAGTGTCGTCACGTGTCAGAGTTTTACTGACTAAACCCACCCATGTTCTTTCAGTTGTCTATGCCAGGGCCAGGGCAACTCTTTGGAACAAATCTCGCGACCCTGGCAAGAACCTATACCATACAATTTGTAAGTTGCGGCCGTATTCCCTGCTCTCATCTATCCATTGTAGATCTGTCAGCCAAAATTACTGTAAATGTTTGTCAATCCATTAAAAGGGTTTGCAAATAACAGTTACTCATTCAAGACTAGACGCTGGCCGACCCTGGCCGATTCATTGATCGTCAGCTGTCGATTCACTCTCTAAATATAACTCAATACTAACTGGTATTAAAAACAAAAATATGCTGACTGTATCAGCTAATCTCAAGCGGGATTCATTGAGAGAAACTGGTTACTATGAGAGAGAGCGCAAACGGCGCGTTTTGTCGCTGCGTCCAGTTACTGCGACAAGACGCAGAGTTGTAGTTTTCGTTTGTGTGCGTTGTTACGATATACGTCGTGCATAAAGCGATAATTAACAATTGCTCGACGCAAAGGAGGCATCTCCTTTTTAACCGACTTCAAAATAAGGAGGAGGTTATCAATTCGACTGTTTTTTTTTAATGTTTGTTACCTCATAACTTTGGACTGGATAAACCGATTTTGATGATTTTTTTTTATTTGAAAGCTGGTACTTTACAAATGGTCCCATTTTAATTTGGTTCCATTTGAACAATGGGGTCTATGTGTAAATCACATAAGTCTTAAAGTATTTGCGCGAAAAATGAACGAATAACGCGATTAGATTAGTTCGGGGTATCTACCATAACTAAAAAGTTAAAAAAACTTTTTACAAAAAAAATAACAACCGACATCCTTTATAATTTTAATAACTTTCGAATTAAAGTTATTTTTGACTTTGCAGTGTTTTTTTAAGGAAGTCGGTTGTTATTTTTTAACTATAAAGACCTTTTCCGTCTCGGACTGCACCAGATTGCTTATAGTATTGTCCCCACTACAGAAAGGCTTGTGGCTAAGTAATAACAGCCGCACGGGTTGATAGTTCAGGTTAAGCTACGCTTGCCGCGGTTGGTCCGTGGATGGGTGACCATCTTTATAATATACCAATACCCTTCCATGCTCGGAAAGCACGTGAAGCCGTTGGTCCCGGCTGTCTTTCGTAGATCTTAGACAGTCGTTACGGGTCGTCAGAAGCCCGAAAGTTTAACAACCAGTCTTACCAAGGGGTATCGTATTACCCAGTAAGTGGGTTGTGGAGTCGCTCCATGTCAAATACTGGTATTCAGCTGCATCCCGTTAGACTGGAAGCCGATCCCAACATAGTTGGGAAAAGATTAGCAGATGATTGTTGTCTCCACTAAAAAGGTGCCCCGGCATGACGACCTGATGACCTCAGTAGAACTTGCAAAAGAGGCCTTTAAAAATAAAATGTTTTTGTGTACTTCTTTTTAAAGTTCAATTTTGCGCACTCGGGTTTTCTTTCTGAGTATTTGAGAAAGACGGTCGTGTTGTTTTGTTTTTGAGTGAATATGGAGTTTGTGGTTGCGACGTACCTTAGTGCATATCATACGAAGACCGACGCTGAACTGTCAATTGCGACTGATGTCAAGTTTGCTCATGCAACGTGCGTCAAATCACGTAGACAAGTAGCGAGAGCGTACGATCAGTCTGCCGTTACGACTCTGCAACTCAACGTCAGGTGTGTGTAGGTTTGAACTAAATATATGAAAGTGGTCGGTTGCAGCTTGCCGTTGCCTAACTGAACAGACAGCTGTGCTGCTGGAAAGTTTGTTGCGTTATTTCTTCTTCCCAGCTAAAGCACTAGGAAGTAGTGAAGGGCGGGCGTTTTGGGGGACCATCTTATGTGATTTTGACGTTCAAAAAGTGTTCATTCTCAGCCTATTTTGAAGGAATTACTTTTCGTTCCGTATTCCGTTTGGTGTAGGACGTAAGGAATCGCACTACCCCATCTCTTCACGTAGATGTCGTAACAAGCGACTAAGGGACTTACAAGAGAATGCGAGCAGCGTTCTCTATGTATTTTACCACCGTACTGCGATCGTCAACTCGCCTGCCAAGCGATGGCGATTATGACAATGTCCCAAATTGGGAGAGGCCTATGTTCAGCAGTGGATGTCTTTCAGCTGAAATTAGGATGATGACTTTTGGTCGCGAGAACTCAGAAGAAGACTATGAAAACAATGACATGGAATATAGCGAAGCAACGACATCGAAAACAGTTGAATCCCACCAAAAGATTCACCGAAGAAGCTCGACCTGAACCAACAATGCCCAAGACGTCGTGAAAAGATGCCCTCTTATAGATAAATACCACCCATCTCTCCACTAGTCCATTGCTTACTCAAGGATGCATATTCGGTAGGCTCGCAATCCTTTCTTATCCTAAGGGCTGAAAATGCGTTAAGCGGGCGCCCGCCCCGTGTGTACGCACGTGGACATACAGGTGGGCTCCGTGGGATCGTGACGGTCCCCGTCACGTCCAGTAGTGTCCAGCAAAATAAACTCTATCGGCACAGACCTTAAGTTCAGACCGTACAAGCCCCACCACGACGTCAGAGAAGAGATAAGGCGGTGGGGATATTAAGATTATTAATATTAGGGCCCCCGCGACGGAGCACTTTTGTATAGAACCGTGCGGGCGTCTGCTTAACGCAGTTTCAGGGCTACCATTAAAGCGCCCGCCGGTCTACTTCTTGATATGCAATGGCCAATGTAGCACCATGAAACATGAGGCTTCAAAGGTTAGTGCAAAACTCGGGGTTCGTTCGATTAATCGAGTCTGGTCAAACCACGCTTTTTTTGGCTTGGTAATCATCAAATGACGTCTCCCGCTCTGGTCGAAGCGGGAGGGCGTGTCAGACTTTTACTGAATAAAACCTACCCGTGTTCTTTTCGGTTGCCTACATGCCAGGGCCACGGTAACTCTATCGAACAAATCCGTAAACCTGGCAGAGTTAAACCACGCTGGGATCGGTGCAATTCATTCATTCATAATTTTGAGTCGCTAAGCTGTCGTATAGTGTGCGCCCTGTCTCACCGAGTTCCATCTGGTCCGTCAACCTGTCACTACATATCATTGTTAGCTGTGAATGTAATAAAAATAAAAGATTCGATCGTTTTTTGTTTGGTACTGACGATCCGGAATGCTGCATTAGATTTTTCGGGACAAAATGGAGGTAGTTGATAAATGCAGTTAGAGAATTGAATGGATTTTCTGAATAGCTGGCCGATGGGGCCGAAAAGTTCTGCAGTGGCGACCGAGTATCGTAAGACGTAGAATTGGAAGACCTCTCACAAGGAGGACCGATGACCTTGTGAAGGCCGTAGGAATACCCTGGATGCGGGAAACATAAAACTGGTCGAAGTGGCGGAGCTTGGGGGAGGCCTATGTCCAGCAGTGGACGTCTTTCGGCTAAAATGTAGTGACAGGCCGCCCAGAATTTGGGGGGCTTGGCAGGCGGGTTGGTGATCGCAGTATGGTGGTAAAATGCATAGAGAACGCTGCTGCCCATTCTCTAGTAAGTCCCTTAATCGCGTCTTACGACACCCACGGGAAGAGTTTTGACACTGCTATTCTTTACATCCGGCACCACAGGGGCAAAAATCTTATTAGATGAAACTGTAACTTATACCTATTCGAATCTATATTGCCTGGGAAGTCTGCAGTCAAAATTCTCGTTTTTACTGCAGACTTGCCCACAGTTTTCAAGCCATTGCCAAATTTTACATATAAAATGGCTTAGCGAGCAAAAACAAAAGGCAACGTCCTGGCGAATCAATTTAGCTTCTTTTGTTTTGAGCTAGCCTCAGTCGCAGCTGTGCTTAATTCTTTTTTAGGGAGTAGAAACGGTTTTGGAAGAAAAAAGTCGTTCTAGCACACGAAGGGTTCCGTATCAGCGTACAATATTTAACACTATATATATTTTGAGTAATACTTTGGGGATAAAACAAACACGTTTCTTATTTATTCTCTTTAGATATATACATAAACTCACGCTCTCTTCCCATCGGGGTAGGCAGAAACTCGAAATGCCACCTACTACGATCCTTACATACTCTTGTTGCCTCGTTTAGGTTCATACATCTGGTCATACACTCACGCCGGTTGCGAGTACTACGCACCTGATCTTTCTGAAGAACATCACCAATAAGGTCAATATATGTCTGATTAATATTCCCTTATTCCCATTCATTTAATTTTAATCGTCTGTTGTGAAATCGGCCGTAGGTAACAGGCACTTTGTGTAAATAATTTCATCACCACTGCTCTCAAAACGGTGAAGGAAAACATCGTGAGGAAACCGCATGCCGGTTTCCTCACGATGTTTTCCTTCACCGTTCCTAGAACCAAAACGACTGGCCTGTTAGTCTAGTGGTTAGTGACCCTGACTGCTAAGACTGAGGTCGTGGGTTCGATTCCTACCCAGGACAAATCTTTGTGTGATGAGCACGATCATTTGTTCTGTGTCTGGGTGTAATTTATCTATAATATGTATGTATTTAAAAAAAATATATAAGTATGTTTATCAGTTGTCTGGTTGCCATAGTACAGGCTCTGCCTAGTTTGGGATCAGATAACGGTGATGTTGGTTGTCCTAAGATATTTATTTATTTAAATACTCGAAGACATCTATCAACCCGCACTGGGCATGCGTGGTAGATTGCTGCCCACTTTCTCTCATAGAGTGGAGTAGTTTCCCAGCAGTGGGAAAATTATGTAGTAATATAAAGTCTGTGAAAATTTCCAGTGTCTACCTATTACAGTTCAAAAGATACAGCCCGCTGACAGACGGACAGCGTAGCCATAGTAATAGGTTCGCGTTGGCGTCCTTTTGGTACGGAACCCTAAAAACTTAGCCTTTAAGTTAAGCTTTTAAAAGGTTTAAAGAGTATTTTAAATTCCTTGTGTATTTTTTTGGGATTTACTCTGGTTCAGCTAACTTTGAAGATGTTGTTAAGTCGAACGAAAAGTAATCTTTATTTAGATAAATTGCTGTCTCGCTGTATGCCGTAAGTCTTGGATTTAATCGAGTAACAAAATATTGATAAATTCAGATGATTTGCTTCGCAGATGATAACTACGTTTATCTATTGCCTAAAATGTGTCAGAAACAAAATGTGATGTGTGTGGGTGTGTGATTGTGTGTATGTGTGTGCGGTGTATGTAAGATGTGTGTGTGTATGAATGTTTTTAGAAACAGAGGTAGTCAATAAATAATAGTTTAAACAACTAAAGAACCCGTTTTCATAGAAAACTAAAGTTAAAGAAGAATATAATTGAAGAAAGCGTGGAGTGCTTTTTCAGTATTTATGTAATTTAAATCTGTATTTAAGGTTTTTTTGCCACCGACTTCCGAAATTAAAGTTTTTTTTTCACTTTGTAGTGTTTTTTTTTAGGAAGTCGGTTGTTATTTTTTTGTAAAACAAATTTTGTTTTTAACTTTTTAGTTATGGTAGATATCCCACACTAATCCAATCGCGTTATTCGTTCATTTGTCGCGCAAATACTTAATGCAAATTTAAGACTTACATCTCACATGGATTCCATTGTCCGAATGGAACTAAATTAAAATGGGACCACACGGGATTCATCAGCAGGTTTTCACATGGATCCCATTGTCCAAAATAAAAAAAGAATCATCAAAATCGATTCACCCAGTCAAAAGTTATATGAGGTAACAAACATTTAAAAAATACAGTCGAATTGATAACCTCGTCCTTTTTTTGAAGTCGGTTAAAAAGCGAGTTAAAAACTACGGATACGGGATGCATCGAGTTTTACCAAGTAACCGAGTACCGAGTATTGCTCGGTATTGTGTTTACCGAACCGAATACACTGTCGGGTACTTCGGTTTAGTCAAAGAGAATATAACCACTAGAGAGCGTATAGGCCGATTTCTGCTTAGCATACGACTCACCACTGCGGGCCGGGGGACGAGGAAGAACGTGCGGCTGCAATTGGTCAATTCAAGGTCAAGTTGCGTAGGTATGCCCATCGTAAGGCTGCTCTACTTCATTAAGGGAAAATAGTCGATATCGATAAAATGGATTTTAAAATTGTGATAAATACTCAATTAAAATCAAAGAAATCATATTTAATCAAAATCAATCACTAATAAAATGAAAACTAGAGAATCCAAGAACAAAACTTTCGCCACTATCATATTCGACGAAATAGCAATCAGAAACGGTGTCTAATATCATCCCCAAGGCAGAAGGTACTATGGCCACGGTAGTTTTGGCGCCAGTTTACAAACGGATTGTCAAGACGAAGCTAAAGAAGCCACAGTATTTCAATTGAATAAAATTTTCATTCGTTTTAATTTAAATTTTCGATAAAGACTTTCAGCTATTAAAGGAAACAGCACTAATTTTTACGATAAAAATACAAAGTGAAAGTAAGGGATAGATGCATTAGAATTGTCTAATGAAAGAACGAGACTTTTCCAAAAGACATCAACGCGGGACTCACACAGTGTGCTGGTTTACCCAACCACCATTTTAAATAGACCCCTACGGTGGATCACAATCTGATTAAATCACAATAATTTTTCGTACTGTTTATTTACTGATGAAAAGTTATGCGATCATTTTTGTAACTAGAAGTCTTGGAATGTTTCCCACACCACTTCACCGCGCATGAAGGTATTTTGATGCGTTATAATTGCAGATTTAGTTATATTATTTGCAATAATTTAGCGTGCACAGAGGTCTAACAATTGGTCACAACTAAAATGGCTACTTGAACCGCAGCCTATGCATAGGCGACAAAATACTAATAGTTTTCGAGCGTCGGGGCACTGTATGCGCAGTCAAGTGGTTATATAGTCTTTGGGTTTAGTTGACGCAGGTATTGGAAACGTATAACGCTCAAATATTTTCGAAGAATGCCATGCAAGCTTCAGGCATAGCTTCGAGAAATTAGCATCTTAAGCGCCTTTGTTTACATTATCTATACTAATATTATAAAGCTGAAGAGTTTGTTTGTATGTTTGTTTGATTGAACGTGCTAATCTCAGGAACTACTGGTACGAATTGAAAAAATATTTTTGTGTTAGGTAGCCTATTTATCGAGGAAGGCTATAGTCTATATAACATCACGCTACAACCAAGAGGAGCGGAGCAGTATTGAAAAATGTTGCAAAAACGGGAAAAATCGCACGGGTAGGCGATTCGCTTGCTTATCAAAGCGAATATTATAATTATATTACCGCGAGAGGCTGATTATTCAACTCATACCTAGATTAGCTTTTGAACGCGACTTTGTCGGCGTAAATGTCGGTTATCGCGGACGCAGACGAAATCGCGAAATAAAAAGTAGCCTAAGTCCTTTCTTGGGGTTGAAACTCACCCCGTACCAAATTTTATCAAAATCGGTTTCATGGTTTAGACATGAAAGTGTAACAGACAGACAGAGTTACTTTCGCATTTATTATATTAGTATAGTAGGTATATTCGTGTAGATTATAAAGCTGTTTGGTTGAACGAGCTAAAAAAATATTTTAGTGTTGTATAGATAGGTATGAAGGCGGTTAGAAACTCCTGTTCAACGAACCGTGAAAATAACAATCACAAACAAAATCCACACTAATATTATATATGCAAAAGTAAGTCTATCTTTCTGTCTGTTTCGCTTTCCTGCTAAAACTACTGAACTGATTTAAATGAAATTTGGTACACAGATAGTTTAGAGCTTGAGAAACGACATACGCTATTTTTATTGCGGAAAAAGGGTTTTAAGGGGTTGAAAGGGAGGATGAAAGGTTGTAAGGAAGTATTGTCATTTTTAAAGCTAGAATGATGAAACTTTTTTATTTGGCTTTTATTACATAATATATATTTATGAATTATATTTAAAGTTTGTTAAATTTTTACCCTTAAGGGGGTAAAATATCAATAGGGAATAGGGGATGAAAGTTTGTACGATTTTGACGGGACTTTTATTGGCAGGTAGCTTATGTAATAAGCAGTAACTTAGGCTACTTTTATTTTAGAAAAATACCTGCGTTAATTTCCGACATCCACGCGGGCGAAGCCGCGGTCAAAAGTTAGTACATAATAAAAACTCAAGTACTGTACTTTCTCAATACATCACAAAACACTTCAGTGTTGCCAAACTCGGCATTATTGATTCCAGATATCCTAATTAGAACTTTCCAAATTAGAACGACCTTCTGCTCGCGACTTTGTCCATGGCAGTAAAAGCAAGGGATCCATATCGATCTCTTTTCATCATTTGATCCGAAAGACGTCCATTGCTGATCAAAGGCCTCCTCCAATTTGGGGGGGGGGGGGGGGTTTGCCGTATAATCGCCACGCTTGGCAGGCGGGTTGGCGATCGCAGTATAGTGGTAAAATGCATAGAGAACGCTGCTGCCCATCCTCTAGTAAGTCCCTCAGTCGCCTTTTGCGATACCCACGGGAAGAAATGGGAAGAAACCTATCCTACTCATCATCTGCCTAGCCTTTTTCTCAACAATGTTAGGGTCAGCTTCCAGTCCAACTGGATGCAGCTGAGTACCAGTATTTTACATGGAGCGACTGCCTATCTGATCTCCACAACCCAGTTACTGGGTAATACAATACCCCTAGGTAAGACTGGTTGTCAGACTTTCGGGCTTCTGACGACCCGTAACGACTGTCTAAGATCTGCGAAAGACAGCCGGGACCAACGGCTTAACGTGCTTTCCGAGGCACGGAAGGGTCTTGGTATATAAAGATGGTCACCCATCCACGGACCAACTGCGGCAAGCATACCTATCCCACTAATATGAGTAAATAAGAAAGTTTGTATGTTTAGATGATTGTTACTCAATCACGCAAAAATGGCTAAATAGATTTGTATGAAATTTGGCACAGAGCTGATTTATACCCAGGCCGCCAGGGTTATGTTATGACTTATGATACTTTTTATCGTGGTAGAACGTTCTCATAGTATAATTTCCAACAGCCACAAAATCGTCGCCATGGGCAAAATTTTGTTATTGGAATTTAATAAGCTATAAATCGTACTAATATTAGATATAAATGAGAAAATTTACAGAATGTTTAAATGTTTGTTACACAATCACGCAAAAAACGACTGAACGCATTTATATGAATTTTGGCACACAGATAGTTAATAACTTGGATTAACATTTATTTATTTTATTTATTTATTTATTTTATTATTTATGTACACACAATAAAAAAACAGAGTGATAAGGCATATTAAAACAATTGAGTACAAAGGTACTGCTTATTTCTTAAGAAATTTCTTCCAGCAGACCTGCGAAAGGAGAAATGAAAAAGAAATGTAGACAATAGTGTGTGAAAACAAGAAGAGAGATATGAATATGTGAAGTTCCGGTAGTGCGTTCCCTTGGGGTAATTTCTGACGTCAGCGTGGGTGAAGCAGCTATCACAAGCTAGTTGTTTTAATAGAGTGAGGTAAATAAACAGTTCTTAAAATATCATTTTAATTTTTTTTCAGATATTTTCAAGCCAAATAAATACTTACGGGCACAAAAGCTAATAATTATTAGTCCAAGGCTTACGGGTGGCGGCTTTATTTATTTAGCTATTTTTTATTATTTAGCTTTTCTTTTTTTGGGTTCCAGAAGAAGCAAGAAGTTCCTAAGAGTAGCATTTTATAAAAACGTTGCTAAACCTACCTAAGACTTAGGTACATGTTTAGAGATAAATTTCTTTCTTCTCCACATTGTTGTGTCAACGTTGACTAATTAATTAATTGAAGTAGTTATGATGTGGCTAATTACAGTCCGCACGTAATTTATAAATACTTAACAATGTTTATAACTTAACAAACGATTATAAAAACAAATAACAACATTCTATGACAGTATTAAAGTCAACACAAAACACTGTTTTAATAATAAAAACGTTTAAAACATGAGTAAAACTGCGTCAAAAGCGTATATTTCAAGTTATTTGAGAAATATATGTTCAGCAAATTAGTAAAAGTGGTACGAACCACTCGTGTTGGTACTAGAATTGCTCAAATAATTGAAAACACGAAGGAATTCGACACCAAAACTACAAGAATCGAACACCAAAACATGTTTTCATTTATTATCAATTTTACGTAGTAAGTATTAGTGTTATAACTATTTTCTTTATGTAATGTTGTTACCAAACTTGTTTTTAATCAAGTGCACACAACAAATAAATAAATTCTATAACCATACAAGAACGAGACTCGAAAATCTCAAAACAATTTACGGTCACTTCCAACAACTGGGCCTTTCACCCTATTAGAAAAATATTATTAAAAATAAAACTTACCTTTGTAAGAAAATGGCCAAAAAACACACTAAAATACACAATTCACAGTGTACACACGGCAAATTGATACAGTACACAAAAGTACACAGTAATAATACACAACACACACGTCGTTCGCGATCGGGGGGTGAACGCAGACTAAACGAAAGACCGTGGTAGTTTGGTGTTGCTGTTTTAAAACCTAAAGCTCCCGGAAAAAGCACTGGGTTTACCGATTGCGGGGATGTGGGGTAATGATTTTAATTTACGCGTGTGCGATTATTTTGTTGAAAAAAAGTGAGATATTTGTTGAAGTTAGTACTTTTTAAGGTATTACAAAAAAAAGTAAGTAACATAATAATGGTTTATGAAATACTGAACATAAAGTTATATTGATTTTATTTTAGAAATGAATGTTAAAATGTGAGAATAGAACGTGACTTATTATAACTTTACTTACTGCTTATTGCTGGATTTTAAATACTTAGTTCAGCGCAGTATTAAGTGGAAAATCCAATGTCTCAATTAAAATATTTTTATTTCTTACGTCCGTATCGTCTACCGTGTACCGGCACCGCGTGGTGCCGTACGTAAAAAATAGCACCATCCATTTACTTCTCATGGGTGTCGTAAAATTAGACTAAGGCGCTGTCTCCACGAGCGAGAGAATCGCGACGAGTCCGCCCTTATATCGTCGGATAATCTCCACGAACGAGCGATAATTCCGCCGCGTATCGTCGCGAGTCGTAACGGAATCGCAGCGTTTCCGCGGCGACTCGTAACGGTATCGCCGCGACTCGTAGCGGTATCGCCGCGTTTCCTTGACGACGGCCAACTGAACATCGTAAAGGGCAGGTCTCTCTCTCACTTCAAGTTTAAACTTTTCAATGTCAAACATTGTACTATTGTTTAAAAAGCTTCTCGAAACGTCCTTGCTTAACGAGAGGCAACGCTGAAATGACGCTGCGTTTGACAGCGCGCCCACTGCGCGCTCGTCGCGAGAGCGCCGGGTCCGCTGCGCGAGCGCACGGCGGGCCCGCTGCTAGTCGCGGCGGGCTAGCGACGATGGAATGACATTTCGCGCGCTCGTTGCCACTCGTCGCATCGCGGCGATAATATCGCCGTGTGGAGACGGTTCCATAGAGAGTGTATAGAAATACGTGGCACGACGATAATATCGCCGCGATTCTCTCGCTCGTGGAGACAGCGCCTAAGGGATTTACTAGAGTATGACAGCAGCGTTCTATTTGCATTTTACCACCATAATGCGATCGCCAACCCGCCTGCCAAGCGTGGTGATTATGGCAAACTCCCTCCATTTGAGGTATGCCTATGTCCAGCAGTGGACATTTTTCGGGTGAAATGTTGATGATGATGAGCCATAAATATATTATCTAAACTCTTAATCATTGATAACATAATTATTATACTTATTCTATTCACATTCTTATCTAACAATCAAACTACATCCACACGCAAAAAATCTCTCACAAAACTTCTATTTCCCATCACCACCACACTTACCCACAATTCAGGGTACATTTTTACCATCACAACACAGTCCACGCTACCTGTACCACGCACACATACGCAATGCTTTCACACGCTCCATACACATACACTAGGGCGTCACTCACACACGCAAACATAGAGGGAGAGAACAAGATGTACGTTTGTGGTGTCAGAAAGAGATGGAAGTACAGGATTTTAATGTATGGAGTTGAAGGGTGAGTAGAGTCCTAGGTTTTGATGTTTTTGAAGTGGCTCGTGACTATAGTTACTATGAGAATTGTTGAGGTTAGTTTTTGGGATGGGTGACCTTAGTTAGGGGTTTTTAACTTAACTGTTACCGTATTCCTCGAAGAGTAAACATAGGTGTATCTGCAGGGTCAGATTAAATTAGCTGGCAGTACTTTACTCGCGTGTCATCATCATCATCATCATCATTTCAGCTGAAAGACGTCCACTGCTGGACATAGGCCTCCCCCAAGCACCGCCACTTCGACCGGTTCTGTGCTTCTCGCATCCAACGTATTCCTGCGGCCTTCACCAGGTCATCGGTCCATCTTGTGGGAGGCCTTCCAACGCTACGTCTTCCAGTACGCGGTCGCCACTCCAGAACCTTCCGACCCCATCGGCCATCTGTTCTGCGAGCAATGTGTCCTGCCCACTTGATACCCACGTGTATGGTATTGATGTAAAAAACTACTTAATGAAAAAAAAAACAAAAAAAAAAAAAACATGAATCCAACTTTTTTTTCCAAACTTTCAATGACACAGACATGTACGCACGGTCGCAGGTCAAGCTGTACATTTCCAGTATAAGCTGACTTCTCACTGTACGAAAAGCCTACACAATGCGAGTTCAGCAAAAACTAGAAATTGTGTAGGCGTGTATAAAATAAAGCAACCATACGACTGTTACTTTTTGCAAATTCGTAAAAAATATTATCGAAGTTCCAAGAAAAATAAACAAAAATAGCTGATCGGTTACGACCAAATTCCAAACTCTGAGCTGTGTTACTAAGAAAAACACTTTTCCTGATCTGGGATTCGAACCCGCGACCCTACGCTCAACAGTCGCACTTGCGAGCACGAGACCAACGGGGAAGTTAAAATATAAACACACACTATATTATCTGTTCACAAAGGAGCCGTCCATTAATCACGTGATATTTTTTGGCATTTTTTAACCCCCCTCCCCCTTGGTGATACATGGTGAGGTTTAAGACTACCACCCCGCCCCTATATCCCGTGTATTTTTTAGTACCTACAAAGAATCATTTATTTTTATTTTTAAGTCTCATCTTATTTGATTATTAAAAATAACGTGATATATTACTACAACCCCCTCCCCCTTGTGATATTTCGTGATTTTTGATGGACCCCTTCCCCCCGCTTTCGAGCTTCACGTGATTAATGGACAGCCCCAAAGGGACAGAAAAATAGAAACAAAATGTCTAAGTACATACTATACATAAACTTATGAATTGGCATGACTCTATGAATTACGAAAATATCATACTCAGTATCTTTTTATGCAGGCATAGCCGCGCGTACAGCTAGTTATAACAAATGGCTCCTCATTTCACCACAATCATACGAGTAAATGCAGTGTGAAAATACATCAACGTCACAAGCAGAAAGCATATTTCAGTTTTTCATATTTAAATGTTATCTACCAGAAAACTGTATTGTCGGTCTAGTGGTAAAAGCGTCGCTACTGAGGTACCGGGTTCGATTCCTGGCTGGGGCAAAGCTGCACGATTCTCACAATCTGTGTGGTTCTTTCCTCAAAAGACCATTTCAGACACCAATCTACATGGTCTTCACATGATGTGACCAAGATTATGTCTGGAATTTAAAAGAGACTGTGACCTCTGAGTTTCGGCCTTTCTGCACAGAGTAGTCAGTTAGGAAACGGCGACCTCATCTAGTTTGAAAAATATGATTGACATGTAAAAGTGTTTGTGTGTACAAATCTACTTCATCAACATCATTCAGCTGAAAGACCTCCACTGCTGGACAGAAGCATCCCCCAATGGGGGCTTTGCCATAATAGTCACGCTTGGCAGGCGAGTGGGTGATCGCAGTATGATGGTAAAATGCAGAGAGCACAGAGAGCGCTGCTGCCCATTCTCTAGTAAATCCCTTAGTCCCCTCAGTAGTCAGCACTTTTTGAACGTCCCCCAAAACGCCCGCCCTTCACCACTCCCTAGTGCTGCAGCTGGGAAGAAGAAGTGGCGCAACAAGCTGTCCAGCAGCACAGCTGTCTGTTCAGTTAGAAGAACTTGATTCTATACAGTAATATGTAAGTACAAAATTAATATTACGAAAATCAAAACATAAATTAAATTATTTGCCATAATGTCAGCTACCAACAAAGCATTGAAAACTATACTCAAGCAGAAAAGTTCATCTTTTTTATAAGCTAGAGAATATTATTATGCTTTTATTGTTTTTATCATCAAAAATAATTTATCACGCATGCATTTTCCACCATATTAATTTAAATTTTACCCTGCAAGCGAAAAATATCGGCTTTATAGCCATTATTTATTTGACGGCCATAAATTTAACAAAATGGCGGCCATCTGTCAAAAGTCGTTTGCAGTCCCGCGTATTTACCATGGGAAAATGGAAAACAGGGATTTTACGATGCACTAGTTATTGCTGTTGGTTTCACTCGCATGCTAGGAAAACTATATCTGCCCAGCTTCTACCCATGTAGGTATAATGGGGTCGACTTCCAGTCTTCCCGGATGCAGCTGAGTATCAATATTTTTTTATGAAGTGACTGCATGACTAGGGTTGCCATCCGTACTTTATAATAAAGTATTGTACGTTATTTCACATAATTGTACTCTATACTTTATGAGAACAATAAAGTACATGAAAATACTTTATTTTGCAACATTTGGTTTCTTTGGGATTTTGAAAAGTTTAGTCTTAAGTACTATTTCGTTAAACGAAATTTATGTGATACAAACTGCAAAAAGCAATAAAAAATATTTTTTTAAAATATAATAGTAAAGAAAAATAAGTCATACTTTATTTTTATACTATGTACTTTTTTTTCTTACCTATAATAACTAATGTACTTTAATTGCAAGAAGAAAAGGTGGCAACCCTATGCATAACTGACATCCACAACCCATAGCTTCGTAATATGATACCCCTTGGTAAAACTGGTGGTCAGACATTCGGATTTCTGACGACCCGTCTAAAATACAATATACAAATGACTTAGACCAACCGTTTAACTTATTTTCCGAGGCATGAAGGGGTCTTGGTATGTCAAGATGGTCACCCATCCACGGACCAACCGCGGCGAGCGTAGCTTAACCCGGCTGATCGACCCGGCTGGCTGTTTTTACTTAGACACAAGCTCCTGCCCTGCAAGACTATATCATAGAAACTAATTTAAAATATTATAATAAAGTTCTCCAGCACGCGTAGCATGACCACCATAGAAAGAACTTTGTCTATTCTTGGTAGAATAGAGATAGAACTGTCATGCTACGCCAGCTTAGCACAGTACAAATCTTTCTACAATCTTTAATTCTGTCTAATCTTTCTACAATCTGTAATTTTGTCTATTCTTCCGTCGACAAAACCCATTTCTACGGTGGTCATGCTACACGTGCAGAAGTGATTTTGAGGAAAACTCAACATTTTAATTGTATCGTTATTGCATTGTTGTTGTGTGTTTTCTTCAATCGTCGAATCCGACTCGGCTGGGCAGCATTCGGGAAGCTACGCAATAATTTCTCGTCCCACGTACTGCAGTGTCTCAAGACAAAGGTCTATGACCAGTGCATGTTGCCAGTGATGACCTATGGAACTAAAACGTGGTCGCTCACAATGGGCCTTATTAGAAGGCATCGCAGGCCTCTGCCTATGCTTGGAGTTTCCCCACGCGATCGAATCATAAATGAAGAGATCCGTAGGAGAACCCAGATAACCGGTATAGCCCGAAGAATTGCTAAATTGAAATGGCAGTGGGCAACATTGACTCACTAATTGCCAGTGATCGGAATAGGTAGAGTTGTTTGTGAGTTATACTTAAGTAATGTAATGTTCCGATTTTTTTTTTGTCGTATGGAAGTCTCCACTTTTGTCTCTGGTTTTGAACTTTTGGTAAATTAGCTCTACCTATTCTGATAACTGGTTATTACACACTTAGACAGCTGCCATTTTTAACTGTTCCCCTTCCCACTGATAGGATGCACTCACTCAGAGTAGTGAGTGTCTAAAAGTGAGTAAGAGAGAGTGATTCTTGTGAGTAACTAAAGTGAGCGAAAGACGGAAAATGAGTGTGGTAGAGTGAGCAGGTGAATGATGTGAGTGGTGAGTGAGTTTGTGTGAGTGCTTGGTCTATGTGAAGGTACCAAAAACATGTTGTTGTTTCAGTTATATCTTTAACACGTTGACGGACAGTATTCCCTCACTGGTTAATCATGTTGAGACACTAAAAAATTTTAAATAACATTTTTTTTAACGTACGATAAGACAGTAAAAGATTAAAACTCTATCCGTCGTGAAACTACAAAATGCCCTTCCTTTTATTAGTTTATTAAATATAACGTTGCAAGGCGTACTGATTGTATGCAAGTCAAAAGGTTGACGTCGATAGGCGTACTGTCGTATTATTTTATCCAGAGAAAACGTCGAGAGGCGTTCTGTCCGTCAACGTGTTAATCTTGAAGTCATAATCTGAATATAATAGGTATACTAAAACAATCTTCTCTTCGTTTTTCAAGTCTGCCTCGTTGTTCTAGTGGTTGCAAGCGCTACTGCTGAGCATGAGGTCCTGAGTTCGGTTCCCAAGTCTGGCAAAGTGTTATTGGGTTTTTCTATCTGGAATTTTTGATTAGCAGTCCGGAATCTGGATTCGTGCCCGGTTGATGACAATAAGCTCGCCCCCTATTACATGAGGCTAAAACATGGCTGGTAAAATGTGGGTGAGATATATAAGTCTTTTTACACTTGTAGTCTGTGGGTTCATTATACTCATAAATCATACAGCGCCCTTCGCGTCCAATACAATAACGCATTCAGGTTGTTGATGGGGTTGCCCCGGTACTGCAGCGCATCAGGGATGTTTGCTGTAGCTCACGTGGATTTTTTCTACACAGTGATGCGGAAACGGTGCGCATCCCTAGTCCGTAGGGTGCGGCGCAGCGCCAACAGCATCCCGTCTATGATAGCAAGGGATAGTGAGTTTGTGAACCACTGCTGCAAGGTTTCAGCTGGGCCTGTCACCTTGCAGCAGTGATATCATAATCTGTTTCTGTTTTTGTCTTTGCACGTGTGTTACTAACATAGTTTGTAAGCACATTGTTACTAACACTATGAGTCCTGTTGCACGTATTAAATGATTAAATAAAATAAAAGCTAAAAAATAAGTAGGTACACAAAATTCTCTCGTCGATTATTAATAAAACAAAATAAAATTATGTTCACGCAGGTATTTCACTTTTAAATCAACTTTAAAAACCGGCCAAGTGCGAGTCGGACTCACGCACCGAGGGTTCCGTACAAACCTGTAGGTATTTACGGTTTATGCATAAGGTTTATGTTTATGAAATTAAATGGATTTAAAAAATATATATATATTTGAGTTGACTGAATGAAAGGTAAATTGCGGTTTACGATTTGTGACGAATTAAAAAAAAACTACTTACTAGATCTCGTTCAAACCAATTTTCGGTGGAAGATTACATGGTAATGTACATCATATATTTTCTTTACAGGGGGGGATACACATTTTACAACTTTGGAAGTGTCTCTCGCGCAAACCCTTCAGTTTAGAAAAAAATGATATTAGAAACCTCAATATCATTTTTGAAGACCAATCTATCAAAATTTATTGTTTTTTTTTTCTATTTTTGTGTGAAAATCTTAATGCGGTTCACAGAATACATCTACTTACAAAGTTTCAACAGCATAGCTCTTATAGTTTCGGAAAAAAGTGGCTGTGACATACACGGACAGACAGACAGACATGACGAATCTATAAGAGTTCCGTTTTTTGCCATTTGGCAACGGAACCCTAAAAAGGAGGAGGTTCTAAATTCAATTGTATTTTTTTGTTTGTTTCCTCAGAACTTTTGACTGGGTGAACCGATTTTGATGATTCTTTTTTAGGGTTCCGCACCTCAAAAGGAAAAAGCGGAACCCTTATAGGATCACTTTGTTGTCCGTCCGTCCGTCCGTCCGTCTGTCAAGACCCTTTTTCTCAGGAACGGGTGGAGGTATCAAGCTGAAATTTATACCAAATACTCAAGTCTACTGTCCCTTAGAGCTGTGAAAAATCAAACCTCTAAGCTAACGCATTCAAAAGATATAGCCGTTTATGCCGCAAATTTCAGCAAATTTTCGAAACTCGCAAGGGAATCAAAACCTATAGGGTACTTCCAGTCGATCTAGAATTTTGAAATTTGGTACGAAGCAACGTCTTATAGCACAGATAAAGGAAAAATTGCGAAAACTGTAAATTTTTAGTTATATCATGTAATAAAAATATTTTTTTAAATTTAAAACTTTATACCTACAGGTTTGTACGGAACCCTCGGTGCGCGAGTCCGACTCGCACTTGGCCGGTTTTTTTTTACTTGAAAGCTGTTGCTTCCCCACCCGGGTCCCATTTATTTTATAATCTGGTCCAATTCTGACAATGGCATCCATGAGAACACCAAACACTATTCCTATTTTGCCGAATTAGTGCAGGGTAGATACCATATACCGGGTGACATTTTTTAACGTCTTGAAAAAAAATGGGGGTAATAGGTGAATGGAGTAGAAGCCTTTGGCATAGAAATTTTTGATATTTTTATTTTTGAATAACATGTAATGAAATTGATCTAGCAATAAATATTACACATTTAAAGTAACATTTTCATACTAGAACAACAAAAACAGAAATTTGAAAAAAAATAACAAAAAAAATTAATTAAAAACCTATCGAAACTCAATTCACACGCACCCTACTCAATGCGCTGCATGTATCAATGATTTCGTAGCACGGTCCTACCCTTTGAAGCCGGCCAATAGGCGGCCTCATTGATCTTTCGCAGGCGCACGAGCCGCACACGCATCCCTTTCCGCCCGTGTCCCGCGCTCCTTTAGTCATCTACGATGAATCTGAAGGCCTTCCTGCCTTCTATTCTAGTTACACAACACACCATATGAAGGTCGAGACGGTAAAAAATGTCATCCGGTAGAGATAAAAACCGACTTTCCTTAAAAACACTACAAAGTGGAAAATAACTTAAATTTCGGAGGTCGGTGGCAAAAAACATAAATACAGATCCTAAGACACAATATTTGTTTAAAAAGTTTTGTCTATGAAACAGCTGACTTTTTTATATCCGGCGAAAAATGTCTAAGCTTTAGGATCCTAGATTCATGTTCTGAATTCATGGGTACAGTTTGCGCTTTGATTTCTCTACCAGCCTAAATACCTCTGCCTACCCCTTGCTGAAAAACAGGTGTTATACTCCCGCATACAGATTTTTTCTCCAATTTGCACTTAGCAGCGACATCTCGTTTCAGTAAATCAAATTATTTGATCGCGTGGCTCATTCGGAGCAACAAACAAGTTCTAGAGATAACCGATAGATGGCAGTCTTCTACGGTTTCGGCAGCTTACAACTTTGCTCGATAGATGGCGTTGTTTATTATCGCTTGGACTGCCAGTAAAACTGGCCCACAGACGATATTAGCCCTTATATTAGTTAAAATAGAGATTTATTTATTTATTTATTTTGGTTTACCAACAATTGTTTACACAGGTTTTTATTTAAAACTAAACATGCAAGAATGTATGACAACAGTGCAACAATCACTTACAGGCAAACTCCGCAAGCTTAAAAAAAGGGTTACAGAAAATTAATAATACTTAAACTAGTTTCAAATTACCTACCTTAAAATCTAAATAATTAATAACTATAACATGACAGCATAATGTAACATTGTAATATAACTTAATTTATGAATGATGATGAAAATAAACCATTCTATTAAAGCCGCATATTTAAGCCGATATGGCGATCGGGTCTTGACCCTTTCGCTCAAGTGTAGTCTTTGTTCTTTTCAGCGTAGTACCTGAAAGTTCCCGGTGTGGAGGGCCATTTATATCAAACAGATTTTTGTAAACTGATGGTATGTTCGGAGCTCGCTGCACTTCTGGCGGGGCGACAAAGGCCTGCTGTGATAGTCTTGAGTCACACATTGTTATCAAAGTTTGGGAGCAAAAACCCGCGATACAATGCGTGACTCAAACCTATGACAAACTGAGTTCTGTTTTATAGTCTCACAGGTTTCTTGTCAGATCGGTATTTCGTATCCAACTACTCTGTGAAGTTATCTCTCAGCCCGGATTTGAACCCACGCTATGAGTTCAAATCCGGGCTAGTACCAATGAAATTCACAATTCACTATGAAATTTGGATGTCTCTATACAAATCTAGGCAAATAAAAATTGGAGTGAACCACTTTTTACTAAGTGTATAAGGATGTATACACGGTACATATACCAAACTAAACTTAACTTAACTGCCCCGTTGGTCTTGTGGTCGCAAGCGCGACTGCTGAGCGTGGGGTCCTGGGTTCGATTCCCGGGTCGGGCAAAGTGTTACTGGGTTTTTCCATTAGGAATTTCTTAGTAGCAGCCCGGAGTTTGTAAGTTGGCGGTGTGATACCCCCGTGCCTCGGAAAGCACGTTAAGCAGTTGGTCCTACGCCAGATCTCTCTCCGGTCGTGTCGGATTGCCGTCCCATCGGACTATGAGAGTGAGGGAAGAGTGAGTGCTCCTGTGTCTGCGCATACACTTGAGCACTATAAAATCTCCCGCGCCGATGGCTAGTCTCCGTTGAGATTGGCCGCCGTGGCCGAAATTCGGTCTGGAGGACTATATACATATACCAAAACAACAATTTTTTACAATTTTTGTCTGTCTGTCTGTTTGTTCCGGCTAATCTCTGAAATGGCTGGACCGATTTTCACTGGCAGATAGCTGATGTAACAAGGAGTAACTTAGGCTACTATTATTTTTGAAAAAATAAATAATAGTTTAAAAAAAACTAAAAAACACGCTGAAGTTTGAGACGTATGTCAGCGTAGTTTGTGACGTATGTCGGCGTAGTTTTCAAAGACAGTTTTTATGAAAAACTTTTTGTTAAATACCACGCGGACGAAGTCGCGGGTAACAGCTATTACCTATAATATAACCTGCATTAACACATCTTACCGCAGTAGTACGTCCTCCTGCGTTAATTTCCGACATCCACGCGGGCGAAGCCGCGGGCAAAAGCTAGTCTTCAATAATAGTCATCATCAGTCTTGAGCAAGCGTGGTGATCAATCTTCATGATCAATGATGGTGATCAATTCTCTGTATTAGAAAAGGCCTGTGCCATTGTATTCATTATTTCTCAGAACTGGAGGAACTGTTCTGTGTGGTACCGGACGTAAAGAATATCACCACCCCAATTCTTATCGCGGGTGTCGTAAGAGGCGACTAAGGGACTTACTAGAGAATGGGCAGTAGCGTTCTCTATCCATTTTTCTACCTTACTGTGATCGCCAACCCGCCTGGCAAGCGTGGGTATTATAGCAAATCCACTAAAATGGGGGAGGAGGGAGGGGCCTGGGGAGGCCTGTAGGTGGACAGCAGTGCCTAGCAGTGGACGTCGTCCAGGTGAAATGATGAAGGAGGAACTGGCTATCTGACCTCCACAACCAAGGCGGCATTTTGTAATCAAAGGAATTAATGGGAGAAATTAAAACAAACCGTCTTCGTATAAAAATATATTAATCTTATTCAATAGTAGATACATTTATGGCATTATTTCTTCATGATTTAGAATAGTGTTACGGAATACAGCAATACGGTCAATATAGCTAAAATACAAGAAATGTTTAATGATAAAAGGTGATGTTCTTCAGAAAGGTCAGGTGCGTAGTACTCGCAACCGGCGTGTGTGTATGACCAATTGTATGAACCTAAACGAGGCAAAAGGAGTGTGTAGAGATCGTAGCAGGTGGCGTTCCGTGGTTTCTGCCTACCCCCATGGGAAAAAGGCGTGATTGTATGTATGTAAAAGTTTATAATGATTTTAAAATTAATTAAACGTAATAAGTTTTACCACCTAAAAAAAAGCCAAAGTTTAATAAATAACTAGAAAAGACGATTATCTTAATATAAATAATTTTTATTCAACGTTACTTCATTAAAATTGTAAAAATAAGTCACTACCATGGTGTCACTTCCATGGACGCGAGTTTTCTTTTTCCTTTTGTCTAGAAAACTACAGTGAAAATAGCTTGGGTCGTAATTTAGACACATTGTACGATATTTCTTTCATTTTACCACTTTGGATCATATCAGAAAACATTGTATTTTGCTAATTTTAAGTCACATTTTGAGATAGGCCCTTAAGCGATTGTCGCGCGAATACATGATAGTACGATTGTTTAAATGAATCATGACGTTCGCACGGTCACATAATATGAAGCTATACGTTTCCAGTATAAGTTGACATCTCATTGTACGAAAAGCCTATATAATGCGAGGTGAGCTAAAACAGCATGCATAGCATGACCACCGTAGAAAGGGGTATTGTCGACGGAAGACAAAGAGACATTTCGTGTAGACAGTACGCTCTCCTATAAAATCGTGATTTTGTAAGTTTTTAACCACTGCACAAATTTTAACAAATTTAAATTAAACGAGTTTAATTCAAATTCAAAAATTTAATAACTATGCAATTTTTATTTTGATATATCTATCGTACAAAAAAATTAGTTATCGTTAACGAAAGATGTTTATTTTGAAACTGATTTTTATGGCAACTTGCGCGCGGCGCAGGTGAAGGTGAACGACCTAGGGTGTCCACAGTTTACTGATTAAAGGTCGGATAAAAATTAAAAACAAAGTATTGAAAAAATAGTTGAAATGTGTTCTATTACTGATACTGACATACCAAAAAAAAATTCACCCTGGTTAAAAAAAAATCCTGTATACTTTCTGGCCATCGAGTAAAAGTTTTCTTTAGTATGTATTAGTAGTAGTAGTAAAGTACTATCTTTAGCATGGCGATTACAAAATCAAAATGTTTTCCCTACCTTAGGCGACTGACAGTTGTCAGTGTGATTTTGACAGTTGGGATAGAAAAGTTTCTTCTAAAATAGTCTACATCAAAAAAGACCTAGAGAAGGATCTTTAGAAACGAAAGACAAAATGACAGATCGTAGAAAAATTTCTACGATGAGATGTCAGAAATGAAGAAACGAAATGTCACATTGTGTGAAAACTGCTGTGTCTATTCTTCGTAGAAATAGAAAGCGTCATGCTACGCCTGCTGGAAATGTATAGCTTGACTCGTAGCCGTGTGTATGTACACGGCTTGATTGATCGAGAGATTACGATATCTATACTAATATTATAAATTGGAAACTGTGTGTGTCTGTTTGTCCGTGTTTCACGACAAAACGGAGCGACGAATTGACGTGATTTTAAGTGGAGATAGTTGAAGGGATGGAGAGTGACATAGGCTACTTTTGTCTCTTTCTAACCCCCCACTTCCCTAAAATGAGGGATAGAAGATTGTATGGAGTAAAAAAAAATTGAGTAGGGCATGGAGGAACCGTGTTACCCCGAATTTAACGCGAGCGAAGCCGCCGGCAATAGCTAGTTTTATGTAAATGAACGCTACAATCACGTACACACGCGACAACAACATTCGCTTAGGACACGGCCTCACCAAACGACTGACATCCACGCAGGATTCACATCAATTTGGCAAGAGTTTAGAGACTCCGTTAAGGCCACACGATGCTCTCAATCCAGGGCACATAGTTAAGTACCCTGGTGTAAATGCCAGGCTCTCCCACAAAGCCACAGGCTCTGCCGAACGAAGTCACTCCTACAACGGTATACATGCAATTTATCTTTTTGTTTTTGATCTGGATTGGACCGCCGCTGTCGCCCTGGAAATTGAGAAAAATGGTATCAGTAAAGTATCTCTCAGTATGTCAAGTTTTTAGTTTCAAAGTCGAGAGTTACAGGAGACGGAGAGACATCATCTTCATCATCATTTCAGCGGAAAGACGTCCACTGCTGGACATAGGCCTCCCCCAAGCACCGCCAGTTCGACCTGTTCTGTGCTTCTCGCATCATAATCATTTATTTGTCAGAATATGGTACATTATAAGGTCTTAGGATTAGTAGATGGCATCTTCACATTCTGCCAAGTGTGGCGTGCAAATATTAATTACATACATCATTAGTTCATTACACATAAAATGTTATTGGGTTAATAGTTAATTAACAATTATTGATTGCATAATTATGGATTAAAATTACAGTTTCAGGTATGTCAGCTAATAATGATATAGTAAACACACAATTTATTTAGGATGTCAAAGTATAATTAAAATGTCAGATTAGATCAAAAAGTCAAAGATGTCAAGGAATAGAGATTACAGTTAGGAAGTCAGAGTGTCATTCAAAAACTCCAACTCGCATCCAACGTATTCCTACGGCCTTCACCAGGTCATTGGTCCATCTTGTGGGAGACCTTCCAACACTACGACTTCCAATACGCGGTTGCCACTCCAAGAGTTAAGTACCTTATGATAATTATGGAGCAGTGGTGACCCAATAGGTAACGGCCCCGACTTTCGATTTGAAGATCGTGAGTTCGAATTGAGGCAATCATGTAGCTTTTTAACCGACTTCAAAAAAAGAAGGAGGTTTCTCAATTCGACCGTATATATATTTTTTATGTGTTCGCGGATAACTTTGTCGTTTATGAACCGATTTTGATGATTCTTTTGTGTTTTTTTTTGTTGGAAAGGAGATATCCCAAGGGTGGTAACATGATAAGGAAACCAGGATCTGATGATGGCATCCCAGAGAAGTCAATGGGAGCCTTCAAAAATCGTAGTGGTGACTAGTGCGTTTATTATTTATTTTTCATTAATTATCTTAAAGCACTACTATTTAATGAAGGTCTGAAGTTGCTCTTGAAGAAAAAACAGAAAACAGATGTTAAGCCACCGACTTTTTTGGTTTTAATTTCAATACCACTGTTCTCTATTATGGTAAAATAAAACAACATGAGGAATCAAAAAAATCGAAGGTAAATCATCCATAAACCCGCACTGCACCCGTAGTGGATTATGGCACATTCCCTCTCACAGAGAGAAGGCCCGTCTCCCAACAGTGGGAACATTATAGACTGAATATATCACACACTATATAAAAATTAGAAGTTATATACATATTATACATGTACTTGGTTTTTTTCGTCTCCCGCTCTGGGCAGAGCAGAAGGGCGTGTCAGACTTTTACTGACTAAACCCCACCCGTGTTCCTTCAGTTGCCTATATGCCAGGGCCACGGTGTCTCTTTTAAATATGAGCTTTTAGATTATAAATTGTAAGTTTTATAAACTGCACGGTCATTTTAAATTATTTTTGTTATATTATTGGGTTGCGAATCTCTCCCATTATTGAAATAATTATGTTTGACATTTAAGATTATTACTTTTATCATTCTTTTATTATAATTTTGACATTTATTTAATTCAGTAATATAATTTTAATGGGATTATCTGCTTAATGACTGCATGATTGTGATTATATAATTAATTTAAATTTATGAGAAATGTGTAAACTTTAGCTTATATTTGCACGCTGAAATTAAAGGCAGAATAAGAGAACAAATTCATATATTTTACCAACCTTCTGTACCTTATTTACGCAAATAAATGATTTTTGATTTTTTGAACAAATCTATTGTCCCTGGCAGGTTATGTACTAGGTTAGTCGAAAGAACAACTACCAAACGTAGAGAGCTAAGGGAGTGTAGAAAAATGTGGAACATACCTGGCAGGTATCCTTGGAAACTTCTTTGTCTCCATAGCAGGTCTGAGACCGCGCATCGAACCCTTGCTTCATCAGACGAACTGGCGCGTACTTCTGCATGCATTCCGTGGTGGAGAACTTATGTAGGACCACCTTTTAAAGACAAAATTAATCATTATGGTTGACGGTTTACTGCCAAAGATCTCGTTCAGAGCGGTGTGTGGACCAAGAGCACTCGTGACCCTTTTTTCCCCGTCAGAATCACGGGTAAAATGCATAGAGAACGCTGCTGCCCATTCTCTAGTAAACCCTTTTTTGTGGGTGGAAAATCAAACGGCGTCTCCCGCTCTGGGTGGAGCAGGAGGGCGTGTCAGACTTTACCTGACTAGAACCCACCCGTGTTCATTCAGTTGCCTATTTGCCAGGGCCACGGTAACTCTTTCGAACAAATTTTGTGACCCCTTGGCAACTATTCCATTGGACCACCACTGGTCTTGACCAATGATGATCATTATTTTTATCGGTTAGCGATTTTCGTTTTAGAATAAAACCACACTCAAAGAAAACGTCTTCTGGTGGTTTGATGCTCAAGCCGTGCCTAGAAGTGTTTGTGTACGATTCAGCACGAGCGCAGGCAGGAGAGTTCCATGTGATTTTGGATGTATGATCTACACGGCCGTATGCAAACTACGCATCTCTTGCGCTGCATCGCGCGAGCAGAGTTTACGACGCAACTAGCATATACAGGATAAGTTTTTAATCAGTGCACAAATTTTAACAAATTAAACTTAAACGAGTTATAATAACCATGCAATTTTTATTTTAATATTTAGTACAAAAAAAATAAAGTTATCATTAACGAAAGATTTTGAAACTGGTTTTTATGGTAACTTGCGCGCAGCGCCGCGCGCCGGCGCGGCGGCGAAGGCGAACGACCGAGCGTAGCTACAAGTACCAACCAACTGTTAGATCGGTCAAAATTCTAAGAAGTTCGAAGTACCTACACCGGCGCGCGGTTACTGACCTATTCCTATTGACGATATCGTATCACGAAATATGTAGGGTGTCCACAGTTTACTGATTTAAGGTCGGATAATTTTAATTTAAAAAAAATGCGCACTGGTTAAAAAAAAGTCCGGGTAACAACGTCCGACATCCATCGTCGGGCTGGAGCCCATCAGACAGAACACGCGTTGAGTGAACTTTACCCCTGTCATACCTCCTAATTAAAGCTGGTTGACTGCGAAACATTAGGAGTTAGGAATGGATCTACCCACCTTCTGCAAGGTGTCGGATACTGTTCCACTATACTGTGTAAGACCCCAGCCTGTGGCTTGAACCTTCTCCTCGTTGATAGGATCTCCCGCGGGAAGACATGCTGGTACGACGAACTGGTCTAGCGCAATCCTGAAATGTAGCAGACAGAGAATTTTAAGTACATAAAAAATGCGAATGGCGAAACACACTATCAATCAGTGTCTGTATCATTTTGAAGGATAATATTACTAGGACACGGTGGAGCATACGGTGGAGGTGTGCCCTGCCTGGGCAGAGCACCGCCGTGTCCTCGTGGAGGCGATCGGCGGCGGCGACCTCTCGCGTCCGGACCTGGTGCGAGCCATGGTACGGAGCGAGAGGGCATGGGAAGCCGTCACCTCCTTCTGCGAGGCAGTAATGCTCGCGAAGGAGGAGGCGGGGCGCGTGAAGGAGTGGCAGTCTCTGCGTCCTCATGTCCCTAGCCACCGCAGGAGGAGACGCCCCGGGCGTCGGGAGTCGATAGCGGACTCCCGGCCACCGTAGGCGCGAGCTTGCAGGTGGCGAGCAATGGGTAGCTTGCCGCCTGGTAAGGACTAGGCTCGGGTCGACGGCGCGTAGTGTTCCACGCGCGACTCAAAGACATGTCAGCAGCACTGAAGGAGTCTGCTAGGACCGATGCCTGCCAGGGTCGCGAGATTGTTCGAAAGAGATACCGTGACCCTGGCAAATGGGCAACTGAAGGAACACGGGAGGGATTTAGTCAGTAAAAGTCTGACACGCCCTCCCGCTCCGCCCAGAGCGGGAGAAGTCATTTGATGATTTCCGATCCAAAAAAAAAAGGATAATATTAGTAATCCATTGTTTTATACAATAATATCTTGGGACAACTAATAAAACAATGTTGGAAAAAATTGTCTGCTTAATAACGTAAATAGTTTTTTAGCAGACAATTTTTTTCAGAACTGAATGAGTCGCGAATCATGTTTTGTTCAATATACAACCTGACACTTCAATATACACCAGCTTTTATATCGTCGGTCCACGGTACTGAGAAATTAATCAGGAAAATCCTAGCCTCCACACTGATTAATTTTGATGTGCCGTGCTTCACCGAGGCTATAGATGCCTGAAGACTCGCTTGCCCGAACACTGAGCTACCCGATAATCCATTTTACCAGAGACGGTGGGATGAGCCGCTCTGCAGAGTAGTACAAGATAATTTGCTCAACATGTCTGCTACTACTATGGAGCGTGCGCGCCTGCTGGCGGTGGGTAAGTGGGAATCGGGTCTATGGCTTCATGCACTACCGTCGTCGAATATAGGCACCTTGTTCGACGACATTAGCGTGTGCTAACTGACATATGGCGAATAATGTATGTTTTGATTTAAAATATTAATAACTTACACAATACTGTATAGAATCAAGTTCTTCTAACTTAACAGACAGCTGTGCTGCTGGGGAGTTTGTTGCGCCACTTCTTCTTCCCAGCTAAAGCACTAGGAAGTGTCGAAGGGCGGGCGTTTTGTGGGACTGTCTTATGTAACTTTGACGTTCAAAAAGTACCGACTCTCAGCCTAGTTTGAATAAATGACTTTTGATTTTGATTACTTTCCGCCTCACTGTTTCCCTACGTTTGGGAGCTCCATGTTGTTCTCCTCATCGCTGTCACTGTGGCGAAGTTGTCACCAGTCTAGGACACCACGGCCTGTCTCGCAGTCGAAGTGCGGGTCGCTTGGCGCGGCACGCAAACATTAATGACATCATCTAACGAACTCTTGTCACCGTCGGCGTTCCAGCTGTATTAGAACCCAATGACTTGGCACGCGACGATGGCAAGAGACCGGACGGTATGTCTTTATTTCCATGGAAGGTGGGTAGGCCTTTAGTGTGGGATGCAACGTGTGTCGATACTCTTGCACCATCCCATCTTCCAGGCACGGCGTGCTGTGCTGGTGCCGCTGCTGCGGCTGCGGAAAACCTCAAGCGGCGTAAGTGTAATAACCGTATTGGTCATTATATTTTTGAGCCGTTTGGGGTTGAAACGTTCGGGCCGTGGGGTCCGAGTGCTCTTAGCCTATTTAAGGAAATTTCTAAACGGCTGGTGGACACTTCCCGTCATCTGAGAGGCTAAGTATTGCCATACCACGTGGTAATGCCGCCAGTCTCTTGGGTACACTACCAGTCGACAGCGATGCGGATGATTTTTCGATGCAATTTTTTTATTTGTAAATAGTTTTAGTAAATTTAGGTTATAATTTTGTTTCTTAATTAATTTAAATCTGTAATCCATGTAATATACTTAATAAAAAACCTGACACTCAACTGGAAATTACAAGAACATAAAAAAATTCATGCACGTAAAAAAATTATACTTACGTTTTTTCAGTCTCAATTAGGGCGATGTCATTGTACTTGGCAGGCGGCTTGTACTCCGGGTGTTTGATGATGTTCTTCACTTTGTAGATCTTGGATCTGTCTGATGCATCACTTCTTCTCAGTGCTCCCACGAGGATGTATGTTATTGGACCGCTGGAAGACCACAAAAATGGTGGTTAAAAAACTTTTTAACAAAAAAATGTAACCGCCAAAAAAACTGAAAAGCAATAAATAAGAAGCCTAAGTAATTTGAACCATTTATTTCTACAAAAAGGTAATTTAATGATCTTTGTTCATTGATTGTATGGCGCCGACTCAAAATTACTTCTTGTTTTTTGCTTTTCAGTTTTTTTGTCGGTTTAATTTTTTTATTCAAAAGCTTTTATTTTATAACTTTATGTAGCTATAATCTACTAATTGCTACATGATGCTTGTAAAATCGAACTATTCTGTAAGAAATTATGCGTGGTCATATATTACAATCAATGAGTGAACAATCAATCATCTGTTTTCCTACCGTTAGGGTTGGATTTTGTTTTTCAAACGTATATGGGACCAACTTTGGGACATTTACTTTCCAATAAAAAAAGAATGATCAAAATCGGACTGCTCTGTAAAAAGCTATGCATGGTCATATATATAAAAAAAATATACGCGTCGACTTGAGAACCTCCACCATTTTTTTTCGTCTGTTAAAAATTATAGTTCCAAAAACTAAAAAGTGTTTTTTAGTTTTTGGAACTATATTTTTTTTTTTTGCTTTGGTCGAAAACCAAACTAAAACGTAGAAAATAATGTTCAATGAGTTTGAAATAAGAACAGAGTGATTTTTAGCATAAAAAAGCGTGGGAGGGTGTTTTTTTACGGTATTTTCATTATGACTACTTTTTTCATTCAATAAAGTATTTTGAACAATTGACTGCACTTTTACTGGTTTTTTTAAATATTATTTTGTACTTTTTAGTTTGGTTTTCTATTAACCCGTGTTTTCTAGTTTTTTAAATTACTATTTTTATTTTTGACACTTTAGTTCCATTGACCGTTACATTGGATTTTTTGTTAGGACAGCTGGGAGTGGGTAGTTTACGTTCTTGCAGCCTGCCTTGGATAAGGTAGCCGTTTCGCAAGCTCTTTGCTTCCCTTAAATTTCATAAAAAGTCGCTTATCATATCCCAGTTCGACAGGAGGTTCGATATAAATTATGGCAAGCCAATTTAATTTGACCCTGTATATGAACCTTAAAAGGGTCTAGGTAAGCACAGGTCCAAATCCAATAGTAAAATGCCTATCCAAGAATATCGTAATAAAGTTAAATTTTAAAGAAACTGACAGCTCCCTGCTAGCGATGCAGTGTCCAGCAGTGAGCACATAACGGTCGCTGATCAGGGCGCCACCACAGAGGAACTGCACGTTTTCTATCTTATCTCCATAGCCGACCATGACCTGGAAATGACACAAATTCAATATTAGTTAAGATAAAATTTCAACATCATCGTCATTTCAGCCGAAAGACGTCCACTGCTGGACATAGGCCTCCCCCAAACTCCGCCACTTCAACCGGTTTTGACCGCATCCAGCGGATTCCTACGGCCTTCACAAGGTCATCGGTCTACCTCGTGGGAAGTCTTCCAACTCTACGTCTTCCATTACGCGGTCGCCACTCCAGAACCTTTCGGCCCCATTGGCCATCTGTTCTGCGAGCATGTGCCCTATCTACTGCCACTTAAGTTTGGTAATTCTTCGGGCTATGTCGGTTACCTTGGTTCTCCTACGGAGCTTATCATTTCTGATTGGATCGCGTAGGGAAACTCAAAGCATATTCCGTTCCATTGCCCTTTAGGTGACTTTTAGCCTTCTAATAAGGCCGATTGTGAGCGACCACCATAGGTCATCATATCACATAAAAATATGAGGATAAAATTAGAAATTTCTTCTTCTTGGCGTGTTGATGGCAAGCTAATATGTTAGCTGCAAACCTGAAACATTTCGCAGTCACACAACCAGCCCATACTATTCCGGAAACCAAGCCTCCTCTCTTTGAGCAAGAGTGGGTGAGTTATAAATGTCACATGTCTTCTAATTCTTGGTTCTAGAACATGCCGGTTACTCGGACGATGTTTTCTACACCGTTTTGAGAACAGTGTTGATGAAGTCAAATACAAAACATTAAGTGTTCTGTGTCTCATAATGTTATTTACTTGTCAAGTTCTTCTAACTGAACAGACAGCTTTACTGCTGCAGAGATTAGTGCGCCACTTCTTCTTCTCGACTAAAGCAGTAGGAAGTGGTGAAGGGCGGGCGTTCTGAGTATCTGTGTTATGTAATTTTGACATTCGAAAAGTGGTGATTTTCAGTTTCATCATCATCATCATTTCAGCCGTAAGACGTCCACTGCCAAACTTAGGCCTCCCCCAATTTGGGGGGCTTTGCCATAATCGCCACGCTTGGCAGGCGGGTTGGTGATTTTCAGTTTAATTTGAATAAATTACTTATGATAACTAATCACACATTCATACATAGACTCACGCCTTTTTCCCATGGGGGTAGGCAGAAACTACGGAGCGCCACCTCCTACGATCCTTACACACTCCTTTTGCGTTGAGGTTCAGTACCTGGATGACCGAGCTTTTGTCGGTATCTTTTTTTTTGGTATATTGTGTTTTTTAGAAATTATATTTAAATACAAGTTACATTTTGTTATTTTTCTTCCAATAAAAAAAAAAACATAAGTTTATGTTTAAGTTGATTATCGATAAAGTTGATTATTGAAAACACGAACAAAACTACATTTTCTAAAAATGAATCCTAGCTAGATCGATTTATCGCCCCCGAAACCCCCTGTATATTAAATTTCATGAAAATCGTTGGAGCCGTTTCCGAGATTCAGATGAGTTTCATACGCTGCAAGCATACGTTTCACAATAGTTATGTACTCATGGTCCTTAATATTACCCAAAATGTTTATTTTCTATAACTATACATTAATAACATTAAAAATAAAGTAAATAACTAACTATACAAACAAATAAAAAAAAACAAAAGACACTTAGGGGTCGAAGTACTCGTCCGCATCGCTGTCATCTGGAAACGTGCCCAGAAGACTGGCAGCATTGCCACGTTGAATGGCAATGCTAATTCTTTGGCCAAAGAATGAGCCAGCCTTCTGGTCACGTGAAGTGTCAATCAGTCGATGAGAGATTTCCTTAAAAAGGAGACGCGCACTCGGGCCCCAAGGCCCGAGCGTTTCAACCCCAAACGGCTCAAAACTGTAGTTACCTATAAGGTTACAGTATTTGCGCCGCTTGAGGGTCTCGGCAGCCACAGCAGCGGCGCCTGCACAGCCCGCCGTGCTAAGAACATGAGATGGCGCAAGGGTGTCGACACAGGTTGCGTCCCACACCAGAGGCCTACCCACCTTCCAAGGCAACAACGTCATGCCGTCTGGTCTCTTCCCATCGTCACGTACCAAGCCGTTTGGTTCTAATACCGCTGGTACGCCGGCGGTGACAAGAGCTCGACGAATAATATCGTTTATGCTGGCGTGTCGTGCTATTCGGCCTGCGCTCCTGCAGCAGGACAGGCCATGGTGCCCTAGACTGTCGACAGCTTCACCGCAGTGACAACGGTGCGGAGCAACACAAGGTGCGCCCAAGCGGAGACACGTAGCGAGCCGAAACGATGAGTAAGAAGAATTGCTCGTTTAAAGATATAAGATACATCTAGTCATAAACGAACGCCCGGTTGAGAGTACTACGCACCTGACCATTCTGAAGAACATCACCAATAAACTCATTATATATCCTCCTAGGGCGTTCCCTCCTAACGTTTCCACTCACATCTGCCTGGATAATACTTTTTTTTAAAGCATCCTTCATTCATCCTCTCATGACCAAACCTAAGCATACTCTTTTAAATTGTTGTCACTAGATTTTCTTTTAAACTGCATCGTTGTCTTATCAGAAAATCTAAATCAGAAAACCTTCCTCAGATGTCTCTTCCAAAGGTTATACCATTTCTTTCCATACATGTACCCCACCAACTATCTTTTAGGGACGTTGGGCTTTAACTCGTTGGAGGTGAGAAGAGGCCTTGATCAGCTCTCGGTAGCCTGTAAGATCTTACGGGGACCTATCGACTGCCCACAGCTCCATAGCCTTTTCTGTCGGTTATTTGTGCCCGATAAATACATTGGACACCGTCAGAGTCGCCGGCATAACCTTTTTGCGCAACTGCCATCTAAGACTGTAGCCAGAGCCGAATCCCCAGTCTGTCGCACCTTAAAAATGATAAATGCCCTCCTGACTGCTAACCCTGAATGTGATGTGTTTGTTGATGAATGGAATAAAATAATGCGTATATGTCTGGTGTTCTGTGAGAGAAAGTATGCAAGGGAGTCCACTGTTCCATATTAATTTTTAATATAGGTAATTGTTTAACTTTTTGTAATTATTGTCAACCAATTAATTTAATTGGTGTTGTACCGTTTTAATTAACTATAAATTAATTAATAAATCACATCATTCCTCAGCCTATCATTCACAGTCACACCACACAAGCTTCGCAAGGAACGCCTTTCCATAGCATTTATTCTGCTGTCATGCTTCTTTTGCTACACCCAACATTCACTTCCACTTTTGATATTCTGCTATCTCAGAGATACTCTCGGGCGGCAACCCCTGGTATTGCCAATGGTGACGACTTCAGCCAAAGAAATTCAGTCCATCACTTACCATATGCGGGAACTCATACTGTGCAGCATCAGTGCCTCCAATGATCAGCTCATCGGCGTTGTGGTGACACAGGTTGCTTCTGCTGAGCTCCCCTGTCAATGCTACCCCCTTCGCACAAGGAAACACGTACTTCTCTTGGTACTCGATACATTCTGGAAGAATAGAATTAACACAGCGTTAGTCATGATAAATGATTTTATTTCTGTTAGTAGGTTTGTACAAACACTTTTACACGTCAATCATATTTTTTTTAAACGAGATGAGGTCTGCGTTTGCTAACTGACTACTCTGAGAAGAAAGGCCGAAACAAACTCAAAGGTCACAGTCTCTTTTAAAGTCCAGACATAATCTTGGTCACATCATGTGAAGACCATGTAGATTGGTGACTGAAATGGTCTATTGAGGGAAGAACCACACAGATTGAGTGGACCTGTCCAGTCAGTGCACGCATTTGTCATTATTCGTGCAGTTCAACTCATGTATTCAGAAAATAACAGCAATGTTATGCCAGTTATTTAAAAGTCCTACGTTGATTCATGGCGAGACAATTGCGTCAACCGATCAGTTACCTGGGCTGCTGCTGAACTTGTCTAATGGAAAAACCCAACTGCAGTTTTCGTGATCTAGGGGAGTTCTGAAAGTCAAGCTTACTTGAACAGACCCAATAGGTTTCTGGTTAAGTATTGTTACATAGATCGTAAAGACTTGAAACGTCACGCTACCACCATCTATTATCGAGTAACAGGTACCACACAAGCGATTATCTATAAACGCCACCGCCATCTATTATCGAGTAACAGGTACCACACAGTCGATTATCTATAAACGCCACCGCCATCTATTATCGAATAGTGGAATTATCTGTCCGGGACTGTCTCGATACGTCGCTGCGATCTGTAATCACGACGCTTGGCAGGCGGGTTGGCGATCTCAGTATGGTGGTAAAATGCATAGAGAACGTTGTTGCCCATTCTCTAGTAACCCCTTCGTGGATGGCTTTTTTATACTTACTGTCTAAGGCCTTCTGTCCAGTCTTCTTGGTAGTCAAAGATTCCGGTATCGGTTCACATTGGCCATTGGTTGGACCCACATTTTCATAGTCATACACTGGTGGGATGTATTCTGTGGTGCTGGACACTTGGGGTCTGAAAAATAAGATCAGACAGAACATAACGCCATGCTTCTGAAGAGTTGGGCGGAGGTGTACCTTTCTTTTTTGTTTTCGCGGGGAAAGCTTGAAAAGGCGTCCGGGTTTGGGGATAAGACCGTGAAGTGTGGGAGTTTTACCTCACTAAAACCCACCCTGGCGGTCACTATCTACGGTTTAAAAATGCATTAGGTCAATTTATAGCCTCAAGTGGACTGATTCGTGCCGACCAATTTTCACGGATAAACGTTTACTTACATTTCCATCCCTATACGTTGTTGAAATGTGTAAATTTGTTAGAAAACACCTATCACTTTTTGAGCAGGATGATAAGGCCCAATTTAAAAGAAAAATTGTACAAAAACCTCTGATAGTACCTCGAAACAGATTAAAATTATGTAACAGGAACTGCTACACCATGGCGGTAAAAATTTACAATAAACTACCAGAAAAAATAAGAAAAACGAATGACTTAGAATTTAATAGAACTCTAAACAATTGGCTTTGTGACAGATGTTTTTATTCAATAGATGATTATTTAAATTTTAAACAGACATGATGTATAACCACATAAATTTATGAACTCTTAATTAAATTATAATTATTGACATTATTTATAAATCTAATCATTACATTGATAAACTTTTTTAACTGTGAAATATAGTGTTATTAACTAATTGAATATAATTTATAATGTAGTGTGCCTAAGTAATACTAACGAAGCAAGACCGTTTTTTTTTTGATGATGGTGTATATAACTAATGACGTTGATGTAATTTTATGATGTTTATGCATGCACTAGAAATATTTGCACTACTGGTAAGTCGAATATAGTGAAACGCAAATTTTTTAACCATGTTACTATGTAAATACCTATGTTCTGGCAAATAAATTTATTTCATTTCATTTCATTTCATTTACTAATGATATTGGTATAACGAAATTTAGGAAAATGATATGAATTTTTATGGCATACATGTTTTGTCATAATCTTAATGACGATAAATACTGTTGGCATAATAATAATGAACATAATTTTATAAATAATGAGATTTATAGAAAATATCTACTCATATAATAATTTTATTTTTAGCTCTTTCTTTAGTTTTTTTTTCTTCATATTTTTTTATTTCTATTTTTGTATTTTATTTCATTAGTTTTTATCTATTTTAAAATAGTATTTTGTAGTACATATGTTTGTCTAGTCCTATGTTGACATTAGTGTCTAAGACTAACATAATGTGATAGAGCGCTGACTCCTGACATACAGGTACACCTAGTTCAGGAGTCAGAGGCTTCAAACAAAATGCTGTAACTAATTATTTCAATAGAGAATTACTTTCTAAAATATTTAACTCCACATCATTTAATTTAAAAAAAAATATTTAGTTGGGAAAAGGCTTGGCGGAAGATAACGGTGAAATTACCTTTTTGTGGTCGTAGCTCCAGGGTTTGTAGCAGTTTTCACGTCTAAACAGCATACTATAGGATCTGTGTTGTCGAACGAACATATCTGGTGAAATAGAAAACAAAAACATTAGATTTGGCAGTTAATGAAAATTCAGTTCTGGAAGCCAATGCTGGAGCGTTTAATTACTATAAATACCACAATATTAAACAGTAATCTCAGCTCAGATCCAGCCCGGCCCTTGCTGTCCTCTTCCAGAGACGCCCTAAGCCAATATACATAGGGTCTGTGATAGCTGTTACCTGACCCACCTTGCCATTGGGGGTGCCACACCACAGGGCGAGCCCTTACCGTGTAGTCGCTCTGGTTGTAAGTTAACAACCCCTGGCTAGAGGCCTAAATTTATTAAGGTAGCCACAGGCAAGTCCGGTTAAGCAGCCGACAACCTTACAGGTTGACCTGCGTGATCGCATTACCAAAAAAAAAAAAAAAAATTGAGGTGTCAAGGGACACCCGGATGGAACGAAGTTCCTTTCCAGGATTCATAATTTTTATATATTTTTATTATTTATTATGTACAAACAACCTGTATACACTCAACAAAAATATTCTCTCTCTCTCTCTCTCTCTCTCTCTCCCTCTCTCTCTCTCCCTCTCTCTCTCCCTATCTCTCTGTCTCTCTACCTCTCTCTCTCTCTCTCTCCCTGTCTCTCTCTCTCTCTACTCACAACAAAAAAAAAACAACAATATACAAACAAATACAAACAACAAAATATATACAGTCGAATTGAGAAACCTCGTCCTTTTTTTAAAGTCGGTTAAAAAGTGTCGTGACAACTTTTCGTAAGAATGTTTTCCGTCTAGCCCCCTTTCACAACGCGCGATAAGGAACTTCGTTCCAAAAAACTAGCAAACCAGCCTATCGCAGCCCACAGTTGGACACAGACCTCCCGCATCCACTCCGTCCTAACAACTTTTAGTCGATGAAAAACTAACTACAATAAATTAACTAAAACTCGGCGACTAAGTACAAATTGGACACTCGTCAATAAAACTGATTAAGATTCTCGATATTATTATCAAAAATGTATTTAAAAGAATATCACAAACGACACATCTTCAAGTACCTAATGATTAAAGTCGTTTCTTAATTTATTTGTTATATACTTTTTAATAAACAACAGATGTAGGTAGGTATTTCGTCCTGTCAAAATGTGGCTACCAAAGATTATGACAGGTCAGCCCAATGGGTGTTTCTTGAAAAGGCTCTTCCAGAAAAGGCCCTGCATTATTAAACTTATAAATTCTAATAATATAATGTTTGGACTTAAAATTACTTACTGCAATTAAGACTTATATGGTTTTCACATGGATTCCATTGTCCGAATGGAACCAAATGGGACCATTCAGAAAGCACCAGCTTTCAAATAAAAAAATAATCATCAAAATCGGTTCACCCAGTCAAAAGTTACGAGGTAACAAACATTAAAAAAAAAACAGTCGAATTGATAACCTCCTCCTTTTTTTGAAGTCGGTTAAAAAGAGACCATGACTTTTTTTTGGATGAGAAATCATCTAATGACTTCTCCCGCTCTGGGCGGAGCGGGAGGGCGTGTCAGACTTTTACTGACTAAAACCCACCCGTGTTCCTTCAGTTGCCCATGTGCCAGGGCCATGACCTCTGAGTTTGTTTCGTCACTTCTCAGGGAACAGTCAACTAGGAACGGCCTGAGCCAGCTACTTTTTAAAATATTGAGGAACAAAATACCGACGTGTAAAAATGTCTTATTATAAAATGGAACGTAAATTCAAAGTGCAGTCTGCGGACCTTGCTCTAAGGAATTTCAAAGATGCCAAGGCTTATGTGCTAGTTTAAAACGGTAAATTCCTGTTTATAAAACTAGTATTCTATATTTACCTGCGGATTTATCCGACGCTTCAGGTCATCAATGGCAGGCTGGCATCTATTCAAGTTCTTGCACACGCCGACTGTGTCTCCTTTTATGCATCTTTCGCCTGCAAAAATATTAATAGTGTTATTTTATAAGTATTATTACGTTCAGTCTGTTCCAGCTCGCCCCTTGCTGCTCTTTACCAGAGATGCCCTAAGCCGAGGACCGTGTCCCCATGTCTATAGCGAGTAGTCGCTCTAGTTTAAAAATTTTAAGGTCTGGCTGGATGCCTTAACCCTTTCATGGGCGGTGACGTGTATATACGTTCCAAGACAGCTACGAGTGGTGACAGAACGTACTACCACGTCTATTTTAATTTACTTGTTTTAAGCAGACCGTATACTCACGTTGACTCGCCATACAAAATTGTACTAGCTACGTCTTTCCGCCACAATGCATGAAAATTTCAAAATTGTTTTGTTATTTTTTTTTTCGACTCTACGTCAATAAACGTCTAACTATTTTGTACGAAGAATTGATGTGTCATTCTACATATACCACGTGATCGAGTACCGTCCGCGAAAGGGTTAATATATTAAGTGAACCACGGGAAAGTCCAGTTAAGCAGCCGACAACCTTATAGGATGACATGCAAGATGTCATTATGAAAAAAAAAATAGTTAAAAAAATATTAAAAAACACGCTTCCATAGAAAATCAAACTAAAGCGTGGGGTGCTTTTTAAGGTATTTTTTATTGATATCAGGCACCCCACGCTTTTTTCCATTATTTTCTACTTGTTAGTTTGGTTTTCTATGAAGCGTGTTTTTTAGTTTTTTTAAAACTATTATTTATTTTCTATTTGTTAGGGTGTTTCGAATTTTGAGACGTATGTCAGCGTAGTTTTCGAAGACAGTTTTTTTGCTGTCCTGGTAACCCTGGCAAGGATAATGGCACAAATTTATGAAATTATAGTATTGTCATCGGTCCTCGATTAGTCTACAGAGTTTAAATGAAATTTGGTCATTTAAAGTGGGTCAAAATCGCGCTATAAGGAGTCGGTTACAAACATACATACAAACATACAAGTGAAGCTAATATAAAGCGTGTAAAAACGGTCAGGCGATTCAATGCGACGGGATCGGTCGGGGGAATTTGACGCAGACGCAGTCGCGGGCAGAAGTTAGTATATGATAAATTCAGCCTTGGCTTGTCAACTATGTTAAGGTCGGCCATCTTTTCTCGGAATCAGGAATAAGGAAAATAAATAAATAAATAAATATCTTAGGACAACCAACACAACGTTATCTGATCCCAAACTAGGCAGAGCCTGTACTATGGTAACCAGACAACTGATAAATATACTTATATATTTCTAAATACATACATATTATAGATAAATTACACCCAGACACAGAACAAATGATTGTGCTCATCACACAAAGATTTGTCCTGGGTGGGAATCGAACCCACGACCTCAGTCTTTGCAGTCAGGGTCATTAACCACTAGACTAACAGGCCAGTCCAAATATACTTGAGGAAACTACTAAGTATGAATGTCATGAATACTATAAGAGTAGAGAAGAGACTGAAGAAACGATGGATGGACTGTGTGAATTATGATATGGATAGAAAGAGTGTGACTACAGAGATGACGACTAATAGAGAAGTGTGGAAGAAAAAAAACCGGCCAAGTGCGAGTCGGACTCGCGCACCGAGGGTTCCGTACAAACCTGTAGGTATAAAGTTTTAATTTTTTTTAAATATTTTTATTACATGATGTAAGTAAAAATTTACAGTTTTCGAAATTTTTCCTTTATCTGTGCTCCAAATTTCAAAATTCTAGATCGACTGGAAGTACCCTATAGGTTTTGATTCCCTTGCGAGTTTCGAAAATTTGCTGAAATTTGCGGCATAAACGGCTATATCTTTTGATTGCGTTAGCTTAGAGGTTTGATTTTTTCACAGCTCCAAGGGACAGCAGACTTGAGTATTTGATATAAATTTCAGCTTGATACCTCCTCGCGTTCCTGAGAAAAAGGGTCTTGACAGACGGACGGACGGACGGACGGACGGACGGACAACAAAGTGATCCTATAAGGGTTCCGCTTTTTCCTTTTGAGGTGCGGAACCCTAAAAAAAGAGACTTTGCGCCGGCCACTAATAAATAAATAAGGGTAGGAGTATGATGTTAATAACATGCAGCTGAATACTACTCATTTACACGGAACAGCTGCTTATCTCAACAACAATGCATGAATGCATTATTGTGCTCTTAGTACAATAATGCATTCAGGGTGCTGTTGGGGCTGCCACGCTTCTGTACTGCTTCAGGGATGTCTGCAGACGCCCAGACAGTTTCGCTGCAATCAGACGCAAGCGAGCAGCGTCCTTGCTGCGCAGGGTACGTGCCAGTAACAACAGTCACCTGAGTGTCATTGCCAACAAACAGGATTGTCCTCTTATCTGGCACTTAAGTCAGCTTCATGCTCCTGTATATATTAGTAATGTCGACTAACATAGTTTTTAGGGTTCCGCACCTCAAAAGGAAAAAGCGGAACCCTTATAGGATCACGTTGTTGTCCGTCCGTCCGTCCGTCCGTCCGTCCGTCCGTCTGTCAAGACCCTTTTTCTCAGGAACGCGTGGAGGTATTAAACTGAAATTTATATCAAATACTCAGGTCTACTGTCCCTTGGAGCTGTGCAAACTTCTAAGCTAATGCAATCAAAAGATATAGCCGTTTATGCTGCAAATTTCCGCAAATTTTCGAAACTCGCAAGGGAATCAAAACCTAAAGTGTACTTCCAATCGATCTAGAATTTTGAAATTTGGTACGAAGCAACGTCTTATAGCACAGATAAAGGAAAAATTGCGAAAACCGTAAATTTTTAGTTATATCATATATAATAAAAATAATTTTAATAATTTTAAAACTTACTACCCCTTTCCTCATGAACGCATAGAGGTATGAAACACTACCAGGTTTATACGGAACCCTCGGTGCGTGAGTCCGACTCGCACTTGGCCGGTTTTTTTTAAGTTTTTATGTTACTAACATCTTTGTATTGTATTATTTTATAGGCTAACATAGTGTTTAAGTAGTTCTTTACTAACAAATATGTACAGTTATGGAATTTAAATCTGAAATAATAATAATATTATCTGAACTTCGCAATCCAGTTACTGGTTAATACCATACCCTTTGATTTTAGTTTAATTTTATTAATCGTATTTTTTTATAACGGGTAGTTCAATTTAACTATCCAACGATACAATATACAAACTTACACTAAAATTTTAAATTATGTACAATTAAATACAGGTAAAATAAAAACTTTTTTACAAAAAAAAAAACCACCGACTTCCTTAAAAACACTACAAAGTGAAAAATAACTTTAATTTCGGTAGTCGGTGTCTTAGGATCTGTATTTACGGTTTTTTGCCACCGACTTCCGAAATTAAAGTTATTTTTCACTTTGTAGTGTTTTTAAGGAAGTCGGTGGTTTTTTTTTTTGTAAAAAAGTTTTTATTTTTAAATTTTTAGTTGTGGTATTCACCCTGCACTAATTCCAAACAAACAATGCATATTTATGCGATAGCAGAACTCGCGGTTGATTTCCTGTCATTTTTTAAAGAGTTCCGGTGTCTGTCTCCCGAACTCATCATCAGATCTATATGAAAATTATATGGGACCATTTCGGAATAAACCCCTTTCGAACAAAAAAAGAATTTTGCAAATCCATCTATATATGACGGAGTTATGCCCGAACATACATAAAAAAAAACCAAGCATGGCCAGGCCAAAATGATTAAGGCTGCTTTTTTTTTTATTAAGCAGACAGTAGAGTGGGTAAGAGCCCTCTCTAGTGTCTGCTGAGGAATCAATTCTCGATGTCAACGAGTATGTCTATCTAGGACAAGATATCTTCTAACTCCTGATCGATAAGGAGTTGTACCTTCCATCATCAGCTCAACGGAATATAAGAATACAAGTAACGGTCTAAACGTGCCTATAATATTCAAAGAATTATCCCCTAACCTTCTAACCTTTCACTGTAAGTTCCTATATGTACTGTTCACCGATGAGGAGTTCCATGCGGTATCTTCGAAGACTATAATTAGTTCACCACGGATGGATAGATAGAACCAGCAATTATTTTTGATCTTTAGTACAATATCCAAATCACATTACGTGTACTGTTTGTTTTTGAGGAGTTCCTTCGTTTATCTCCCAAAGTATACATCAAATCTTCACAAAATTAATATGGGACCACCTCAGGAGTATACCCTTACGAATAAAAAAAGAATTTTCAAAATCGGTTGACAATTGGCGGAGAAATCGGTGAACATACATAAAAAAAAAAAAAAAAAAAAAAAAAATACATACAGTCGAACATATAACCTCCTCCTTTTTTTGAAGTCGGTTAAAAAAGGAAAGAGCTCACTGAGCATCAAAGAATTCGTCCGCATCGCTGTCGGTGGGAAAAGTGCCCAGAAGGCTGGCAGCGTTGCCACGTTGGATGGCAATGCTGATTCTTTGACCTAAAAATAGGCCAGCCCTCTTGTCACGTGAAGATTCGGCCAACCGCTTGGCGATATCCCGGAATACTCGATGAGCACTCGGATCCCACGGCCCTAGTGTTTCAACCCCAAACGGCTCAAACATATAACTCCCAATAAGGTTGTTATATTTGCGCCGTTTGAGGTTTTCTGCACCTGCAGCAGCCGCCCCAGCACAGCCAGGAGTGCCAGCAGTCTTAGAACCCAATGGCTTGGCACGCGACGATGGGAAGAGGCCAGACGGAATGACCATAATGCCTTGGAAGTTGGGTAGGCCTTTGGTGTGGGATGCTACCTGTGTCGATACCCTCACGCCATCCCATACCCCTTGGTAAGACTGGTTGTCAGACTTTCGGGTTTCTGACGAGACCGTAACGAGCGTCAAAGATTCACTAATGTCTGCCGAGACCAACGGCTTAACGTGCTTTTCGGGGCACGGAGGAGTCTTGGTATGTAAAGATGGTCCCCCAACCACAGCAAACGTAGTTTAACCCAACTGTGCGGCTGTCATCATCCTCAGCAGACTATATTGTTCCCACTGCTGGGACACAGGCCTCCTCTCGGTGAGAGGGAGTGGGCCATAATCCACCACGCGGACCCAGTGCGGGTTGGTAAACGTCACATGTCTTCGAATTTTTGGTTCTAAAACATACTGGTTTCCTCACGATGTTTTCCTTCACCGTTGCGCGTTGTGAGAGCAGCGGTGATGAAATTATTTACACAAAGTTATCTGCCTGCTTGGGTTCGAACTCACGACCTTACGAACTTATTAGTCGTAAGTCACGGCTATATACGTATTTACTTATTTTTCCCACAAGCCCACAATATATGACAAAATAGACATACAAATATGCACAGACACTCAAAACTAATCAAAGTGCTAATGATTTTGCTCATTTTAGTCGTTTTGAAACTGGTTTAGACCCAGGTAACTACATAATACTGTTATTGAGATAAACAAAGTCATTGACATGAGCGATTTCAATAATCACTTACAACCACAAGTTAATTATTTTTAATAGGTTCTATCTAATGATGCGTTACCGGCGCTCGATTCTATGTCCAGTAGAGGACGTCACATTAAACACATCAGCAGCCTATAACGTTTCCACAGCTGGGATACTGGCCTCCTCTCGGTGAGATGGAACGGGCCATAATCCACCACGCGGGCTCAGTGCGGGTTGGTAGATGTCATGTCTTAGAATTTTTGGTTCTAAGACATGCCGGTTTCCTCACAATGTTTTCCTTCACCGTTTTGAGAGCAGTGGTGATGAAATAATTTACACAAAGTAAAGCGCCTGCTTGGGTTCGAACTTACGACCTATACTGCTCGTAAGTCGCGATCGTTACCACTGGGCCACCATTGCTCACAATCGCCCCTGTGTGAACGGTAGCGCGCGTTTTCATAGAAATTATTCTACGGATATAAATTGCCGAATCGCGTGCGACCGTCGGCGTCGCATCGCGCTAGTCTGAACGAGCCTTAAAGCACTAGGAAGTGGTGGAGGGTGGGCGTTTTGGGGGACTGTCTTACGAAAAGTGCTGATCCTCAGCCTAATTTGAATAAATGACTTTTGATTTTGAGTTACATACTTGCAGTCAAAAATACAGGTGAAGATAATAAAAGCGTGTTAAGGTGAATGCTTCAACCAGCCCGCGAAATTCAGAATCAGAATCAGAATGTTTATTTGTGAAACATAGGTATTTACATAAAGATCTTAAGTTAATATATGTGCGCTATGTTTTGCCGTGAAGGCGTACAAATATTGAAATAAAAACAAAATAACAATTAAACTACTAACATAAGAAGAAAAACAAAATTAAACTCTTTTATGAGAAAAGGCACTATTTTAAATAACATTATAAAATGTATACATATAAGTGTTTATCGCTTTAGAAATATTAAAATTATTATCATTAATAAAATCTTCTACAGTATAATAACATTTTTCCGATAATAGTGAGTAGACAATTTTCTTAAATTTTATCAGGGGCAAATTTTTTATGTTATCTGGTATTTTATTAAAAATTTTCGGAGCCATGCCAAAAAAACTCTTTTTCATTAAAGCGGTTCTGCATTTTATGTTGCACAGTTGGTTTATATATTGAGAACGCATTGGAATTTTTTTAACATCAGAGAGTTTTTGAAACAGATGTAAATTGATTTTAACAAACAAAGCAGTTTCGTAAATGTACATCGCTGGAAATGTCAGTAATTTCAGTGATTTAAAGTGAGGTTCACAAGTTTCAATAGTTTTTAAACCGCACATGGACCGAATACATCGTTTTTGCGCTTTAAAAACCGATTCTCTTTCAGAAGATTGCCCCCAAAAAATAATTCCAAACCTCAGAACAGATGCAACCAATCCGTGATACGCTAATAAAAGAGTTTGTGTATTAACTTTTTTCGATAGTTGGAACAGGGCATATGCAGATTTATTTAGTTTTAAACAAATTTCTTCGAAAATTCAAATTTTCTTACGTTTTTTACAATTTGCAGGCCAGTGCTAGGTTGTATGTTGATTAAAATATTATTCGCGACTGTAAGACATATTATATGTAGTTACAGAATTATAATCATCAAATCATCAATACAACATTCAAAGTCCATAAAGGCCTAAGAACAAAAAAAAAACAGAAAAAGTCATTCCTACAGCTTTATGAACTTAGAGCGTTGTATTGATGATTTTGATGATTATGATTCTGTAACTACATAGGTATGTCTTACAGTCGCGAATAATATTTTAATCAACATACAACCTAGCACTGGCCTGCAAATTGCAAAAAACGTAAGAAAATTTGAATTTTGCGGGCTGGTCGGAGCATCCCCCTTAAAATAAGACAAAATGAGACTACCTATTTCGCACTTGGCCGGGTTTTACACAGTTAATCTTTCACTGCTACAAAACGATTAAGAACATTGACCCTGTGATCTTGACATAGCGGTTATCAATTCACAGACTATTATAAATTATCGTTGTAATATTGTTGTTACAGTAGGTATTTTGGTATTTTGCTACACGATGACACAGTAGATAAATATACAGTAGGTTATCTAAGGCCGCCAGCCGAGTTATTAGCCTACTCTTGCGTTGATACCCAGGGTTGTCACTTTTACTTTTAGTTAATATTTTCGAACACTGCTTGTTCGAAAATATTGATTAAATACACTTGATCTAAATTTATAAAATAAAAAGCATATTATGATTGAATATTTTACCAATTTATAAATTTAGTAAAAATAAAAAGCTTTTATTCACATAACATTTATTATACTAAGTTACAAATTTGATACCGAGAAAAGTCATGATACTCGTAATTTACGACAAGTGTCCGCCACCCGCGCCGGCGAGAGTTGACAAACGCAAGCGGTCATGTAGCGTACGCGCGTGCTCACAGTCGCGCTGCACAGCCCGCACTGCCGCCACCTTATTCCCCCATATATTATGCTAGCGTGTGCGTGAAATCGCGTGCCGACATGGCGCGCGGCGCGCACGCACACATTCAAACCGAAAGCGGCACGTTTGTATGAAGATGTTTTACTGTATATTTATCTACTGTGACGATGATAAACGAATAAATCTGAACATAAATAAATGCACAGAGTCAAAAAAAAAAACTGAATTCCAAGAAATCTTTTAAATTGATTGGAAAATCCCAAATATCCGAAACATACATACAGTCGAAATGATATCCTCTTCTTTTAAATCTACGAGTATACTAATATTCTAAAGCTGAAGAGTTTAAATAAAATAAATAACTTAGGACAACCAACACACCGTTATCTGATCCCAAACTAGGCGGAGCCCGTACTATGGTAACCAGACAACTGATAAATTTACTTATATATTTCTAAATACATGCATAATATAGATAAATTACACCCAGACACAGAACAAATGATTGTGCTCATCACACAAAGATTGTCCTGGGTCAGAATCACAGATCACAGAACTAAAGGAGATATGAAAAGGGGGCGGGGCCGGTGTCTCAGCAATATGCGCAAAAAGAGACCACATTACTCGCGGCACGTTTAGTTGAAGTTTGACCGTCGGCCGGGATTCTTTAAAAATGCCGTGTTGTTCTGTAGTGATTTGCAAAAATCGAAGCAATACCAGTAACTTTAAGTCAAATGGAAACATATACCATCATTAAATATTGAAAATGATATGTTTTTCTAACTAAAAATTCAAAAACTTTATTACTTAGATTGATTTGTTGCTTTTGCATCTTTTTATTATGTGGCAGAATGATAGTCGCAATACTATATTATGCCAGTTTACAATACTTGCATTGTACTACCGAAAATTCGAACGCTGAGCTCTAACACCGCAGTGTATAATGAATATATCGAAACTAACAAAATACGTTAATAACGTGGTGCGGCCGCTGCTCGCAGTCGTCAGTTAGTGATGTGCCTCGAGAGTCTTCGAGTGTGACCATGTCGATAATGTTTATATTGGCAACTGAAAATTAAGTATTTATAGTTCATTTTATTCAAAAGTGTTAGGTACAAAAAAATAAAAAAGTATTATAACTAAGCGTTTTTTCATTTTCAAAATTTTACGTACGTAACAAGTTACGTACGTAAAATTTACATAATTTACATATTCCACCCTTGTCACTTTCATAATAAAAACAGTCCAAACATTCGATTTTTTTAATAATAATATAATATTTACAATCAAAGAAACTCAAGTAGGTAGATGAAGTTAAAATACTTTATGCAGGCAGCCCTACCGCGTCTATGGCGTGTTTACGTACCGCGCGTGCTGTAGGTAATTATTTCAAGGATAGGGCCGAGTCAAAATACTGTAGATATTATTACCGTACCACAGTCGTCCGAATTCGATCCTGTCAGCATCAACTACCTACTTGTGCAGGACGCCCATAGATTGATTAAGTAATAATGTGTATTGTACAGGACACCCATAGCATAGATCGCTTATGTGATAATATACATTCTATGTACTGTAATAATATGTATCTATGTATGATCAATGTAAATAATAGCACCTATAAGTTAGTTTAGATATAGTTTGATTCTATTCAATTTAGGAACTAAGAATCTTTGTAATTGCGATCTATTCCGGAGTCAAGTTTGGTCAAATCAGAACGTGTCGAAACCTGTCCAAACCTCGAGACGCTCTTGCCTGCCTCTGATTGGTGGACTCGGAGTCGATCGCAAAAACCTAAAACTTAATTAGTTATGTCATTGGATAATTTAAAATTTGATAACTCGGCGCAGTCGGCGCAACTTGCACCTATGTGTTTTAACTATAAATATAGGCATGTTCGAATTTTAAGTTAGTTGTAAGAACCACGCCATGGGCGACTGATTAAAGAAATAAATACGTCTTCAAGTTTTAAAGTGAGTTTTAATAAGTGAACCGAATAGTAGTTCCTCCAATCCAGCAAATAAATAGATGTGAGACCTATAAACCTCACATTGTCTGGTCCTTCGCGAGCCGGATTCGAGTGAAAACGCTATTAAACAAGACTCCAGTGTGAACTTATTTGAAGAATATTTATAACAACTCATCAAGAACAATGCCAGTTACGAGGTCTACAGGGAAAAAGGGTAGACAACCGTCGACTACAGCTACAGAACGAACCGAAACCGCTACTGAAAACGCAAATGAAGCAGCGACTGAAACCACTACGGAAGCCACTACAGAAGCCACTACTGAGACTACGACTGAGACGACCACTACGGAGCCTACGATAACGACAGCTGATACATCGGAGGCCCCCGCCGCGACCGAGTCAACAGTTAAACGCACAGCTAAACAAAGAGTCGCCGATGAACCTAAGAACAAAGAAAGTGGTCGCCGTATGAAGTCTACGAGTGAAAAAGTGTCGAAATCGCGTCGCGTAGCTAAAGCCAAGGCGGAGCTAGCACAAAGGTTAGTAGAACTAGCAACCGCACGCCTTGCCGAGGTCGAAGCTGAATCTACCGATGAAGATCTATCCTCAGTGGCCTCGGAAGCTGGCAATGATCAACGAGTGACTACGTGGCTACAAAGAAGTCAGCTACTCGCCATCGCCGAACGACCACATGAATCTAACGTAAAGTCGTCGACCGAACCTGCAGTTCCAGTGAACGCTGCCGTGTCCTGGAACATCCCGGCGACTTTACCGGCGGGAGTCAGCACTACTGAACCCGAGAACATGCTGCCAGTGAGCACTGCCGCCGCCTGGCAGCCGAACCTTGCGACTGAACAGCCGCACCTGAACCCACCGCCAGTGATCGCCGCCTGGCAGTCAAACCTTGCGACTGAACAGCCGCACCTGAACCCACCGCCAGTGATCGCCGCCTGGCAGTCGAACCTTGCGATCGAACAATCGCACCTGAACCGGCTGCCAGTGAGCGCCGCCTGGCAGCAGAACACCGCGCCTATGCAGCCACACCCGAACCTACAACCAGTGTACACAACCGCATCCTGGCAACCGAACTATGTGCCTGCGCAGCCGCAACCAACGTCAGCGTCGGCGGAACCCGCCGCTCCTTGGCCACAGAACTCGACGTACGTAACTACGAACACATCATGGCAACCGATCTACACTACGGCACCACATCACGACTACACGACGGGCTACGCCGCCGGGACCCGGGTGCCACAGTCTATGCCATCTACGCACACCGCACGTCAGCCTACAACAATGACCGTCCAAGAACCAAGGACGGACTTGAAAGAACTTGCTGCTGCGATCACGCACGCTGTGCAATCTACACAGTACCAGCAGCCCACGAGATACACCGAACTACCCTGTTTCAACGGAGCTCATCAAGACTGGCTCACGTTTCGCGCCGCCTACTATGAGACGGCACATAGACTAACAGCAGGGGAGAACATGTCCAGACTTAGAAGAAGCCTTCGAGGTCTAGCCAAGGAAGCTGTACAGGGTCTATTAATAGTGAATGCAGACCCAAGTGAAGTTATGAAATCACTCGAGCTACGCTTCGGACGTTCAGACTCAATTGCAATGGCTGAGATAGAACGTCTACGAACTCTACCGCGCCTCACCGAATCTCCGCGTGATGTTTGCACCTTCGCTACTAAAGTTGAAAGTATAGTTGGAACTCTGCAAGCACTGAACTGTGGATATTATCTTTACAATCCCGAAGTAACTAAAGCTATTGTTGAGAAGCTCACACCTACCTTGAAGAGACAGTGGTACCAGTTTTCAGCGATGAACTCCAGAACCGAACCTGATCTACTGAAGTTCGCCCGATTCATCAAGATCGAAGCTGAAATATGCAGCCCGTACGCCCTGCCTGAAAACATCGCTGCAACCGCACAACCTACTCAACAGAACACGCAGCGACGCCAGCAACGGGTACATGCCACGCAAGAAACTAACAAACCGAAGTGTGGTTTATGTGAACGACAGGGGCACAGCATCGTGGAATGTGAACAGTTCAAGAAAGCAACTGTCGATATTAGATGGGACATTGCTAAGAAGAATCGGTTGTGTTTTCGTTGCCTCAAATACAGAACAAAGCAACACAGCTGTAAACCAAAGAAATGTGAAAAAAACGACTGTGTCCACCTACATCACAAGATGTTACACGCCGACAGGAAGAAAGAAGAACCCGAGTGCCCCAACGAAGAACAAGAGAAGGTACATTCAGCGTGGACCCCTAAGGTGTCATTCCTGAAAATAATACCAGTACACCTTTCTGGACCGGCGGGAGCTGTGGATACCTACGCGCTCCTGGATGATGGCTCCACGGTAACACTTATCGACGATAGCCTGGCCAATCAGATCGGAGCAGAAGGATCATATGAACCACTACGTATATCATCCTTCGACGGCGAACCCACAATCGACGTGACATCTCGTCGAGTGAACTTCTGCATCAAGGGACGCCAAACAGTTGAACGCAAGTTACAGGCAAGAACGGTGAAGCAGCTAGAGTTGGCTGCACAGAGGATACCTGGAGAAGCAGTCAGGCATTGTGAACATCTTCGAGGCATAGCCAAAGATATAGTGACTGAAGATGCAAGACCCAGACTCCTGATCGGCCAAGACAACTGGGATCTTCTCATCACAATAGAAATCAAAACAGGAAAGAAGAACCAACCAGTGGCATCACTAACGCCACTCGGTTGGGTCTTGCACGGCAGCCACACACGAGCGCTTGGCCACAGAGTGAACTTCATCAGACATGCTGACACAGACGACGATCTTCATGAACTTGTGAAGGAATACATCACAATGGATAACATGCAAGTCAATCCAAGGAAACCCATCAATGATCCGGATGAAAAGGCACTTCGTATGCTACAGCACCATACGAGGAGGACCACAGAAGGACGGTACCAAACTGCTCTATTATGGCGAGAGGAGAACATAAAAATGCCAGACAACTACGATAGCGCTATGAACAGGCTCATCAGTGTGGAAAAGAAAATCGATAAAGATCCAGAACTAAAGAAGAGGTACTATGAACAAATGGAAGCACTAGTGTCAAAGGGATACGCCGAACCAGCTCCATCGACCACGTCAGAACATAGGACTTGGTACCTACCTCACTTCGCGGTTTTCAATCCAATGAAACCGGACAAGTTAAGAATTGTCTGTGACGCTGCAGCCAAGACCAGAGGAATATCGCTAAATGATCAACTGCTCACTGGTCCAGATCTTCTGCAATCATTACCAGGAGTAATAATGCGTTTCCGTCAGCACTCAATCGCCGTGACCGCTGATATTACTGAGATGTTCTTACAAATAGAACTTCGACCAGAAGACCGGGACGCTCTCCGCTACTTATGGCGAGGAGACCGAAGAGACAACCAGCCACCTGAAAAATACCGTATGAAGTCGCTGATCTTCGGAGCCTCTTGCTCGCCAGCTACAGCGATATATGTGAAGAACACAAACGCCGAGAGATTCCAACAAGACCAACCAGAGGCAGTCGAAGCCATCAAAAGGAAACATTACATGGATGACTATTTGAACAGCTTCGACACGTTAGAAGAAGCAGTAAGAGTCTCACAAGCAGTGCGTAGCATTCACAGCGAAGCACATTTCGAACTCAAGAAATGGTCATCAAACTCTACCGCCCTTCTTGAAGCACTAGGGGAGATAACCGAGACTGAAAACACCATCAAGCTGGAAGACGACATCCAGACAGAACGAGTTCTCGGTCTGATATGGAGACCAATAGTAGACTCACTTGCCTTCAATCTAAACCTAACACGCATACCTCAGAACGTCCTACAGAACGACACGCCTACTAAAAGGGAAGCCCTCCGAATAGTCATGTCCTTATTCGACCCATTGGGACTTGTATCGCCGGTGACCATCAGAGCCAAGCAAATACTGCAAGAAGTTTGGCTTCGTGGAACAGCATGGGACGAAGCCCTAGACAGTGACCTAGCCGCAAGCTGGAGGAAATGGCTCGCTCATCTCAGAGCACTTGAACTTGTCTCCATTCCCCGAACTTATCCAGGCTTCAGCGCTACGGAATCACTACAGCTGCACATATTCACCGACGCAAGCGAATCTGCATACTCAGCAGCATTATATTGGCGAACGGTCACCAGCGACGAAAGAACCTACGTCTGCCTGATAACAGCCAAAGCCAAGGTGGCACCACTGAAGCTAATGTCAATTCCAAGATTAGAGCTGCAAGCAGCAGTGCTTGGTGCAAGAATGGCGACAGCGGTTAAGGAAGAACATGAAAGAGTACCAGAATCAACCACGTTCTGGAGCGACAGCAGAACTACACTGTCATGGATCAGGACTGGAGCCAGGTCTTACAAACCATATGTCGCTCACCGCATTGCAGCCATCGAAGAACATAGCTCCACCAACGAATGGCGCTGGATCCCGACCAAATTGAACCCAGCAGATGACGCTACGAGAGATGTACCCGAACACTATGATGCAGATCACCGCTGGTTCCACGGTCCCGAATTCCTCCGAGGACCCCCAGATACATGGCCAGCTGATGAGAAGAACCCTGTCATAATCACAGGAGAAGAAAGAACCTGCAGCGTCGTACACAAGAAAGTGCAGCTCAGCGAGGCTATACCAAAAGTCAATAGATTCTCGCGCTGGGAGAGGTACCTACGAGCCACAGCACGAGTTCTACAGTTCCTGCAACTCTGCGGCCAATCAGGGGAGAATATTAACTACAAGAGAACCAAGAAGAACAATAGCAACGACCCTGATTGGAGAAGGGGTGAGCAGATGGTGCGGGTCAAACCGAAAGAGAGACTACAGGTCACAAATAATCACCTACCTCTCACTGCTGAACTCTTACACCGCGCCGAAAGTCTGATCCTGAGAGCTTCACAACAACAATCCTTCCAGGAAGAAATAGAAGCCCTGAAGAACAAGAAGCCCATCTCACGAAGCAGTCGCCTACACCCATTGTGCACAGAATTCATCGAAGGAGAGATTCGTCTGAAAAGCAGAATAACCGCCATGACGGACATCACAGAGCGCCTGAAGAAACCCATGATCCTAGATGGAAACCACGCCACGACACGATTATGGATCGAACACGTTCACCGTAAACTACATCACGCGGGTACAGAGACCATAGTCAACGAGTGTCGTCAGCAACATTGGGTGATACGTCTACGACCAACCGTGAAGAACATTATAAGCAAGTGTCTGCGATGTCGTATAAAGGCAGCCTCTCCCCCTCAACCAATGACAGGGGACCTCCCTTCCTGTCGATTAGCACATCATCAGAGGCCATTCACTTACACCGGCTTGGACTACTTCGGACCATTAACAATCACAGTGGGACGAAGTCATCAGAAGAGGTACGTTGCCTTATTCACGTGCCTGACAACGCGCGCCATACACCTTGAACTTGTGGTATCGCTCAACACAGATTCAGCGATCATGGCTTTACGACGTATGATGGCACGTCGAGGATGTCCAGCACAGCTGTGGTCCGACAACGGGACGAACTTTCACGGCGCCGAAAAGGAACTGCGAGCAGCCATCTTCGCGGCTACAGCAGAGGAAGCGTCGAAGAAGATGATCGACTGGCGATTCATCCCACCTGGGGCACCATTCATGGGGGGCGCCTGGGAACGTATGGTGAGGTCGGTGAAGACAGCACTAGCCACCACAATGAACGAGCGGTTCCCGAGCGAAGAAGTGCTCAACACACTCCTCATCGAAGCCGAACACACAGTGAACAGCCGACCACTTACACACGTGTCAGTGAACCCCGAAGATCCTGAAGCATTGACGCCCAATCACTTCATTTTGGGCGGTCCAGGTCGCATCGCGACTCCAGGGGAATTCGACGACAGTGACTTACGTCTACGAGCCAGTTGGCGTGCAGCTCAAAGGCTCGCCGATATATTCTGGGCCAGATGGCTGAAAGAATATCTCCCAGAACTAAGGAATCGCAGAGAGCCACACACTAAAGGCATAATTCCCAAGGTCGACGACCTAGTGCTCATCGTAGATGGCAACCTCCCAAGAAACATGTGGATCAGAGGACGCATCTGTGCTACATTCCCCGGCCCTGATGGAGTGGTGCGCACAGTGGACGTATCGACGAAAGGAGGTATCCCGCGACGTCCAGTGAAGAAGATAGTGGTGCTATCAATAGACCACGACGATCCTGCACCGGAAGCTACGACTGCGACGCCAGCAGCGGACGACGCACGGCGGGAGGAATGTGCAGGACGCCCATAGATTGATTAAGTAATAATGTGTATTGTACAGGACACCCATAGCATAGATCGCTTATGTGATAATATACATTCTATGTACTGTAATAATATGTATCTATGTATGATCAATGTAAATAATAGCACCTATAAGTTAGTTTAGATATAGTTTGATTCTATTCAATTTAGGAACTAAGAATCTTTGTAATTGCGATCTATTCCGGAGTCAAGTTTGGTCAAATCAGAACGTGTCGAAACCTGTCCAAACCTCGAGACGCTCTTGCCTGCCTCTGATTGGTGGACTCGGAGTCGATCGCAAAAACCTAAAACTTAATTAGTTATGTCATTGGATAATTTAAAATTTGATAACTCGGCGCAGTCGGCGCAACTTGCACCTATGTGTTTTAACTATAAATATAGGCATGTTCGAATTTTAAGTTAGTTGTAAGAACCACGCCATGGGCGACTGATTAAAGAAATAAATACGTCTTCAAGTTTTAAAGTGAGTTTTAATAAGTGAACCGAATAGTAGTTCCTCCAATCCAGCAAATAAATAGATGTGAGACCTATAAACCTCACACTACTATTTGTCTAAAATTGAAACTAGTTTGCTAGATGGCGTTATTTTAATTCCATTAGAAATATGTGTTAACGCGATCGAGTTTGAATATGAGTATAACAGTAGCCTAACTGAATTAAACCAAACCAGAATGTAGGTAGGCATTTTTGATTAAAATATATATATTTTTTAAGATTAAGTAATATATTATTTATGTATACAGCATGATATGTAATAGAGAGCGTTCCCTTTAATGGATAACACAATTTCTTTTTAATATTCCCATTTGATTTTAGTAAAAGTTAACTATATTTTCGGATAGGTATATAAAAAAAGAAATTATTTAAAGAAAATTAAACGAAGTTATTATAACACAACAATGTGCTAAAATTAAATATCGATAAAAATAATCGACCATCGCGTTCGACTCCCTAATTGCATGCGTGTGCATTGGAATAGCAAGTGTTTACAAGTGAATGCCCCGCCCATTCTATGTATGTGTGCTATTAGAAATTGATTTAGTGTAGCTGCTTTCTTCTTGGTGTGCGTGCTCAAATTTTAAGTGTGTGTCGTCAGTACACTATTTGTTAATGTTGTAAATATTTGGGTGGGAGATAAACGGCGACACTAGGACTCCTTACTATTCCGCAATGAAGGCATATCTCTCGATATCTATGGTCAGAATCGATCCCACGACCTCAGATTGTTTGATTGTTTGTTGGTTGGACGCGCTAATCTCAGGAACTACTGGTTCGAATAAAAAAAAATCTTGTAGCGTTTGGTAACCCATTTATCGAGGAAGGCTATAGGCTATATAAAATCACGCTAGGATCCTTAGGAGCCGAACAAAAAGAAAAAAACCGGCCAACTGCGAGTCGGACTCGCGCACCGAGGGTTCCGTACAAACCTTCAGGTATTCACGGTTTATGCACAAGGTTTATGTTTATGAAATTAAACGTTTTTTTTTTTTATATTTCAGTTGACTGAATGAAAGGTAAATTGTGGTTTACGATTTATGACGTATTAAAAAAAAAACTACTTACTAGATCTCGTTCAAACCCATTTTCGGTGGAAGTTTACATTAATGTACATCATATATTTTTTTTAGTTTTATCATTCCCTTATTTTAGAAGTTACGGGAGGGGGGGGGACACACACATTTTACCACTTTGGAAGTGTCTCTCGCGCAAACTGTTAAGTTTAGAAAAAAATTATGTTAGAAACCTCAATATCATTTTTGAAGACCTATCCATAGATACCCTACACGTATGGGTTTGATGAATTTTTTTTTTAGCTTCAGTTCTATGTATGGGGAACCCCAAATATTATTGTTTTTTTTTTCTATTTTCGTGTGAAAATCTTAATGCGGTTTAGAGAATACATCTACTTACCAAGTTTCTTATAGTTTCGGAAAAAAGTGGCTGTGACATACTCGTACAGACAGACAGACACAGACAGACATGACGAATCTATAAGGGTTCCGTTTTTTGCCATTTGGCAACGGAACCCTAAAAACTCACGAATATGTAGACCCCACACGGGCAGGCGATTCGATGCGACGAGATGGATCGGGAAACAAGAAATTTGACACGGACGAAGTCGCGGACAGAAGCTATATGGTAATAATTAAGGTTTTTTTTTGTAACTATTTATTTGTCTTGACCTTGTTTTATTTATAAACAAAAAAAAAAATGTATTTACAACAGCTGCGTACAGTTTCAGCAGCTACAATCTGACTATGGGTCATTTCAGGGTCGCGACATTTGTTCGAATGAGTTACCGTGGCCCTGGCATATAGGCAACTGAAGGAACACGGGTGGGTTTTAAAAGGGTTTAAGGCGCGGACTGACTACGATTTTAAATGCTACAACTACATGCTACAGCTCCAACAAATAAGGTTGAAAATTGAATAAATATTTGGATTGACGATGTGACTAAGCTGCGAATTGGCATTTATTTTACGTTTTTATTTAGATTATTCGGACTACACACATTAAATTAAATAATTGTCCGGTTAAAGTTTTAAAGTAATGTTTATTCTATTGAACTCTTTAAAAAAAAAAATGTTGTTATCGCTGAAAATACAGAGATGTTCGACGTCAAAGTTTTTTTTGTGAAACAATTTTTATTGGGAATATCAAACAATTTTTCACTATTCTATTCGGTTAGAATTTTTCTTTAAACCCTTCTCTGTCCACTGTATTTTTTGTGTCGTATATTTTCATTGCGTTACGTCATACTCGATTGTCAAAGACACCAGTGTTTTGTGAATATTGAGGTAACACCGCGCCTTAAAAGTCTGACACGCCCTCCTGCTCCGCCCAGAGCGGGAGACGTCTTTTAATGATTACCCACCCACAAAAAATAAAGCTACATGAAATTGAAATTTATATATAAGAGGCCGTACCTACATGAAAATTTGTCGATTTTGCTGATTTACTTGATTTAACAGACGAACTTATACAGTTAGAATACTTTGTTTCCATAACTTTTAATGCACAACATGATATTTCGTTCCAATTTTGATCTTTAAATATGAGCTACTTTTTTATTTTTATTATTTAATTTTGATTAATCGACCCCAAACCGGTGACTGTTTTATGTATTTTGTAGTAAGGGAATTAGAATATCATGTATTTAATCGGTCGGTCGTTTTATTTTTTTTAAATCGGTTCAAAAGCAGAAAAACATATTATGAAGAGAATTAGAATATCATGTATTTAATCGGTCGGTCGTTTTATTTTTTTTAAATCGGTTCAAAAGCAGAAAAACATATTATGAAGACGCTTGTTTTACGTCCGCGATAACGTTATAATAACGTGCACAGTTTATTTCCATACATTGTATTAAAGTTCACGACAATATATCGTATAGGGGGAGAGGGGGAGAGGGGGAGAGAGAGAGGGAGAGAGAGGGAGAGAGGAGATAGGGAGAGAGAGAGAATTTTTTTGTTGAGTGTATACAGGTTTTTGTACATAATAAATAATTAAAAAATTATAACTATTATGAATCCTGGAAAGGAACTTCGTTCCATCCGGGTGTCCCTTGACAACTCTAAAGTTTTTTTTTATTGATATCAGGCACCCCACGCCATTATTTTGTACTTTTTAGTTTGGTTTTCAATGGAAGCGTGTTTTTTAGTTTTTTTAAACTATTATTTATTTTCTATTTTTGAGGGTGTTTCGAATTTTAAGACGTTTGTCAGCGTAGTTCGTGACGTATGTCAGCGTAGTTTGTGACGTATGTCAGCGTAGTTTTCGAAGACAGTTTTTTGCTGTCCTGGTAACTCTGGCACGGATAATGGCACAAATTTATGAAATTATTGCATTTTCATCGGTCCTTGACAGGTGTGCAAAGTTTGAATGAAATCTGGTCGTTTAAAGTGGGTCAAAATCGGGCTATAAGGAGTCGGTTACAAACAAGCATACAAATATACAAACAAACATACAAGTGAAGCTAATATAAAGCGTGTAAAAATAATAGAGAAGTGACAGGTCCGGTAGTCTGTCGCAGCTATTTAAAAAATCCAATAAAAAATACGTAAGTTTACTGAGTCCTATTAAATAATAATAGGTAGGTACTAAAAACAAATGCATTTGCTTAAAGATGGTATGGTTATGTTGAGAGGATGAATGAAGGGCTAAATACAAGCCAGATGGGAGTAGAAACTTTGGGAGGGATGACCTAAGAGGACAATATTGACCTTATTTGTGATGATCTTCAGAAAAGTCAGGTGCCGAGAACAACAGCGAGGCAAAAGGAGGCGTTCTGCCTTTCTGCCTACCCTCATGAGGCAAAGGTGTGAATTTATGTATGTATGATATATTATAACAGTTAAAAACCATAGAATTCACATAGTAACGCGAAAACTTTTTTAATAACCGGGTCACGGTCAACGCACTCAAAACAAAAAATTAAAAAACAAAGACATACCTTCAAACAGAGCATCACTAACTAAAACGTACAGAAACAACAAATAAACTCTTAAAAACATGTTTATAAACACTTAAAAACCTTATTTGTTTATGTTTAAACAAAGATGGAAACGAAATATTGTTGATTTGATGTGAAATAATTGAGACGCGTCCGTCTGACGACAAGGACGCACGGTGACTAGAGGAAAACTATAAAAGTATAAACAAATTCTGTAAAGGTGTGTTTATAAAGGTAGTGCTAGATTTTTGTTAAAGAATAAAATATTACGTACGAATTTACGACTTAGATAGTATTTAGAGCTTAGACTTAGACCTCTCGTCAAAACAATTAAAACAACAGAAATAAACTTTAGTTCAAGATGAAGCCATTTCCCGAAAAAATGCAAAAAAAATTGAAAACAATTAGCAGTAAACATATTTTTCAAATCAACTTAAATGTCGCATTACACTTCTCAACAGATATGAAAAAAGAGCGAGATAACAATTGAAACTATTTGAAAATATCGTAAATGTTGTGCATTAAAACTTAAGGAAAAACAGTATTTTAACAGTTTTTGTGACAGTACGTCTTTAAAATCAAGTAAATCAGCAAAATTTCGTAGATAAACAAAAAGATACAAACTCACGAATATAGACCTCACACGGGCAGACGATCCGACGCGATGAGAAGCATCGGGAAACAAGAAATTTGACGCGGGCAGAAACGTTATGGTAATAATTAAGGTTTTCTTTGTTTGTAATTATTAGCCCCTCTTAAGGGGCCAGCTATGAAATATCGAGGCTCTTGGCTATCAAGCCATTGGCAGTGACGACTATCGGCACAATGATCGCTGAATCCACATCCCACATGTCGACAACATCGCGAGCCAAGTCAACTTGATTTGTTTATCTTTTTCGGTTTTCACGAGGTTATAGGTACTACTAATATTTTTATTATTCATCATCATCATCATCATCATCAGCCTATAATGTTCCCACTGCTGGGACACAGGCCTCCTCTCGTTGAGAGGGAGTGGGCCATAATCCACCACGCGGGCCCAGTGCGGTTTGGTAGATGTCACATGTCTTCTAATTTTTGGTTCTAAGACATGCCGGTTTCCTCACGATGTTTTCCTTCACCGTTTTGAGAACAGCAGCGATAAAATAATTTACACAAAGTAATGCGCCTGCTTGGGTTTGAACTCACGACTGACTCGTAAGTCCCGGCCGTTACCACTGGGCCACCACTGCTCGATTTTTATTATTATTATCACCTTTTCCCCGCACAAAATTAAAAAAAAAAACACCAAATATAAAATGGCCTACTTTTTTTAAGTAGATTAAAAAGCATATTTTTTTGTTAGCCTCTCTTTTCCCACTCCTGCGCAAAGGACTCCCTCCACTTCGCAAAAATTGTGCGAAAAAATCGCCAGCACAGACACATCTTTACAAATGAGTAACAAACAAGTTTATTGTGAGTCTCAACGCATCTTATCTACGTAACCGGTTCCTTGACTCACCGTAATAACAACTAATAACCAAATTAAAACAGTCATTAAGTCAGATGACTAAAAAAATCTACACCTTTATGTTCATAATTATTGGTATCTGGAAAACCCCACACACCGAACAGGTACGTAAGTCATCTAACCTTTTCCCAACTATATTGGGGTCAGCTTCCAGTCTAACCGGATGCAGGTGGGTATCAGTATTTTACATGGAGCGACTGCCTATCTGACCTCGTTACTGGGTAATACGATACCCCTTGGTAGGTAAGGCTGGTTGTCAGACTTTCGGGGTTCTGACGACCCGTAACGACTGTCTAAGTTCTGCGAAAGACAGCCGGGACCAACGGCTGTACGTGCTTTACGAGGCACGGAAGGATTTTGGTATGTAAAGATGGTCACCCATCCACGGACCAACCGCGGCAAGCGTAGCTTAACCTGAACGATCAACCCGTACGGCTGTTATTACTTAGCCACAAGCCTATCTCAATTTTTACTTCGAACACAGTGCTTACTCTTGATTTTAATTCCGATCGATTGACATTGGAATTTTGACGTTTCGTATTCTTGAGTTCGACGCTAGCGCCAAAATGTGTTTAAATTGGGTATCCATTTTGAAGAAATAAGTGGATACGAGCTCGGGCGTTGTTGTTGTTCCAATGTTGACACTATTGTTTTCAAGAGTACTGAATCACGTGTATGCAAAATTAACATTGGAATCGTATTGGGTTTAGATTGGAATTAAAATTAGCTTGAAGCCGCGACGTACTTATAAAAGTCGCGGCAGGATTTAATTAGCACTGGAATTTCAACTGTCTGTGCTAAGACAATGCGACAAGGATACAGTGCAGGACAAAATTCCGCCGCGTATTTTTGACGTTGGTGCCATCGTGGTTCGGAAGGTTCTGGACTAGTGACCGTGTGCAGGACGCCCATAGATTGATTAAGTAATAATGTGTATTGTACAGGACACCCATATCATAGATCGCGTATGTGATAATATGTATTCTATGTACTGTAATAATATGTAACTATGTATGATCGATGTAAATAATAGCACCTATAAGTTAGTTTAGATATAGTTTGATTCTATTATATTTAGAACTAAGAATCTTTGTAATTGCGATCTATTCCGGAGTCAAGTTTGGTCAAATCAGAACGTGTCGAAACCTGTCCAAACCTCGAGACGCCCTTGCCTGCCTCTGATTGGTGGACTCGGAGTCGATCGCAAAAACCTAAAACTTAATTAGTTATTATTATTGGATACTTGAAAATTTGATAACTCGGCGCAGTCGGCGCAACTTGCACCCATGTGTTTTAACTATAAGTATAGGCATGTTCGATTTTTAAGTTTAGTTGTAAGAACCACGCCATGGGCGACTGATTAAAGAAATAAATACGTCTTCAAGTTTTAAAGTGAGTTTTAATAAGTGAACCGAATAGTAGTTCCTCCAATCCAGCAAATAAATAGATGTGAGACCTATAAACCTCACATTGTCTGGTCCTTCGCGAGCCGGATTCGAGTGAAAACGCTATTAAACAAGACTCCAGTGTGAACTTATTTGAAGAATATTTATAACAACTCATCAAGAACAATGCCAGTTACGAGGTCTACAGGGAAAAAGGGTAGACAACCGTCGACTACAGCTACAGAACGAACCGAAACCGCTACTGAAAAAGCAAATGAAGCAGCGACTGAAGCCACTACAGAAGCCACTACTGAGACTACGACTGAGACGACCACTACGGAGCCTACGATAACGACAGCTGATACATCGGAGGCCCCCGCCGCGACCGAGTCAACAGTTAAACGCACAGCTAAACAAAGAGTCGCCGATGAACCTAAGAACAAAGAAAGTGGTCGCCGTATGAAGTCTACGAGTGAAAAAGTGTCGAAATCGCGTCGCGTAGCTAAAGCCAAGGCGGAGCTAGCACAAAGGTTAGTAGAACTAGCAACCGCACGCCTTGCCGAGGTCGAAGCTGAATCTACCGATGAAGATCTATCCTCAGTGGCCTCGGAAGCTGGCAATGATCAACGAGTGACTACGTGGCTACAAACAAGTCAGCTACTCGCTATCGCCGATCGACCACATGAATCTAACGTAAAGTCGTCGACCGAACCTGCAGTTCCAGTGAACGCTGCCGTGTCCTGGAACATCCCGGCGACTTTACCGGCGGGAGTCAGCACTACTGAACCCGAGAACATGCTGCCAGTGAGCACTGCCGCCGCCTGGCAGCCGAACCTTGCGACTGAACAGCCGCACCTGAACCCACCGCCAGTGATCGCCGCCTGGCAGTCAAACCTTGCGATCGAACAATCGCACCTGAACCGGCTGCCAGTGAGCGCCGCCTGGCAGCAGAACACCGCGCCTATGCAGCCACACCCGAACCTACAACCAGTGTACACAACCGCATCCTGGCAACCGAACTATGTGCCTGCGCAGCCGCAACCAACGTCAGCGTCGGCGGAACCCGCCGCTCCTTGGCCACAGAACTCGACGTACGTAACTACGAACACATCATGGCAACCGATCTACACTACGGCACCACATCACGACTACACGACGGGCTACGCCGCCGGGACCCGGGTGCCACAGTCTATGCCATCTACGCACACCGCACGTCAGCCTACAACAATGACCGTCCAAGAACCAAGGACGGACTTGAAAGAACTTGCTGCTGCGATCACGCACGCTGTGCAATCTACACAGTACCAGCAGCCCACGAGATACACCGAACTACCCTGTTTCAACGGAGCTCATCAAGACTGGCTCACGTTTCGCGCCGCCTACTATGAGACGGCACATAGACTAACAGCAGGGGAGAACATGTCCAGACTTAGAAGAAGCCTTCGAGGTCTAGCCAAGGAAGCTGTACAGGGTCTATTAATAGTGAATGCAGACCCAAGTGAAGTTATGAAATCACTCGAGCTACGCTTCGGACGTTCAGACTCAATTGCAATGGCTGAGATAGAACGTCTACGAACTCTACCGCGCCTCACCGAATCTCCGCGTGATGTTTGCACCTTCGCTACTAAAGTTGAAAGTATAGTTGGAACTCTGCAAGCACTGAACTGTGGACATTATCTTTACAATCCCGAAGTAACTAAAGCTATTGTTGAGAAGCTCACACCTACCTTGAAGAGACAGTGGTACCAGTTTTCAGCGATGAACTCCAGAACTGAACCTGATCTACTGAAGTTCACCCGATTCATCAAGATCGAAGCTGAAATATGCAGCCCGTACGCCCTGCCTGAAAACATCGCTGCAACCGCACAACCTACTCAACAGAACACGCAGCGACGCCAGCAACGGGTACATGCCACGCAAGAAACTAACAAGCCGAAGTGTGGTTTATGTGAACGACAGGGACACAGCATCATAGAATGTGAACAATTCAAGAAAGCAACTGTCGATATTAGATGGGACATTGCTAAGAAGAATCGGTTGTGTTTTCGTTGCCTCAAATACAGAACAAAGCAACACAGCTGTAAACCAAAGAAATGCGAAATAAACGACTGTGTCCACCTACATCACAAGATGTTACACGCCGACAGGAAGAAAGAAGAACCCGAGTGCCCCAACGAAGAACAAGAGAAGGTACATTCAGCGTGGACCCCTAAGGTGTCATTCCTGAAAATAATACCAGTACACCTTTCTGGACCGGCGGGAGCTGTGGATACCTACGCGCTCTTGGATGATGGCTCCACGGTAACACTTATCGACGAGAGCCTGGCCAGTCAGATCGGAGCAGAAGGATCATATGAACCACTACGTATATCATCCTTCGATGGCGAACCCACAATCGACGTGACATCTCGTCGAGTGAACTTCTGCATCAAGGGACGTCACACAGTTGAACGCAAGTTACAGGCAAGAACGGTGAAGCAGCTAGAGTTGGCTGCACAGAGGATACCTGGAGAAGCAGTCAGGGATTGTGAACATCTTCGAGGCATAGCCAAAGATATAGTGACTGAAGATGCAAGACCCAGACTCCTGATCGGCCAAGACAACTGGGATCTTCTCATCACAATAGAAATCAAAACAGGAAAGAAGAACCAACCAGTAGCATCACTAACGCCACTCGGTTGGGTCTTGCACGGCAGCCACACACGAGCGCTTGGCCACACAGTGAACTTCATCAGACATGCTGACACAGACGACGATCTTCATGAACTTGTGAAGGAATACATCACAATGGATAACATGCAAGTCAATCCAAGAAAACCCATCAATGATCCGGATGAAAAGGCACTTCGTATTCTACAGCACCATACGAGGAGGACCACAGAAGGACGGTACCAAACCGCTCTATTATGGCGAGAGAAGAACATAAGAATGCCAGACAACTACGATAGCGCTATGAACAGGCTCATCAGTGTGGAAAAGAAAATCGATAAAGATCCAGAACTAAAGAAGAGGTACTATGAACAAATGGAAGCACTAGTGTCAAAGGGATACGCCGAACCAGCTCCATCGACCACGTCAGAACATAGGACTTGGTACCTACCTCACTTCGCGGTTTTCAATCCAATGAAACCGGACAAGTTAAGAATTGTCTGTGACGCTGCAGCCAAGACCAGAGGAATATCGCTAAATGATCAACTGCTCACTGGTCCAGATCTTCTGCAATCATTACCAGGAGTAATAATGCGTTTCCGTCAGCACTCAATCGCCGTGACCGCTGATATTACTGAGATGTTCTTACAAATAGAACTTCGACCAGAAGACCGGGACGCTCTCCGCTACTTATGGCGAGGAGACCGAAGAGACAACCAGCCACCTGAAAAATACCGTATGAAGTCGCTGATCTTCGGAGCCTCTTGCTCGCCAGCTACAGCGATATATGTGAAGAACACAAACGCCGAGAGATTCCAACATGACCAACCAGAGGCAGTCGAAGCCATCAAAAGGAAACATTACATGGATGACTATTTGAACAGCTTCGACACGTTAGAAGAAGCAGTAAGAGTCTCACAAGCAGTGCGTAGCATTCACAGCGAAGCACATTTCGAACTCAAGAAATGGTCATCAAACTCTACCGCCCTTCTTGAAGCACTAGGGGAGATAACCGAGACTGAAAACACCATCAAGCTGGAAGACGACATCCAGACAGAACGAGTTCTCGGTCTGATATGGAGACCAATAGTAGACTCACTTGCCTTCAATCTAAACCTAACACGCATACCTCAGAACGTCCTACAGAACGACACGCCTACTAAAAGGGAAGCCCTCCGAATAGTCATGTCCTTATTCGACCCATTGGGACTTGTATCGCCGGTGACCATCAGAGCCAAGCAAATACTGCAAGAAGTTTGGCGTCGTGGAACAGCATGGGACGAAGCCCTAGACAGTGACCTAGCCGCAAGCTGGAGGAAATGGCTCGCTCATCTCAGAGCACTTGAACTTGTCTCCATTCCCCGAACTTATCCAGGCTTCAGCGCTACGGAATCACTACAGCTGCACATATTCACCGACGCAAGCGAATCTGCATACTCAGCAGCATTATATTGGCGAACGGTCACCAGCGACGAAAGAACCTACGTCTGCCTGATAACAGCCAAAGCCAAGGTGGCACCACTGAAGCTAATGTCAATTCCAAGATTAGAGCTGCAAGCAGCAGTGCGGTTAAGGAAGAACATGAAAGAGTACCAGAATCAACCACGTTCTGGAGCGACAGCAGAACTACACTGTCATGGATCAGGACTGGAGCCAGGTCTTACAAACCATATGTCGCTCACCGCATTGCAGCCATCGAAGAACATAGCTCCACCAACGAATGGCGCTGGATCCCGACCAAATTGAACCCAGCAGATGACGCTACGAGAGATGTACCCGAACACTATGATGCAGATCACCGCTGGTTCCACGGTCCCGAATTCCTCCGAGGACCCCCAGATACATGGCCAGCTGATGAGAAGAACCCTGTCATAATCACAGGAGAAGAAAGAACCTGCAGCGTCGTACACAAGAAAGTACAGCTCAGCGAGGCTATACCAAAAGTCAATAGATTCTCGCGCTGGGAGAGGTACCTACGAGCCACAGCACGAGTTCTACAGTTCCTGCAACTCTGCGGCCAATCAGGGGAGAATATTAACTACAAGAGAACCAAGAAGAACAATAGCAACGACCCTGATTGGAGAAGGGGTGAGCAGATGGTGCGGGTCAAACCGAAAGAGAGACTACAGGTCACAAATAATCACCTACCTCTCACTGCTGAACTCTTACACCGCGCCGAAAGTCTGATCCTGAGAGCTTCACAACAACAATCCTTCCAGGAAGAAATAGAAGCCCTGAAGAACAAGAAGCCCATCTCACGAAGCAGTCGCCTACACCCATTGTGCACAGAATTCATCGAAGGAGAGATTCGTCTGAAAAGCAGAATAACCGCCATGACGGACATCACAGAGCGCCTGAAGAAACCCATGATCCTAGATGGAAACCACGCCACGACACGATTATGGATCGAACACGTCCACCGTAAACTACATCACGCGGGTACAGAGACCATAGTCAACGAGTGTCGTCAGCAACATTGGGTGCTACGTCTACGACCAACTGTGAAGAACATTATAAGCAAGTGTCTGCGATGTCGTATAAAGGCAGCCTCTCCCCCTCAACCAATGACAGGGGACCTCCCTTCCTGTCGATTAGCACATCATCAGAGGCCATTCACTTACACCGGCTTGGACTACTTCGGACCATTAACAATCACAGTGGGACGAAGTCATCAGAAGAGGTACGTTGCCTTATTCACGTGCCTGACAACGCGCGCCATACACCTTGAACTTGTGGTATCGCTCAACACAGATTCAGCGATCATGGCTTTACGACGTATGATGGCACGTCGAGGATGTCCAGCACAGCTGTGGTCCGACAACGGGACGAACTTTCACGGCGCCGAAAAGGAACTGCGAGCAGCCATCTTCGCGGCTACAGCAGAGGAAGCGTCGAAGAAGATGATCGACTGGCGATTCATCCCACCTGGGGCACCATTCATGGGGGGCGCCTGGGAACGTATGGTGAGGTCGGTGAAGACAGCACTAGCCACCACAATGAACGAGCGGTTCCCGAGCGAAGAAGTGCTCAACACACTCCTCATCGAAGCCGAACACACAGTGAACAGCCGACCACTTACACACGTGTCAGTGAACCCCGAAGATCCTGAAGCATTGACGCCCAATCACTTCATTTTGGGCGGTCCAGGTCGCATCGCGACTCCAGGGGAATTCGACGACAGTGACTTACGTCTACGAGCCAGTTGGCGTGCAGCTCAAAGGCTCGCCGATATATTCTGGGCCAGATGGCTGAAAGAATATCTCCCAGAACTAAGGAATCGCAGAGAGCCACACACTAAAGGCATAATTCCCAAGGTCGACGACCTAGTGCTCATCGTAGATGGCAACCTCCCAAGAAACATGTGGATCAGAGGACGCATCTGTGCTACATTCCCCGGCCCTGATGGAGTGGTGCGCACAGTGGACGTATCGACGAAAGGAGGTATCCCGCGACGTCCAGTGAAGAAGATAGTGGTGCTATCAATAGACCACGACGATCCTGCACCGGAAGCTACGACTGCGACGCCAGCAGCGGACGACGCACGGCGGGAGGAATGTGCAGGACGCCCATAGATTGATTAAGTAATAATGTGTATTGTACAGGACACCCATAGCATAGATCGCTTATGTGATAATATACATTCTATGTACTGTAATAATATGTAACTATGTATGATCAATGTAAATAATAGCACCTATAAGTTAGTTTAGATATAGTTTGATTCTATTCAATTTAGGAACTAAGAATCTTTGTAATTGCGATCTATTCCGGAGTCAAGTTTGGTCAAATCAGAACGTGTCGAAACCTGTCCAAACCTCGAGACGCTCTTGCCTGCCTCTGATTGGTGAACTCGGAGTCGATCGCAAAAACCTAAAACTTAATTAGTTATGTCATTGGATAATTTAAAATTCGATAACTCGGCGCAGTCGGCGCAACTTGCACCTATGTGTTTTAACTATAAATATAGGCATGTTCGAATTTTAAGTTAGTTGTAAGAACCACGCCATGGGCGACTGATTAAAGAAATAAATACGTCTTCAAGTTTTAAAGTGAGTTTTAATAAGTGAACCGAATAGTAGTTCCTCCAATCCAGCAAATAAATAGATGTGAGACCTATAAACCTCACAATAGTGGTTAACCGACTTCAAAAAGGAGCAGGTTCTTAATTCGTCTAAATCTTCCGCGAACATCATCGTTTCAGCCCAAAGACATCCACTGATGGCATAGGCCTCCCGTAAGAATCGCCACATCTCCATATTTCGCGATATCTCCGGAAATTGACGGTCGACTTAGAAAATTATTTTTTTAGTTGATAGGGTGTGCAGACCAATAGTGGGTCAGTGGTAACGGCCGCAACTTTTGAGTTGTAGGGCGTGGGTTCGAACCAAAGCAGGCATTTTATGTATCTGTCTTTGGATATTTATTTTAGTTTTTTTTTTCCACCGACTTCCGAAATTTAATTTATTTTTCACTTTTTAGTGTTTTTTTTTTGTGTTTTTATACGAAATGTACGTGGGCGGAGGAGTATGAAATTTGGTACTATTAAAGTTTATATGGACAAGGAGCGCAGTAAGCTAAAAAAAATTTTTTTTTTGTGCATTAGAAATACATTTAGCTTAAAAAGAACTATTGTCGAATTTCAAAAACTGGTCGACAACCAGTTTATTTAAATAAGACTGAGAATCAGGTTTCTGAACTACAGAATTAATGCATAGCACCCTGACGACGTAATAATAACCAAATTTTGTCTCCTTTACTGTCCTCCAACTGGTTAACAGTATCGAAAGACTTTACAAACAACCTATTTAATAATAAAACCGAACCAATAGAAAGATTTTTTATCAGATTAATTAAGAAAATATCGTGAGGAAACCGGCATGTCCTAGTACCAAAAATTCGAAGACATGTGATATTATACATGGCTATAAGAGTAGAGGGAGACCAAAGAAACGATAGATGGACTGTGTGAATTATATGGATAGAAAGGAGGTGACTGTTGAGATGACGACTAATAGAAGTGTGGAAGAAAAAGACATGGCGCCGAACACAAGTAAATTGGTATAAGGACAGGAGAACTGGAGAATGATGATGTGACATTATACCAACTCGCACTGGGCCCGGGTTGAGGAATACTGTCCAAACTTTCTTACAGTGAAAATGCTTGTGTCTCAGCTGTGGGAACCTTCAAGAGATCTGTAGAATCCTCTTGATTCCGTGTTTAAGTTGAATAATATCACCTCACTGGCTCACCACCACATCAAGCGCTACCATGCAGACCCGCTTCCAGTCTCTGTTTTCCGCCATTGCTACTGACTGACAGATGACATTAGTGACAGCAGCTGCATTCGCATGTGTGCATGAGATGTTGTTTACATATCTATGGAATAGATACACTACAGCATAGAACTGCAGCATAACCGCCATAGAAATGGAATTTGTCGACGGAAAAGAAGACAAAATGATAGATTGTATCGTAGAAAAATTGTGTAAAACTGAAGAGAAGAGATGTTTCTATTCTTCAGTCAACAAGAGTACGATGTCAAGTATGATCTCTACTTTTGATGAGATCGAAACATTTTTACAGAATTAACATACATAAAGAACTTTTTTTGTTCTTGGTAGAATAGATATAGAATTGGTAATGCTACGCCGCGACGCCGCGCGCCGGCAGAGATGAGGACTAATAGAGAAGTGTGGAAGAAAAAGACATGGCGCCGACCACAAATAAATTGGTATAAGGACAGGAGGACTGGAGAATGATGATTTATTTATTTATTTATTTTATTTAAAACGTCCGGATAAAGCCGGATCAAGCTTTTTAGTTGCATGTCCGGCTAAATTAGACGGTGTCCGACTTTTTGTTAGGCTTTTTAGATATGATCATTATTGTCTTCACCCGCCTCATCTTGTATCGCTAGCGCAAGCGAGCGAACTAGCACTGTCCTCCCCGCGTTATTACTACTCAATTTTAAAGGAAAATGAGCTTTGAAAAGGAGGTGTCTGCACTGTCTGCCAATCAAAAATATTAATTAGTTTATGTTACAAAGATTTTAAAGTGTATTTAGTTCATTAGTCTTTTGTTTAGACAACAAAATTAAAGATGTCGGGCCTTTTCACCCAAATGTCCCGCTAAACTGGCAAGTCTGTCCGGCTTTTCGGCTTTATGACCTGGCAACCCTACGCGTGCCGGATTACAGTCCAGTCTCTCTCACAGAGACAATGCCTGTGTCCCAGCAGTGGGAACATTACAGAATCACTATAACTTCTTTATTTGAACGTGCTAATCTCAGGAACCACGTTTAGTGTTGGATAGCGCTTTTATCGAGGAGAGATATAAGCTATACACCGTGACATTTTAATCATCCTACAACGGCAGCCCATTTCATGTATCCAATGACTACTACACATCCATAAGAAAAAAATACATTTGGAGAACTAAAAAAATAAAATATTATTTATTGACGTAGTTTATTTGATATTTTGTCTCATGGAAAACGGAGATGGAAGGATCTAGTCGACTCGTGCGCTGGGTAGGTATGTAAGTTCTTTATCATATGATCATCATTTCAGCCGTAAGACGTCCACTGCTGGACTTAGGCCTCCCCCAATTAGAGGGGCTTTGCCATAATCGCCACGCTTGGCAGGCGGGTTGGCGATCGCAGTATGGTGGTAAAATGCATAGAGAACGCTGCTGCCCATTCTCTAGTAAGTCCTTTAGTCGCCTTTTACGATACCCACGGGAAGAAATGGGGTGTTTCATAATTCTAATGCATTATTTATTTTTCTTAGTACGTATTTTCCTAATAGATAACAATTTTTTAATTTCGCCTAGAAGTATATTATGTCGGATACATTGAGTGGACAAAATTTTTTTTTTTTTTGATGGGAAATCATCAAATGACTTTGGGTGGAGCGGGAGGGCATGTCAGACTTTTACTGACTAAAACCCACCCGTGTTCCTTCAGTTACCCATGTGCCAGGGTCATGTTATCTCTTTCGAACAATCTCGCGACCCTGGCAGGCGAGTGGACAACCTTTGTAAGACGACTAAAATGTCCCGGTGCATAAATCACGCTAGGACCCTCTTAGTGGTCGAGCAAAAAGAAATAGTCATGAATATGTTGTATTTGATTGATCATAATATAATATTGTGTTTTATTTTAGTTAAAGTAATTTTATTGTACTTACTTACTCAAATAACCCTTATAGTAATGTAGGCAAACACAGTCTCAGTATAACACACAGCACAACCACTTATCGCAGGCACTCAGACACACACACACAAAACACACACACATACACAAACACACGCCATACCACGCAAGAGCAAGCATGTATTAAATTATTTTTTAATTTTTTTTATTTATTCATTCTTGTAATTATTATGTTTTTTTTTAAATTATTTTTTGATTGTATAAATTATTAATTGCTCCATAAACGGGTGAAAACACTGACTCCTGTAACACAGGTACCACCTAGCTCAGGAGTCAGGGCTTCAATTGATGTTGTCAAACCATTTTATATCAATAAAGCATTTTTTTTTTTATTGTACTAAATATTTCAATTTTATTGTTTTAGTTATTTTAATTTTATTGTTTTAATTATTTTGAATTTCTACACTATACTTTTGTAATTGACTGTAATTATGTATTTGAATTGATTGAATTTTGACATTTTATTTCCTACTATAACTATTTTGTACGCCGAATATGGCAAAACATGTTCAACCAGCAATTTTAAACTCTTCAATCCATATGTGCATATTTATGTATCATGTTAAACATGTTTATACAAATAAATATATCTTTATCTTTATGAATACCTCGCAGGGGCAAGTGATGTGATGGTCGGGGAAGGTCGGGAGGCGGACGAAAACGCGGGAAGAAGCCTGTATTATATAATATGGCAGGATGAATAAGAATAAAAAAATGTTGCCTTTATGTTTTCTAATTATATCCTATGATGAGTTAGTCAGTGTTGATCAGTGCCTTGGGAAATACGTGTTGCGAATAAATAAATAAATTTAATACCGATGAACGAAAATAATAATTTGTAGTGTTGGTGTTTTAAATAAAAATGGTTATAAAACTTTTGCTTTTTTTTCTTAGTGCTGTGTGTTGTAACATCTTGTTTGAAGGTGGGTCTTCGTTTAGTTTTTACACGCTTTATATTAGCTTCACTTGTAGTATGTTTGTTTGTAACCGACTCCTTATAGCGCGATTTTGACCCACTTTAAACTACCAGATTTCATTCAAACTTTGCACACCTGTCAAGGACCGATGACAATGCAATAATTTCATAAATTTGTGCCATTATCCTTGCTAGGGTTACCACGACAGCAAAAAAACTGTCTTCGAAAACTACGCTGACATACGTCACAAACTACGCTGACATACGACACAAACTACGCTGACATACGTCACAAACTACGCTGGCATACGTCTCAAAATTCGAAACACCCTAAAAAATAGAAAATAAATAATAGTTTAAAGGAAGGAAAAAAAGCATGGGGTGCCTGATATCAATAAAAAAATACCTTAAAAAGCACCCCACGCTTTTTCCATTATTTTGTACTTTTTAGTTTGGTTTTCAATGGAAGCGTGTTTTTTAGTTTTATTAAACTATTATTTTTAAGTTTTGTTTGTAGCCGCGATTTACGAACTTGAAGGTCGTGAGTTCGAACACAAACTGGCAAAAATAAAAATAGCCTACACTATCCCACTGTTAAGTAAAGGCCTCTCCAAGCAGTCACTTTGTGTAAATTATTTCATCACTACTTCTCAAAACGGTGAAGGAAAACATCGTGACGAAACCGGCATGTCTAAGAACCAAATATTCGAAGACATGTGACATCTACCAACCCGCACTGGGTCCGCGTGGTGGATTATGGCCCACGCCCTCTCACCGAGAGGAGGCCTGTGTCCCAGCAGTGGGAATATTATAGGTTGCTGCTGATGATGATCAGTCGTCTTCAATAAAGAGCTTGTGGATTAGTAATAACAGCCACACGGATCGATCGATTTGGTTAAGCTACTCTTTACGCGGTTCGTCCTTGGATGGGTGACCATCTTTACATACCAAGACCCCTCCGTGCCTCGGAAAGCACGTCAAGCCAATGGTTCCAGCTGTCTTTCGTAGATCTTAGACGTTTACGTGTCGTCAGAAGCCCGAAAGTCTGATAGTCTTGTCTACTGATGCCAAGGGGTATCGTATCCTGCCAGGGTCGCGAGATTGTTCGAAAGAGACATGGTGACCCTGGCACATGGGCAACTGAAGGAACACGGGTGGGTTTTAGTCAGTAAAAGTTTGACACGCCCTCCCACTCCGCCCAGAGCGGGAGAAGTCACTTGATGATTCCCTATAAAAAAAAAGACAGTCGTTACGTGTCGTCAGAAACCCGAGAGTCTGACAACCAGTCTTACAAAGGGGTATCGTATTACCCAGTAACTGGGTTGTGGAGGTCAGATAGGCAGTCGCTCCATGTAATATACTGGTACTCAGCTGCATCCGGTTAGACTGGAAGCTGACCCCAACATAGGAAAAGGCTAGGCAGATGATGAGTCGTTTTCAATCTATACCAATATTATTAACTCCGAAAGTATCTCTGTCTGTCTGTTACGCTTTCACGACTAAACCAATGAACCGATTTTGATGAAATTTGGTGTGGGGTAAATTTGATCCCCAAGAAAGGACACATCGATCCCGCGACTTCGTCTGCGTCTGCGATAACCGACATTTACAGAAACGAAGTCGCGGGCAAAAGCTAGTAATTAAATAACTTGATTTTTGAATTAGTTTATCTGGTTTTCTACATTATATTTCTGTATTATAAACTTGATTTAAATGTTTGTATTAGTGAGTTTTGTTGTTTTTTTTTCTCTAAATTCGTTTATTTCCATCAAACTTGTTTTAATTCAAAACTAGTTTCTTTTTCAATAATTAAAAATTAATAAGTTAAGCATCCTCACCATCTGCCCTTTACCAATGACATTGAGGTCAGCTTCCAGTCTAACCGGATGCTAAAAATGTAAGTTTCATGTAAATCTAATCCAAGTTCATGTAATTAGATGTAAATAATGTAAATTCATAGACCAACGAAACAGTCAATTCCATTGATGAAACTACGCGCATCGTGCTTATGGAGTAGACCCCCGGATTTTTTTTAATGATAGTTGTTTAAAAAGAGGGGTTGAATCACCCCCTGAAGGATACTGGTGACTTAATCACCATTCTGTATAAAGATGAACCTGCATCTGGTTAAAGTGGACCCTTCGTTGTCCGAAACGAGAATCTCCACCTAGATCTCAGAATGCCCACCATTCAGCAGTTCATGAAACGCCTTTCAAATCGTTTTTTTAACCAACTTCAAAAAAAGGAGGAGGTTATAAAGATAAAGATGCATTTATTTGTATAAACATGTGTAACATGATACATAAATATGCACATATAGATGGAAACGAGTTTAAAATTGCTGGTTCAACATGTTTTGCCATATTCTTGATTTTTGTTATCAATTCAACTGTTTTTTTTTTAAATGTTTGTTACTTCATAACTTTTGACTAGGTGGAACCGATTTTGATTTGATTTGAAAGCTGGTGGTTCCCGTGTGGTCCCATTTTAATTTGGTTCCTTCCATTCGGAAATGGGATCTATGTGAAAACCATATGTCTTAAATTTGCATTAAGAATTTGGGCGACAAATGAACGAATAACGCGATTAGATTAGTGCGGGGTATCTACTATAACTAAAAAGTTAAAAATAAAAACTTTTTACAAAAAAAATAACAACCGACATCTTTTTTTTTTAGGAAGTCGGTTGTTATTTTTTTTTGTAAAAAGTTTTTTTGACTCTGCTGTGAAGCTCCCCAATCTCCTGATCGCGACAGCCGCCCGCTACACTCCCTGCCGCATTAGTAAAATTCGACGACCGAGGAATACTCTAACTATGCCCCATGACGCTACAACCCTTCTCCAGGAGAGTAGTAAACTAACTAGCACACTCAAGACACACAGACACAAACCGCCGTCCTTCCGTCCTCGCGCCGAGGTCCACCGCGACGCTCCAATCCATGTCCGCCCCGACCAATGTTATATTCTCTTTGGCGTCGGGGCCTTGCTGGAACCAGCCCGTGCCGCTGAGCCTGTAGCTTTAAATTCTTCCCTAAATACAAGTCATTCCAATCCAACACGTCTCTTGCTGCCCTCGACCAGCGATGCCTTAAGCCGAGGTCTGTACCCCACAGGGGGTGCCTTTAGCGAGTAGTCACAGATAGTTTATAACCTGGATTAACACTGATAAAATGACAATATCTATTACAGGTGACAGATGCATCAAAGATGGTGCTCCAGGAATTTGTGTCAGTTTAAGGGCATGCAAACCTGCTCTAGAAGACCTCAAACACCAGCGACCTCCTCAGGTAACTTCCCACTGCTGGGAACATCTCACCATCTGCCTAGCCTTTTCTTAACTATGTTGAGGTCGGCTTCCAGTCCAACCGGATGCAGCTGAGTACCAGTATTTTACATGGAGCGACTGCCTATCTGACCTCCACAACCCAGTTACTGGGTAATACGATACCCCTTGGTGAGACTGGTTGTCTTCTGACGACCCGTAACGACTGTCTAAGATCTACGAAAGACCGCCGGCACCAACGACTTAACCTGCTTTCCGAGGGACAGAAGGGTCTTGGTATGTAAAGATGGTCACCCATCCACGGACCAACCGCGGCAAGCGTAGCTAAACCTGAACGATCGACCCGTGCGGCTGTTATTACTTAGCCACAAGCCCTGGGAACATCTACAGGATCAAATATTAAATCAGCCGGCAATATTTTACAAACGTGTTGGGTATCAACGGCCCACTCCCTCGAACAGAGGAGGCCTATGAAACATTATCATTTAATTCCGCTAATTTTGTCGTAATAAAATAGTCCTTCAGACCGTATTTCGGCCATGGCGGTCAATCTCAACGGAGACTAGCCATCGGCGCGGGAGATATTATAGTGCAGGCGTGTGTGCGCAGACACAGGGGAACTCACTCTTCCCTTACTCTCATAGTCCGATGGGACGGCAATCCGACACGACCGGAGAGAGATCATGCGCAGGCCCAGCGGCTAAACTTGATTTTAACCGACTTCAAAAAAAGGAGGAGGTTATCAATTCGACTGTATTCAAAAAAAAATATATATGTTTGTTATCTCATAACAGTCATAACTTTTGACTGGGTGAACCGATTTTGATGTTTTTTTTTTTTTAATTTGAATACTGGTGCTTCCCGAATGGTCCCATTTTAATTTGGTTTCATTTGGACAATGGGATCTATGTGAAAACCATATAAGGCTTAAATTTACATAAAGTATTTGCGCGACAAATGAACGAATAACGCGATTAGATTAGTGCGGGGTATCTACCATAACTAAAAAGTTAAAAATAAAAACTTTTTACAAAAAAAAAAACAACCGACTTCCTTAAAAAAAAAACACTACAAAGTAAAAAATAACTTTAATTTCGGAAGTCAGTGGCAAAAAACCTTAAATACAGATCCTAAGACACCGAATTCCGAAATTAAAGTTATTTTTGACTTTGTAGTGTTTTTTTAAGGAAGTCGGTTGTTATTTTTTTGTAAAAAGTTTTTTTTAGGCACGGTCAACTTCCAAACTCCGGGCTATTACTAAGCAAAACCTAAGGGGAAAACCCAATAACACTTTGGCCGACCAGGGAAGCAAGCACAGGACCCCACGCTCAGCAGTCGTGCTTGCGACCACGAGACCAAAGGAGCAGTTTTTTATCTCCATATATTGTTATAGTGAATGTGATAGTTTAATAGTTAGTATGTTTGAAGCTCAATTACGCAGACAACTGAATAGATTTAGATCAAATTTGACACAGATAGTTTAAAACAAAAATAACTTTTATCCCGCTAAATGACATGGCTTAAGGCAGACAAAGTAAGTAAAAGTAGTAAAGGTGTATAAATAAATGTAATAACGTCAATAATATTGACTTAATTGATGATTAACTCAATTTAAAAAATCTTTAGTTTTTCCTGTTGAGGTCGTCAATGTGAGTCACAAACAAAAGATTCTTGTAGTTATGAGTGAAATAAATAATTTTCCTTCCTTTTTTAAGCTGACACGACATTGTTAAAGCATTTATTATTCATGAAATGTTGCGTATTTGTCGGGTAGTCTGTGGGTAAAGAAAACAGACCAAAACAATAAGTATTTTGCCAGTTATTGAGATGTAATAAGAGGCATTATAATATAATAAATAAACTATTTATTTCTCTTTCACAAAGGCTCCTTAAAATTACGAAGAAAAAACATCATTATAAATCCTCTGTGGGAGATTGCTATCTGCACTAGGAAAACCTGTCACACAGATTACCAGGCCCCTCCCCCCAAAATCAGTGTTAACTGTTAAAGGATTCAATATTAGCGATAATATTACGAAATAAAATTATTTTAACCTATGGCAGGAGAACACATACCATTATCTACCTATTTACCAAATTACTTTATTCATTGCCTTCAACATAACATCGTTTTGAGAAAGTACTGCTTAATACCTGTTTGTAAATAACTATGAATATTCAAAGTTTTCATCTAAGGAAATAATCAAACTCATGTATTAATTCGGTTTAAATTATCGACATCATGATGTTCGCCTAACAGAATTCTTTTACTAAGATGCCGCAACGTATCTTGCTATGACATTTCCGTCAGGCGTTGGGAGCTTTCAAGATTTTTATTTTCTTATTTCAATCGGTTTGTGGTCATTTGTAAAATGTGTGGATGGATGATGGATTTAAAGTCAGTCTGTATAGTTATACACGCTAGCGACCCGTTTGGGCACTGTTAGGGTTTAATAGGTACGCCAAAATTTTTTCAATGCGCATGCTGATAATTTTAGAACTTTAACATTGTAAGTTATTAAGTAGTGGTGGTACAGGTAGTGGTACACGAATTGTTTATGAGGTGTGTCCGTGTATATTACTTTTTTATACAAAGATGTACTTACATTGCACACTATCTAACAAAACTAAAGAGAAAGACTTCTGATGCCGACACTAAAACTATTTTTCAGACTTTTCGTGTTTTTATGAAATTTATTATATTTTCCTCGCTGCGTCCTGCTCGTACATTTTATGACCTCAACAGACACGCGTTTGCGAACGTAAAAGTCTCACAGCGGGTATTTTTCGCGCACGAGGATATTCAACACCCTGCCAGGGTCGCGAGATTTGTTTGAGAGAGATACCGTGACCCTGGCACAGTCAACTGAAGGAACACGGGTGGGTTTTAGTCAGTAAAAATCTGACACACCCCCTCGCTCCGCCCGGAGCAGGAGACGTCATTTGATGATTGAAACTAAAAAATAATAGTTAAAAAAAAACTAAAAAACACGCTTCCATTGAAAATCAAACTAAAAAGTAGAAAATAATGGAAAAAAAGCGCATGTCAGCGTAGTTTGTGACGTATGTCAGCGTAGTTAGTGTCGTATGTCAGCGTAATTTTGACGTATGTCAGCGTAGTTTTCGAAGACAGTTTTTTTGCTTTCCTGGTAACCCTGGCAAGGATAATGGCACAAATTTAAGAAATTATTGCATTGTCATCGGTCCTTGACAGGTGTGCAAAGTTTGAATGAAATCTGGTCGTTTAAAGTGGGTCAAAATCGCGCTATAAGGAGTCGGTTTCAAACAAACATACAAGTGAAGCTAATGTAAAGCGTGTAAAAAAGGATTTTTGAATGCACTGCTTGGTGCTGAGAGTTCCAATCCAATATTCTATTTTTTTGATGCGCCGGAATGTGCTCTGTAGGATTCTCAATCCTTGGTTTAACGCCGAGAGATGAAAATCAGTGCACGATTAGATTTCGCCGTGATGTTTTAACACGCTTTTTTTAGCTTCGTATGTATTTATATATCTGTTTACTAACTTCTGCCCGCGACTCCGTCCGCGTCAAATTTTTGCTCCCCTGACCCTTCCGAATTGCCTGCCAGTTTTCGTTCATATTTCGTTGTTGCCCCGCTCCTATTGACTATAGCGTGATGTTAAATAGCCTTCCTCAAAAAAGATTTTTTCAATTCGGACCAGTAGTTCCTGACATTACCGCGTTCAACAAAACAAACAAACTCTTCAGCTTTATAATCTATATACATCTATACAAATAAATAAAATTGGAGTGTCTGTTTTTAATATTAAGGCTCGTTCAGACTAGCGCAACGCGACGGTCGCGCGCGAATCGCCGATTAATATACGTAGAACAATTTCTATGAAAACGCGCGCGACACTTCACACAGGGGCGACCTGTCGCGCCGCGACACGGTCGCTCCGCGTCGAGCAGCGCGACAACATAAGGTTCATTTTGTGTGGCGTCGGTTGGCAGCCGCGACGACCTCGTCGCGCCGCGACTGCGGCGTCGCGGCCGCGAATTCGCCGCGACGCCATACAAAATGTACTAAAAGCTGTCGCGCTGCTCGTCGCGCCGCTACAAGGACGTCGCGTGCGAATCGCGCGCGATTCGCGCACGAGTTGTCGCGCCAGTGTGAAAAGTGTTGCGCCGCGATATATCGCAGAATCGCCTCCGCGACAGGTCGTGCGACATGTCGCGCCTGTCTGTACGAGCCTAAAAGATAACCACTTTTTACTTAGTTTATATGGATGTATACGCGGTACATAGGTATACCAAGACAACATTTTTTAAAAATTTTGTCTGTCTGTCTGTTTGTTCCGGCTAATCTCTGAAATGGCTGGACCGATTTTGACGGAACTTTCACTGGCAGATAGCAGATGTATCAAGGAGTAACTTAGGCTACTTTTATTTTAGAAAAAATTAACAATAAAAAAACTAAAAACACGCTGAATTTTGAGACGTATGTTAGCGTAGTTTGTGACGTATGTCAGCGTAGTTTTCAAAGACAGTTTTTATGAAAAACTTTTTGTTAAATACCACGCGGACGAAGTCGCGGATAACAGCTATTACCTATAATATAACCTGAATTAACACATCTTACCGCGGTAGTACGTCCTCCTGCGTTAATTTCCGACATCCACGCGGGCGAAGCCGCGGGCAAAAGCTAGTATTATACCTATAAGTGTATTTTATTGATTTGAAACTTGCACACTTAGTAAGGACCGATGACGATAAAGTAAATTCATAAAGTGCCATTATCCTGGGCCGGGATCACAGGGATAGCAAAAAGAAAAAATGTGAAACCCACTTTTGTAGATATCAAATAATAAATAAATATCTCAAAATAGCTAAATAGCTTTTCCATTATTGTTTACTTTTTAGTTTGGTTTTCTATTAAAGCGTATTTTTTTGTTTTTAAACACTACTGTTTATTGTTGGTCTAGAATAGTTTTCAGATTTTGTTTTTCTAATCAACAGACATGTTCGTTCCAAAGAGATGTCCCTATCGTCTGCTGTGTGGAGAATAAGGATACAACAATAACCAAAACGACAACAACAACAAGGTAAGGTCACAACAACTTTAGATATTTGAAGGTTAAGCGAAGCTAGCTACTAGACTTGGTAATAGTTTTTATATATTGTCTGCGCCATTAAGAAAATCTCATATATAAATGTAGATGCTTATGAGAATAGAAAGGGAGAAAAGGGGGGATCCTCCGACCAGACTGATGTCAAGTTTAGTGGGAAACAACCAGGCGCGGTCGCAGCCTAAAATTTTGGGGGGGTCACCATGAGTACTGAAGAATATTTTTAGGAAGGTACATCCTCTTTGGTCTAGTAGTCGCAAGCGCTACTGATCAGCATGTCTCCGTGGCTCAAGTGAGAACAATGTTAAGATAGTAAGACAGGCAAATCGTTCAGGGTTTCGTCTTTGGGGGGGGGGGGGGGTCATGACCCCTAGGACCCCCCCTTGGACCACGCCTGGAAACAACAGTGCAATACGTAGTTCGCATGTGGCGATGTTGATGCCGCTACAACAACATTTTGACTAGAAAGACAAATAGAATCGGGTTTCAATAATCGACTGCTGGCCAATACCTTTTCAAATTGCACGCCATTTAACTGAATCAAACTCTCATCCAGCTCCTACCAGCCACCCTGCGAAGATCGTAAGCTCCACCTAGCCTAAGAATGTGGTAATCTAAATATTAAGATTAGGGGTCTCTCCTCAAGAACAAGTCTACTCCAACTGAGAAAATGAGAGAGATGAATGAAGGAAAAAACAAAATTTCCTTGCCGAAGCCGCTGACCACAAACAAATTGGGAAAATGGAATGAATCATCCTGCCCGTATACCAAAAGAGTGAAAACAACTAGATTTTAGTATTATCACGAAGGACAGAAAACGTCACGTTACCGCCACCTATTATCGAGTACCGGTACAACAAGGATCTACCCGAAAGTTTTGGAAATATATACTAGATCTATCTGGAATCGCAACGCTTCCGCCATCTATGATCAAGTAACAGAAGTAGACGAATATTTACGAATTATCTAGAAATTTAAACTCGTCATAGCAGTATTCTCTATGCATTTTAACACCATACTGCGTTCCCCAACCCGCCTGCCACGCGTGGTGATTATGACAAACCCCCTCAAATTGGGGGAGGCCTTTGTCCAGCAGTGTAGGTACGTCTCTCGGCTGAAATTATGATGATGATAAAATAAATAGAGGACTGTCTGCATTGCACAAAACAGTTAGGGATGCGAACAAGTGCGAGGCACATGATTCTGATTAACGTTTCTGATTCCTGTATTTAAGACTATTTGAATAAATTTTTAATATTTTTTAGCGAAAATTGGTACAAACTATTTATCCCGAACCCCAGCTTGTAACAGTATATTTTGCAAGAATTCACACTCAAAGTAGGTCATGCTTGCTTTAAACACTTTGATACCATTGTGGACCTTTTGTTGTCTGATGAATAAATAATAATAATATCTCGTGCTTTCAGACCACCACCACCACCACCTAGAGCCACCATAGAAGACTATGAAGACGATGAGTGTGATCCACTGCCAGAAAAGATCAGTCCGCAGAAGACTGGAAAGAAGTCCTTTGTCAGTAAGTCCAGTTTTTGTTAATTTACTTGAACATGTACACAAAATCAAATCAAAAGTTATTTATTCAAATTAGGCTGAGGATCAGCACTTTTCGAACTTCAAAATTACATAAGACAGTCCCTCAAAACACATATAATATTTCTTTTTCTTCTCACTGCTCGATTAGTCGTTATCTCGGTAGTCACACCCTTTCTAACCATATTATCATTCACACAGTCCATCCATGGTTTCTTTGGGCATCCCTTACTCTTATATATATGACTAGCTTTTGCCCGCGGCTTCGCCCGCGTGGATGTCGGAAATTAACGCAGGAGGACGTACTACCGCGGTAAGATGTGTTAATTCAGGTTATATTATAGGTAATAGCTGTTACCCGTGACTTCGTCCGCGTGGTATTTAACAAAAAGTTTTTCATAAAAACTGTCTTTGAAAACTACGCTGACATACGTCTCAAAATTCAGCGTGTTTTTAGTTTTTTTAAACTATTATTTATTTTTTCTAAAATAAGCCTAAGTTACTCCTTGTTACATCAAGTATCTGCCAGTGAAAGTCCCGTCAATATCGGTCGAGCCATTTCAGAGATTAGCCAGAACAAACAGACAGACAGACAGACAAAAATTGTAAAAAATGTTGTTTTGGTATATGTACCGTGTATACATCCATATACAATTAGTAAAAAGTGGTTATCTTAATATTAAAAACAGACACTCCGATTTTATTTATTTGTATAGATATAATTGATTTCTATTTTTGCCATTATATAATTTATTTCTATTTTTGACAGTATATAATTTTATTTTATTTTTGACATTATATCTTTTATTTCTTTTTTTTTCCTTTGACATTTGTATCGAAGTTAATTAACCTTAAATTTTATTTTCTCTTTTATTCTTGATTTAACGACAGTGGTCCTCATTCATTACATAAATTCATTTGTTTCATTCCTTTTTTTGAGTTGTGTATACATATTGTTTTAGTTGTTACTGTAATAATTACGACACAATGTAAAAATTGTTCATGAAATAAATAAATAGCCATCAACATTCATACTCAAAACTTCCCTCACTACATTTTCCTCATTCCTATGTTCTCGATGTTATATCTATCTCATCATCATCATTTCAACTGAAATACGTCCACTGCTGGACATGCATATCTCCCCCAATATGGCGAGGTTTACCATAATCGCCACGCTTGACAGGCGGGTTGGCGATCGCAGTATGGTGGTAAAATGCATCGAGAACGCTGCTGCCCAATTTCTAGAAAGTCCCTTAGTCACCTGTTACGACACCCACCACGGGAAGAAATGGAATTATGTCAATCTAACCAAATTGTATTTTTAACCGACTTCAAAAAGGAGGAGGTTCTCAATTCGGAAGTTTATATGTTTTTTTTTTTATATGTATTTTCGGCCATAACTCCGTCATATATAGACGGATTTGCAAAATTCTTTTTTTTTTTTCGAAATGGGTTTATTCCGAAATGGTCCCATGTAAATTTCATATAGATCTGATAATGAGTTCGGGAGACAGACACCGGAACTCTTTAAAAAAAGACAGCAAATCAACCGCGATTTCTGCTATCGCATAAATATGCATTGTTTGTTTGGAATTAGTGCGGGGTGAATACCACAACTAAAAATTTAAAAATAAAAACTTTTTTACAAATAAATAATAGTTAAAAAAAACTAAAAAACACGCTTCCATTGAAAACCAAAAAAAGCGTGGGGTGCTTTTTAAGGTATTTTTTATTGATATCAGACACCCCACGCTTTTTTTGGTTTTCAATGGAAGCGTGTTTTTTAGTTTTTTTTAACTATAATTTATTTTTTATTTTTTAGGGTGTTTCGAATTTTGAGACGTATGTCAGCGTAGTTTGTGACAGTTTTTTTGCTGTCCTGTTAACCCTGGCAAGGATAATGGCACAAATTTATGAAATTATTGCATTGTCATCGGTCCTTGACAGGTGTGCAAAGTTTGAATGAAATCTGGTCGTTTAAAGTGGGTCAAAATCGCGCTATAAGGAGTCGGTTACAAACAAACATACAAACATACAAATATACAAACATACAAACATACAAGTGAAGCTAATATAAAGCGTGTAAAAAAAAAACAACCGACTTCGTTAAAAACACTGCAAAGTGAAAAATAACTTTAATTTCGGAAGTCGGTGGCAAAATAACCATAAATACAGATTCTAAGACACCGACTTCCGAAATTAAAGTTATTTTTCACTTTGCAGTGTTTTTAACGAAGTCGGTTGTTTTTTTTTTTTGTAAAAAAGTTTTTTTATTTCAGAATGCATAGATTATCAGCAGAAGTACGTATACCCTTGTGAGGTTGGAGTAGACCTCCTTGGAGACGTCAGCCGCCAAGAGCACTGTTACCACAAAACTGATCAGCTCGTCATTGGTGGGACTGATGCTGAGAAGTACGAGTTCCCTCATATGGTAAGATATAGCCTCCATAAGGGGTGCAACTTAAATGGACAGCTATGGAAAATTATTTACGAGATTCACAGACTGTTATAGTTTGCTTTGACCCCATGACCAGAAGCTTGAAAAATCTGAAATTGAGTTATCCCAGAAAATAACTGTTCTGCCGGAGAACTGCCATTTCAGCTTGCTATTTTTAATAATTACCTAGGTACTTGTTTTATTTATTTTACGTCAGTGCACATTTACGACCTCGAGTCGTAACAGCTATGTGAACATAATTCAGCATTGCATATGTAAGCTGTCACGCCTTTTTATGCAAGGACGCTTTTATTTTGGTATTATGTTATGTTTACATTTTTAACCGACTTCAAAAAGGAGGAGGTTCTCAATTCGGATGTTTTTTTTTTTTTTAAATGTATGTTCGACCATAACTCCGTCATTTAAAAACGGATTTGCAAAATTCTTTTTTTGTTTGAAAGGAGTTTATTCCGAAATGGTCCCATATAAATTTCATATAGATCTGATGATGAGTTCCAGAGATAGACACCGGAACTCTTTAAAAAATGACAGCAAATCAACCGCGATTTCTGCTATCGCATAAATATGCATTGTTTGTTTGGAATTAGTGCGGGGTGGATACCACAACTAAAAATTTAAAAATAAAAACTTTTTACAAATAAACAACCGACTTCCTTAAAAACACTACAAAGTGAAAAATAACTTTAATTTCGGAAGTCGGTGGCAAAAAAACCATAAATACAGATCCTAAGACATCGACTTCCGAAATTAAAGTTATTTTTCACTTTGTAGTGTTATAAGTCGGTTGTTTTTTTTGTAAAACGTTTTTATATACTTAAGTATAGTGTTCAATAACACAGCCCGACGTGACTCTTGCTCCTTGAATGAGAGTAGTCATTCTCCGTAGATTTTGGGTCACTGAATTCAAATTAGGCCTCGGAATTGCTCCATCACATCACATTTTTTGGATATCCTAATCTAAAAGTGCAAAAGACACGATTTTAGCGTGTTTTCACGGTTATGTAGCATCGCGACAAATTTAGCTATCGAAAAAATAAGTACACACAATGCTTTATAGTGTGCGTAAAATTGTTTTATACATGAATTGTTCAACGGCTATGAACTAACGATACACAAGTAGAATCAACTCAACTTCTTTGGCTGCTAAGTTCTACATCATTTAAAATGCTACTTAATGTAAAAATCTTTTAATATGCTATTCTATAAAAACTTTTTAACAAAAAATTAAACCGCTGAAAAAACTGAAAAGCAAAAAATAATAAACCTTAAAATTATGAGTCGGCGCTTTGAGTGATCTTTGTTCATTGATTTTTCAGCGCCGACTCAAAATTTTAAGGTTTATTATTTTTTGCTTTTCAGTTTTTTCGGCGGTTTAATTTTTTGTTAAAAAGTTTTTATTTTACATTTTTTTGTGGTTTTAATGTACTAATAATACTTGGCTAGGTATACCCTATCCAATGAAAAAAGAATGATCAAAATCGGACTACTCTGTATAAAGTTATGCGTGGTAATACATTACAATCACTGAGTTAACAATCAATCATCCCCTGTTTTCTGACCCTTAGGGTTCGATTTTGTTTTCCAAATTTATATGGGACCACCCTCGCAGTATACCCTTTCCAATAAAAAAAGAATTATCACAATCGGACTACTATGTAAAAAGTTATGCGTGGTCATACATAAAAAAAAATATATATACGCGTCGAATTGATAACCTCCTCCGTTTTTTTTCGTCGGTTAAACCATTGACGCTATTCTAACATAACCTCAGAATGTAATTTTTCCATAGTTACATTTCTTTTCGGCTTCTAAACGACATTATAAGCTAAATTGTAGTTGGCATTGTTAAATTGCTGCACAAAATTTTCAAAATCAAATTTCCCGATGATGAAAAAAGATATTCGCGCAAATTCAACGCCATTGGGAAGAGCAATGCTTATACTTTTAAGCCTTGTGTGTATTTTTTCGATAGCTTAATTTGTCGCGATGCTACATGACCGTGAAAACACGCTAAAATCGTGTTTCTTGCACTTTTAGATTAGGATATCTAAAAAATGTGATGTGATGGAGCAATTCCGAGGCCGAATTAGAATTCAGTGACCCAAAATCTACGAGGAATTACTACTCTCATTCAAGGAGCTCACGTTAGTCACGTTGGGCTGCGTTATTTGTTGGTATATTGGGTTGGCTAGAAGGCGTATGGCAAATGATTTAAGTTAATGTTCTGTGTCTCGTATTGGTAATTTTTGAACCCTACTATCGTATGGTATCAAGTTTATCTTACTAAGATAGCTGTGCTGCTGGACATTTTGTTAACTTAATATAATTTTCAGGTTTTGCTGGGCTATGGAACGCTACAATCAATCAAATGGTTATGCGGAGGGGCCATAATCAGCGAGCGATTTATCCTGACTGCGGCGCACTGCATATCTACAGATAGGAAGTGAGTTCACCAAGTAGAATAGCACCATCCCATTTCTTCCCGTAGCTGTCGTAAGAGGCGACTAAGGGACTTACTAGAGAATGGGCAGCAGCGTTCTTTATGCATTTTACCACCATACTGCGATCGCCAACACGCCTGCCAAGCGTGGCGATTATGGCAAACCCCCCCAAATTGGGGGAGACCTATGCCTCTTCTTGATAAATAAATAATTGAATCTATCTGTATAATTTTAATTATGTACCTATAATTCCTATAATTTACGCACCGCTGTTGGACATTATTATAATTATAATATAATTTATTTAGCAGATAATACAATCCAATTTTGTAAGTACTTACAAACCTACACACCTTAAACACTAGTGTTAGTACACACATTTTAACATTTGGCAAATTATATATAATTATTATTAATAATGTCAAAACAATTAATAGTGATGTCATGATAATCAATAGCAATGTCAAAATTATTCATAATAATGTCAAAATTACCATTAAAAACGTCAATACCACCATTAAATATGTCAAAATCATTAATAATCAAATAGAGACCAGACTAAAATGCAAACAGTACAGACAAGGACAACAACATTATTTCAAGGCACGGTTTGAAGGAAATACTTGTGTTCTGGTCCTGTGTTCGAGTATTCGACCTTGCCCTATCAGCCACTGTGACCAAGAGGCTGTTGGGGCTGCCCCGCATCCGCCGCATCAGAGAGGCGACACGCTTTTGCATGATTGCGTAAAAGTCGTCTATTAAGGCTCTTGTATATTTAGCAATAAGAGCACGTTCACATCGCACCGATGTATTTCTTTTTCTTTTAACTTGTTTCGATAACGTCTGAAATGTCTGCGGAGTTTTTATTTATTTAATCACTAGCTTCTGCCCGCGACTTCGTCCACGTCAAATTTTTACTTCCCTGACCCTTCCCGTCGCATCGAATTGCCTGCCAGTTTTCGACAATTTATCGTCGCCGCTCCGCTCCTTTTGATTGTAGTGTGATGTTATATAGCCTATAGCCTTCCTCGATAAATAGGCTACACAACACAATTTTTTTTTTCAATTCAGACCTACAGTTCCTGAGATTAGCGCCTTCAATCAAAAAAACAAACTCTTCAGCTTTATAATATTGGTATAGACTAGCTTCTGCCCGCGACTTCGTCCGCGTTAAATTTCTTGTTCCGGGCCCTTCCCGTCGCGTTGAATCACCTATCCGTGCGATTTTCCCCGTTTTTGCAACATTTTTCATTACTGCTCCGCTCCTCTTGGTTGTAGCGTTGTCCTCGATAAATAGGCTACCCAACACAAAAATAATAACTCAATTCGGACCAGTAGTTCTTAAGATTAGCGCGTTCAATCAAACAAACAAACAAACTCTTCAGCTTTATAATATTAGTATAGATAACAGCACGTTCACACCGATGTAATTTTTTTTCTTTTATCATGTTTCGATAACGTCTGAAATGTCTGCGGAGTTTTTATTTATTTAATCATTTAATTCGAGCAACAATACTCATAGTGTTAGTAACAATGTGCGTACAAACTATGTTAGTAACACACTTACAAACAAAGACAAAAACAGAAATAGATTGTGACATCACTGCTGCAAGGTGACAGGCCCAGCTGAAACCTTGCAGCAGTGGTTCACAAACTCACTACCCAGCTTACTTGCTATCATAGATAGGATGCTGTTGGCTGCGTCGCACCCTACGGACTAGTTTTGCCAGCCAATTTAATTCAACCCTGTTTAAACGTGATACTATAATTGATAAAGCAATTAAAATATATATATTCAAGCTTTGTTCAAAACTTTAACCGACTGTGTGGCATTTACAGACGCCAGCAAATCGAGCTAAAACAATCGGTCAATTTCAACTTTATCGCTAAAGGATTACGTTCAAGGTTGATTGGGAGAATTGGACAGTTTCAGGTACCTTGATTTGCTGGCGTCTGTACATTAAGGCAACCAAACGACTGTTATGTTATGGTTTTTGGAAATTCGTAAAAAATATCAAACGTCCACCAAAAATAGAAAAAAAAAAAACAGCTGGGAGATTTACAGCATTGATTTTCGCCATCGAATTATGGAAATAATTTTTTTGTTCCATCAGTTTTCGATATTTATACCCAACACGTGGGTAAACTGCCAGGGTCGCGAGATTTGGTCGAAAGAGATACCGTGGCCCTGGCATATGGGCAACTGAAGGAACACGGGTGGGTTTTAGTCAGTAAAAGTCTGACACGGCCCTCCGCTCCACCCAGAGCGGGAGACGTCATTTGATGATTTCCCACCCACAAAAAAATCACGTGGGTAAAGTAATTCTAGCTACTGTAATTTCACCCTGTATACTTTCAGTGAACCAGTGTCCTACATCGCCATCGGTGTACTAATGCGAAGCGATGTAAATGACAAGTCCAAGATTTACAAAGTGAAGAAAATCATACCACATCCACAATACAAATCGCCATCCAAATACGATGACATCGCCTTACTTGAGACTGAAAAAGTGTGAGTATTTACTACATATAAATAATCATTCCTTGCCCAAATGGACCCTGTTAAGGTGAATGCTCCAAACCAGCCCGCGAAATTCAAAACTTCTTGCGTTTTTAGGGTTCCGTTGCCAAATGGCAAAAAACGGTACCCTTATAGACTCGCCATGTCTGTCTGTCTGTCTGTCTGTCTGTCTGTCCGAGTATGTCGCAGCCACTTTTCTCCGAAACTATAAGAGCTGTGCTATTGAAACTTGGTAAGTAGATGTATTCAGTGAACCGCATTAAGATTTTCACACAAAAATAGAAAAAAAACAATAATATTTGGGGTTCCCCATACATAGAACTGAAACTTAAAATATTTTTTTTCATCAAACCCTTACGTGTGGGGTATCTATGGATAGGTCTTCAAAAATGATATTGAGGTTTCTAATATCATTTTTTTTTAAAACAATAATATTTGGGGTTCCCCATACATAGACCTGAAACACAAAAAAAAAAATTCATCAAACCCTTACGTGTGGGGTATCTATGGATAGGTCTTTAAAAATGAAATTGAGGTTTCTAATATCATTTTTTTCTAAACTGAATAGTTTGCGCGAGAGACACTTCCAAAGTGGTAAAATGTGTGTCCCCCCCCCCCCGTAACTTCTAAAATAAGGGAATGATAAAACTAAAAAAAATATATGATGTACATTACCATGAAAACTACCAACGAAAATTGGTTTGAACGAGATCTAGTTAGTAGTTTTTTTTTAATACGTCATAAATCGTAAACCACAATTTACCTTTCATTCAGTCAACACAAATATAAAAATTAAAAAAAAAAACATTTCATTTCATAAACGATGATGACGAATGATGATGATGATGACCTGCAGGTTTGTACGGAACCCTCGGTGCGCGAGTCCGACTCGCACTTGGCCGGTTTTTTTTGCAATTTGCAGCAAATTGCAAAAACTAACTAACTTTAATTACATACTCTCAGAGCCTTGTACGAAAAACCCTGTACGTAATTCACTACATTTCAAGGTATGCATAGATTTCTCAATAAATGATCTTTTAAATGATATATAATCAATCATACTATTTAGCTTACATCTTATCTTTTTTTGACCCCAAAGTGACACGTAATTTCATACAAAATGTAGATATCGTATGTATGGAATACTTAGCATTAAAGCAGCAACTAGGGTACTTACTGCGGTTATTCTAAGCAATCAGTATAAATAGAGTTAACTCGTACTAGACATAAAGGAGTTTTCGTCAATAAAATATATTATAATAAATAAATAGCAATTATTAACTTGGTATCATGAAAGAACTCCATTCAAGCTACATATTGAAAAAATCAGACCTACTAAAACTTGGAAGTTAAAGTAGAAGTAAGTAAAAATTTAATCGATAACTTTGATCGCCATTTTCTCAACTTTGAAATTTCCGACTTACTGCTCTTACCCTTAGCACGGCAGAATATTCAAGGTACTTTACCTCCCTGTGGCATATCCGTGGGACGCCCTGTATAGTTAGAATCTACACATCGAACTTTATATACTCAAAATAATATCTAAGCAGTCTGATCACTTTCACCAAAAAAACCTCTATGACACTTAGACACTACATGCACCAAAACACATTTAACGTTTTAAAAGAAAAGCAAAAAGATCCATGACTCTCCGATCTCAAAAAAAACCGGCCAAGTGCGAGTCGGACTCGCGCACCGAGGGTTCCGTACAAACCTGCAGGTCATCATCATCATCATTCGTCATCATCGTTTATGAAATGAAATGTTTTTTTTTTTAATTTTTATATTTGTGTTGACTGAATGAAAGGTAAATTGTGGTTTACGATTTATGACGTATTAAAAAAAAACTACTAACTAGATCTCGTTCAAACCAATTTTCGTTGGTAGTTTTCATGGTAATGTACATCAAATATTTTTTTTAGTTTTATCATTCCCTTATTTTAGAAGTTACGGGGGGGGGGACACACATTTTACCACTTTGGAAGTGTCTCTCGCGCAAACTATTCAGTTTAGAAAAAAATGATATTAGAAACCTCAATTTCATTTTTGAAGACCTATCCATAGATACCCCACACGTAAGGGTTTGATGAAATTTTTTTTTTGTGTTTCAGTTCTATGTATGGGGAACCCCAAATATTATTGTTTAAAAAAAAATGATATTAGAAACCTCAATATCATTTTTGAAGACCTATCCATAGATACCCCACACGTAAGGGTTTGATGAAAAAAAAATTTTTGAGTTTCAGTTCTATGTATGGGGAACCCCAAATATTATTGTTTTTTTTTCTATTTTTGTGTGAAAATCTTAATGCGGTTCACTGAATACATCTACTTACCAAGTTTCAATAGCACAGCTCTTATAGTTTCGGAGAAAAGTGGCTGCGACATACTCGGACAGACAGACAGACAGACAGACAGACAGACATGGCGAATCTATAAGGGTTCCGTTTTTTGCCATTTGGCAACGGAACCCTAAAAATTAAATGTATTATATTTACCTATTAGATCGATTGTGGATTAAACTTGATTAGTTGTACGCACCCTTTCAAGATTTCAATTAAAATTAAAACTTACGGAACTATCGCGTTTTATTTGCTTTTACTTTATCAGTTATTTAAGCCGAAATTTCGGACACTATTTACGATCCTTTGTCACAGGACAAAGTGTCCGAAACGTCGGGCTACATAATAAAGTAAAAGTAACTAAAAAATATGTGTTCCCTTTAATAAAGATTTTTAAACCTTCATATATTTTTTATTTGGATTCCCCGTGTAAAGATGTTACCGACAATTTCCCTTTTTGCATAAAAGATCCACAGGTATTTTTTAAGAAAATCAGGAAAACTGTATTCAACTTGCCTGTGGCGTTACAATTCAAATAATGCTAATTTACTGTGTTACCATTAGTAACTTTCCATTTTTGTATTCCTCTGCTTGTTAGTTTTATATTTACTCCTAAACTTCAAATCGTATATACTCAAAAGTCACAAAAAGTTGGTTGGATCTTTTCTGCTTAACAGGATCCAATTTATTTGGGGCCGGCGAAACATTTTCTTCCATACTTGGTTTCCCGCTACTGTTATAGCCATGCCATTCATACTCAAAATTTCCTCACGACATATTCCTTATTCCTCCATATTACAGATACCATGATAATAATTGTATACTTTAATTAACTGTGTGTTTTTTTCTATTAATTGAATTAAATTTTATTCGTAAACATCTATCGCTTTGTCAGTAAACTTTGAACATTTCGGACGCCTTTGGTTGCTTAAGTTACCTCTTTTAGTGACCGTATTTCGATAACTTTGATATCCGTCAACCGCGTGTGTCGTAAGGGACTCATTAGAGAGTGGGCAGCAGCGTTCTCTATGCATTTTACTACCATACTGCATTCGCCAACCCGCCTGCCAAGCGTGGCGATTATGGTAAAGCCCCTCAAATTGGGGGAGGCACATGTCTAGGAGTGGTCATCTCACGGCTAAAATAATGAAACAGCAATGGGCTCGTGTGGTGGATTGTCACCACACAAGCCCATTGCGGGAGGACTACGGTCCAGAGGGGTAATTGCGGAACTTTTTATCGGTAGGAATTGCTTTAATACTCATAGTTAAACAACATTCATTGCGTTATTTACGTCGCTGAGCCACGATTTATTCGAACAAATGATGCAATGGTTTAGAAATAATCTTCAATCCCATTCAGATTCTGATAAATTGTGCGTATCACAATTAGGGTGTAGAGAGGACGACAGCTCGGACACTCACCCAGGGTGTCGTCATAGGCTAATTTGAAGACAATATTTCAGGATGAATCTGGACCAGTTCACGGTACCAGCCTGTCTGCATACCGGTGACCTGGTCAATGACACGAAGGTCATAGCCGCTGGATGGGGGTATACGCATACCAAAGAGAAAGAGTTGAGTGACAGTCTGAAGAGGGTTCGTATTATTATTTAATATTGAGCTTAGTGCCTATGGCATTAAGTGTGCCTCTGTACATTTATGTGCTTGAAGTATTGAATAAATAAATAAATATTGGTAAATCTAATTAAAAGTTAGTACTTACTCTAAACTGCTACTGCGACTTGAATAAGGTAGTTAGATATATTCTCTTGCGGTTTTTTTTGTAGGTTATAACGATTACTTTTATCATATAGTACACAATTTTTATGTATCATCAATAGTTTTCTCAGCGCATGCCACTTTATGTATTGTATGGGCAAATTTAGCTAATTTGGGTTACATACTTGCAGTTTTCTTAAGGTTTTCTAATTATTTCAAAAGTAAATTATAGCCTATGTTACTTCCTGATAATTTAGCTTTCTATTGGTAAAAAAGTTATCAAAATTCGTCCAGTAGTTTCGGAGTCTATTCGGTACAAACAAACAAAAAAACATTTCCTCTTTATAATATTAGTCAGTTAGATACTCGTACAAATATGTAGAAATGAATCAATATGAAAAATGTGAATAAAATACAAATGAGATGCGTTTATTCACCCTATTTGCCTATTGCATATTCAAAGACTATTGCATATACTACTTCGCAAATGTCCTGCCCATCTGGTAGCGTTTTGTGACGTGTTGTTGAGCTCTCTAAAATAGGGTTGAGCTATACGATGACTGATACATACATGCCGTCTGTTGCCTGCATTGTTAGACTCACAGAGTACATTATTATATATGAGAAGGTTAGACTCAAATAAAATTCTAATAATATAATGTTTGGTCTTTAAAAGAGACCTTGACTTAAGAGTTTGTTTTGGCCTTCCTTCTCAGACAACAAACAAGACAACAAACTAGATGGCGCCGGCATTTCCTAGCTGACTGTTCAGCTAGGAAATGCCGGCGCCATCTAGTTTTAAAACTATTGACGTGCTAAATCTGTAAATGATCAATGAATTTATTTTGTAAGCAGGTTTGTACAAAAACTTTTACACGTTAATCATATTTTCAAAACTACATGAGTCGATGTTTCTTATCTGACTACTCTGATAAGAAAGGCCAAAATAAACTCAGAGGTCACAATCTCTTTTAAAGTCCAGACATAATCTTGGTCACATCATGTGAAGACCATGTAGATTGGTGTCCGAAATGGTGTCTCATAAGATTTACTTACATAAATAAACATTATATGAATTTCATTACTTTGCCCACTGCATCTTAAGGAGCAAACTCTAGTCGTATGTCTAATTGTCAGCAATCACACACACACACAATTACACACACACACACACACACACACACACACCGTTACACACTCTCACACACACACACATAAACACACCCGCCCACCCACACACACTGTTTTAATGTGTTTTAATTTCACAGGCCATCTTAGGGAAATTCTCAGTACGAGAATGTGCTGGAAGATACAAGAACAACCGTCATTTAAAGAGGGGTATCGATGAGTTAACTCAGGTCTGTTATGGAGACAGAGATCCACCTGAGGTTTACCAGGATAGACTAGAGAGTAAGGATACCTGTCAGGTAAGACGCCATCATCTATTTTGTCCGTAAAGAATAGCATCACCCTATTTCTTCTCGTGGGTGTCGTAAAAGGCGATTAAGGGACTTAATAGAGCGGACTCCCGGCCACCGTAGGCGCGAGCTTGCGGGCGGCGAGCAATGGGTAGCTCGCCGCCCGGTAAGGACCAGGCTCGGGTCGACGGCGCATAGTGTTCCACGCGCGCCTCAAAGAGATGTCAGCAGCACTGAAGGGGTCTGTTAGGACCGATGCCTGCCGGGGTCGCGAGATTGTTCGAAAGAGATACCGTGACCCTGGCACATGGGCAACTGAAGGAACACGGGTGGGTTTTAGTCAGTAAAAGTTTGAGACGCCCTTCTGCTCCACCCAAGAACGAGAGACGTCATTTGATGATTTCCCACCCACAAAAAGAAAGGTGTTTCAGAATAGACTACATAGTAAGGATACCTGTTAGGTAAGACTCATGATCAGCATCATTCAGGCAAGATTGAATACGTCATCATCAACATTTAAGCCGAAAGACGTCCACTGCTGGACATAGGCTTCCCCCAATTTGGGGGGCTTTGCCAAAATCACCACGCTTGGCAGGCGGGTTGGCGATCGCAGTATGGTGGTAAAATGCATAGAGAACGCTGCTGCCCATTCTCTAGTAAGTCCCTTAGTCGCCTTTTACGACACCCACGGGCAGAAATTGGATGGTGCTATTATATTCTTTACGTCCGGCAGCAAACGAAACAAATTAATAATCGGATAGTAAATAGTATATTTCTATTGTATTTTAACCTATCTTATTGTGATTTAATTAAATTAAATTAGTATCTTAGTTTAAATTATTTAATGATTGTATTCGTATTTTAGTTTATTATTACCTATGTAATTGTCTTTATTATTATTTGATTTTATGAATGTTTGATCAATTTTTATTCGATTATTTACTATTTGATTTTATCTAAACGGTCTTGATGTATGTCTACAAATTTTTAACACCTTCGACGCCAAGGATAATTTCCAGAAACACACTTTTTTTTTGTTATTTTATCTCCCTTTTCTCTTCTCTTTCTCATGTTTTTCAGAGTTTGTATCAAATGATACACTAGTCTACCAAATACTTTTGTGTGTGTTTTGGCCATGTGTATCATTTTGATACACATTGTGTATAAAAATGTGTGTGTGCAAAAATGATACATGGGCGCCGAAAATGTTAATTACAGTGTGCAAGCTGTGGTTGCCAATAATTGAATGTGCATTTTGTGAATGTTATATTGCTGTAATCTAATCTGTGTAATTGTTGAATGTAACATTTGTTGGCGATCCTTAAGTAAATAAATAATAATTTTCAGGGCGATAGCGGCGGTCCTATTCAGATTAAGGATGAAAAGATATGTTGTATGTATACAATTGTTGGAGTGACTTCATTCGGCGGGACTTGTGGGAACGGCGTCAAACCAGGCATATACACTAGAGTGGCCCAGTATCTACCCTGGATAGAAAACATTGTTTGGCCTGATTAATAAGTAAATGTTGATGATTCTGTTCTAAACCAACTGAACCTAATTTAGGCTATTGCTATCCTTTTCCTTCTAACGCAACAAGAAAGAGACGGAAATAAATAAGAGCTGTTTCTACGACGCAACTACATACACTTAACTCTCTAAAAAATGACACTCACAACACACCATCACAAACATGTCCTGATTTTTTTTTTTTTGATATTTACTTCATACAAAGGAAACGTGCACTATGCTTTTCCACAATTTTGTTTTTAATAATGAACGACATAGGTACATTATGTCTTAAATAATGGAGGAACACTGACTCCCAAGTCACGTATAAATCTAGTTTGGGAGCCATGGGATTTATGCTTATGATACAACTTCAGTATGTTTTAAATTCAATTCAATTAATTTATTTATTGTAAAACAGTAGGTACATTATTAGTTCTTATTTCGTAAACATTGAGGGCGCTATGTTTTGCCTCTAGGGCGTACAAAAGGAGTCATACATGCAATATAATTAAACAAGAAATTAATTTATACACATGAACTACAATTAAACAAGTACATTAATTAGATCACATTAAGAATTTTCAGTCACACTGAACAATGTAAATTACATAAATTATGTGCAGTGAGAAAAAAAAAAAAACGAAAATAAAAAATAAATGTCCGCACTTTTCTAAAAATGTCAAGGAATTTGAACGATGTCATAAATTAATTGGTCAATATGGAAGATAATATAATAATTGTAAAATAAGAAATGTCAGAAATTTTATAACAGCGTGTCATTCAAATATTCGGTGATTGAATAGTAGCATTTTTCTATTAAAAAAATCTTTAATTTTCTTTTAAATTTCTACAAATTTTCATTCTTAATGCTATCAGGAATTTTATTGTATGTAACCGGACCCATGCCTAAAATACTTCTCCTTGCTAGTGCTGTTTTGTATTTACTTGTACGCAACATGGTTTTGTATTGGGATCTAAGTTGAGTGGTTCGTTTTCTCGTGTCTACTATCGCAGGAAACAATTTCAAATTAAGTTTGACAAACACTGCTACTTCAAGTACCTATCTATAGGCACGGGAAAGTCAAGATTTTTAATGATTTGAAGACAGGCTTACAGCTATCAGTAGTTTTAAGGCCTACCATACATCGTATAGGTACATCTTTTTTGAGTTCTAAATATAGTTTCTCTTTCAGCACAGTTGCCCCAAAATATTATGCCAAATCTCAATACTGAGGAAACAATGCCATGGTATGCTAAAAGTACTGTCTATAAAAAAAAAGTAATGTATGTATATAACTATGCTGTTACTTGTTTGAAATACAGACTATTATTAACTACGACGAACTTAATTCATCATGCTTAAAATCAAGCCAAATTCAAGACAATCGAAACGTTATTCAGTTTGACAGTTCTAAAGCGTCATTTGTCCTTTTCTTTCGCGACCCGTCAGTAAGAGATAGCAATAATCTTATTTTAGTTTAGTTGTTGAACAAGAGAATCGGCACCAGTGACGGCTTTAGATAATATGAATGATTTTTTTTAAATGAATATAAATCATGCCAACATTTAAATCGTTTTTTATTCTTTTCTGGATTTACAGGGGCCTGGAAAAAATTAGACAAATCGTAATTGAATAAAAACAAGGACGCAATATTCAGCTAACCAATAATGGTCGCACGGGTCGATCAATCAGGTTAAGCTAATCTTGGTTCCCGAGATGGTGGCGCGTAGTGTACCACGCGCGCCTCTCTGTGATATACGGGGGGGGGGGGGCTTTAACACCTCACTCCCCCCCTAACGTGAGGAGGCCCGCTAAGGCGGGCCGGCACCAGTCTGGGATCGCAGAAGACATATTGGTTCCCGTGGTCCCCGACGTAGGTGTGGGACGAACAGCGGGGTGGTTTTAGTCAGTAAGAGTCTGACAGACCCCTCCGCCCACCCCAGGGTGGAGGAAATCCACGAGGATTTCCACCTCGATATAAAAAAAAAGCTTGGTTAGGTTAGGTTAGAACAGAATCTTTGAACGTGATTTTCACCACCTTTAAAACGTCGAATTAATTTTAAACTTTGCACACTTATCAAGGACCCATGACAATACAATAATAATATAAATGCATGCTATTATCCTTGAGAAAGTTACCAGGATAGCAAAAAAACTGTTTTCGAAAACTATGCTGACATACGCCACAAAATTCGAACCGGCCAAGTGCGAGTCGGATTTGATGTGAAATAATTGAGATACGTCCGTCTGACGTCAAGGACGCACGGTGACTAGAGGAAAACTGTAAACAAATTCTGTAAAGGTGTGTTTATAAAGGTAGTGCTACATTTTTTTTTCTCGTTAACTTTTTAAGTCAAGACAAACAAAATATTGCCTACGAATTTATGACTTAGATAGTATTTAGTACTGAGACCTCTCGTTCAAAACAATTAAAACAACAGAAATTAACTTCAGTTCAGGATGAATCAAGGTACTCTAAAAAAAAAAAATTGGTAGTAAACATACTTTTCAAAACAAGAAAATCATTTATTTATTTATCATCATCATACATCTACCCTTACAGCTAACCAATGCGGTAAATGCGCCTTAATTAATACTTTAACATAATTCCTTATAACTAATATCTATAACTAATAACAAACAAAGCATTCCTTGTGAATTCACTCAGAGAACAACAGAATAGGTCTGTCTCACTCGCTATGATGCTGAGCGTGCGGAGTGCACGCGTCAGCGGCGCCTCCTTCAGAAGGTTGGTCCTAGCACGCGGTTCCACCAGCAGTGGGGGCTGCCGTCATCGCCACACGTACCTGTCCGGAACACACAGACTCACCTGGCCTAAAACAACTGCATTATGCACCTTCCCTCTCAGTACTTTAAATATATATGAGGCGAGTGCAAGATCCCTCCTAACCCTTAGCTCGTTGTATCCTACCATACCTAGAATAAATAAGGTTGGATACATTAACGGGTAAAAGGGATAGACTCCGTCATAGCGCATATATAAATATCTTATAAATTTATTTTGTACCCTCTCCAGCATGAGACTATATTTAGCTTCATGCGGACACCAGATAACTGCGTTACATTCTACCTGGCTCGTCACCAATGCATTATATAATGCTATAATAGCTTTCACATTCGTGAATCCTCGGACCGTACGAACCATGAAACCTAAATTTCTATACGCTCTTTTACAGCAACGCATGATGTGATCCCGAAAAGTAAGACCAGTGTTAAATTTTACTCCCAAGTCCTTGACTTCTGTGACCCGTTCCATAGGCGACTCGTCAATGTAGTAGGTATGCAAGATGGGATTGTGTGCGCGAGAAAAAGTGATGGTCACACACTTCGATCTATTAAATTGCAAGAGATTTTCTTTGCTCCATCTCACTACCCTATCAATGTCCCTTTGTAGCCTGACACAGTCATCGCTGCTCTTTATCGCGAGGGCTAATTTGAGGTCGTCAGCAAACAACAGACAAGACGCGTCTTGGACTACTTCTGGTAGGTCGTTTACCACCAGCAGAAAGCCCAAAGGGCCAACGTTACTACCTTGACTTACCCCGGACCTAGTGAAATATGGATTTGACACGTGTCCCGCATATTCCACATATTGCTGCCTATCCCTCAAATAACTGGCAAAAAACTGGAGAGAGTTTGGGGTGAAACCAATACCTGCAAACTTTCATCATGCATTATTCTTCTCGACAAAAATAAAAAAAACCGGCCAAGTGCGAGTCGGACTCGCGCACCGAGGGTTCCGTACAAACCTGTAGGTATTCACGGTTTGTGCATAAAGTTTATGTTTATGAAATTAAATGTTTTTTTATTTATTTTTATATTTGAGTTGACTGAACGGTAAATTGTGGTTTACGATTTATGACGTATTAAAAAAAAAACTACTTACTAAATCTCGTTCAAACCAATTTTCGGTGGAAGTTTATATGTTAATGTACATCACATATTTTTTTAGTTTTATCATTCTCTAATTTTAGAAGTTACGGGGGGGAGGGACGACACACATTTTACCACTTTGGTAGTGTCTCTCGCGCAAACTATTCAGTTTAGAAAAAAAATATATTAGAAACCTCAATATCATTTTTGAACACCTATCCATAGATACCCCACACGCATGGGTTTGATGAAAAATTTTTTTTTGAGTTTCAGTTCTATGTATGGGGAACCCCAAATAGTATTGTTTTTTTTTTCTATTTTTGTGTGAAAATCTTAATGCGGTTCACAGAATACATCTACTTACCAAGTTTAAACAGCATAGCTCTTATAGTTTCGGAAAAAAGTGGCTGTGACATACTCGGACAGCCAGACAGACAGACATGACGAATCTATAAGGGTTCCGTTTTTTGCCATTTGGCAACGGAACCCTAAAAAAACGCTCATTTGATGGATAATAACTAAAACAATCTTTCATGTTGTCCATTAAAACTTATGGGGAAAGAAGTATTTAAACTGTAAAAGCACATCTGTAAAATCGGCAAAATCAACATGATTTCGTATACGGCTTCTTAAAATACAAGTTAGTTAGAAAGAGGAAGATATATGGGGGCGCTACAATCGCTTTCGTATCGATTGTTTTCGCTTTCGTTCTATTCCTTACAGCGACCTATGGTCGCTGATTCCTTAGCAACAGTCGCTTCACGTTTTTCGTACGTCTGAGCGTCGCAACCATTTGCAATTTTATGCTGTGGTTTTTACATACTTGTTAATACAACAGAAACTTTGTTACAATAACAATAAAAATCATTGTGTTTTAGAAGTAATGGTGGTTGTGTTTGTGGGAGTGTGGTGTCCTTTAAAGTGAAAATTTAACAATTCTTATTGAACAACTGCCTACGCCATTTCAGATTTGTAATTCCTGTATGACTTCTGTGTTATTTAGAATTATTTTGTGTAAATTCAGATACAAATGATTGTAAGTGACTAAGTGATTAAATTAATTGGGTTCAGATAGTGCAAATACATAGGGTTGTCAACCGTTGCTAAAATAGAATATTGTATTTTTTTTTTCTAATGGGTGTACTTTATAATCTTAAACACTTAATGGAGTACGCGAAAATACTATTTTTACATAAACCGACTTTTAGAGGCAATTGTTTTTTTTTTTTGTATTTTCCACTGTGAGACCTTATTATTATTTGTCAGTTACGAATGTGAAGTGGCGAGAAGAAAAATAGGGCTTTATATTAATTAAAAAGAGTTTCTGAAATTATTATTTTAACGTAGAATTAGGTTGTTTGGAATCCTATATTTCGTGTAAAATAAATAAAACTATTATGTAACGTAAAGAGGGCTAGAAAATATATATATTTTTTTCCTTTAATAATGGTAAAGTACTCTTTATTTACTCTCTCTGAAATCAGAAATATTCTATTTCTTCTAGAAAAAGTTGACAACCCTACAAGTACAAGCTATATGTGAGGTTTATAGGTCTCACATCTATTTATTTGCTGGATTGGAGGAACTACTATTCGGTTCACTTATTAAAACTCACTTTAAAACTTGAAGACGTATTTATTTCTTTAATCAGTCGCCCATGGCGTGGTTCTTACAACTAACTTAAAATTCGAACATGCCTATATTTATAGTTAAAACACATAGGTGCAAGTTGCGCCGACTGCGCCGAGTTATCAAATTTTAAATTATCCAATGACATAACTAATTAAGTTTTAGGTTTTTGCGATCGACTCCGAGTCCACCAATCAGAGGCAGGCAAGAGCGTCTCGAGGTTTGGACAGGTTTCGACACGTTCTGATTTGACCAAACTTGACTCCGGAATAGATCGCAATTACAAAGATTCTTAGTTCCTAAATTGAATAGAATCAAACTATATCTAAACTAACTTATAGGTGCTATTATTTACATTGATCATACATAGTTACATATTATTACAGTACATAGAATGTATATTATCACATAAGCGATCTATGCTATGGGTGTCCTGTACAATACACATTATTACTTAATCAATCTATGGGCGTCCTGCACATTCCTCCCGCCGTGCGTCGTCCGCTGCTGGCGTCGCAGTCGTAGCTTCCGGTGCAGGATCGTCGTGGTCTATTGATAGCACCACTATCTTCTTCACTGCACGTCGCAGGATACCTCCTTTCGTCGATACGTCCACTGTGCGCACCACTCCATCAGGGCCGGGGAATGTAGCACAGATGCGTCCTCTGATCCACATGTTTCTTGGGAGGTTGCCATCTACGATGAGCACTAGGTCGTCGACCTTGGGAATTATGCCTTTAGTGTGTGGCTCTCTGCGATTCCTTAGTTCTGGGAGATATTCTTTCAGCCATCTGGCCCAGAATATATCGGCGAGCCTTTGAGCTGCACGCCAACTGGCTCGTAGACGTAAGTCACTGTCGTCGAATTCCCCTGGAGTCGCGATGCGACCTGGACCGCCCAAAATGAAGTGATTGGGCGTCAATGCTTCAGGATCTTCGGGGTTCACTGACACGTGTGTAAGTGGTCGGCTGTTCACTGTGTGTTCGGCTTCGATGAGGAGTGTGTTGAGCACTTCTTCGCTCGGGAACCGCTCGTTCATTGTGGTGGCTAGTGCTGTCTTCACCGACCTCACCATACGTTCCCAGGCGCCCCCCATGAATGGTGCCCCAGGTGGGATGAATCGCCAGTCGATCATCTTCTTCGACGCTTCCTCTGCTGTAGCCGCGAAGATGGCTGCTCGCAGTTCCTTTTCGGCGCCGTGAAAGTTCGTCCCGTTGTCGGACCACAGCTGTGCTGGACATCCTCGACGTGCCATCATACGTCGTAAAGCCATGATCGCTGAATCTGTGTTGAGCGATACCACAAGTTCAAGGTGTATGGCGCGCGTTGTCAGGCACGTGAATAAGGCAACGTACCTCTTCTGATGACTTCGTCCCACTGTGATTGTTAATGGTCCGAAGTAGTCCAAGCCGGTGTAAGTGAATGGCCTCTGATGATGTGCTAATCGACAGGAAGGGAGGTCCCCTGTCATTGGTTGAGGGGGAGAGGCTGCCTTTATACGACATCGCAGACACTTGCTTATAATGTTCTTCACGGTTGGTCGTAGACGTAGCACCCAATGTTGCTGACGACACTCGTTGACTATGGTCTCTGTACCCGCGTGATGTAGTTTACGGTGGACGTGTTCGATCCATAATCGTGTCGTGGCGTGGTTTCCATCTAGGATCATGGGTTTCTTCAGGCGCTCTGTGATGTCCGTCATGGCGGTTATTCTGCTTTTCAGACGAATCTCTCCTTCGATGAATTCTGTGCACAATGGGTGTAGGCGACTGCTTCGTGAGATGGGCTTCTTGTTCTTCAGGGCTTCTATTTCTTCCTGGAAGGATTGTTGTTGTGAAGCTCTCAGGATCAGACTTTCGGCGCGGTGTAAGAGTTCAGCAGTGAGAGGTAGGTGATTATTTGTGACCTGTAGTCTCTCTTTCGGTTTGACCCGCACCATCTGCTCACCCCTTCTCCAATCAGGGTCGTTGCTATTGTTCTTCTTGGTTCTCTTGTAGTTAATATTCTCCCCTGATTGGCCGCAGAGTTGCAGGAACTGTAGAACTCGTGCTGTGGCTCGTAGGTACCTCTCCCAGCGCGAGAATCTATTGACTTTTGGTATAGCCTCGCTGAGCTGCACTTTCTTGTGTACGACGCTGCAGGTTCTTTCTTCTCCTGTGATTATGACAGGGTTCTTCTCATCAGCTGGCCATGTATCTGGGGGTCCTCGGAGGAATTCGGGACCGTGGAACCAACGGTGATCTGCATCATAGTGTTCGGGTACATCTCTCGTAGCGTCATCTGCTGGGTTCAATTTGGTCGGGATCCAGCGCCATTCGTTGGTGGAGCTATGTTCTTCGATGGCTGCAATGCGGTGAGCGACATATGGTTTGTAAGACCTGGCTCCAGTCCTGATCCATGACAGTGTAGTTCTGCTGTCGCTCCAGAACGTGGTTGATTCTGGTACTCTTTCATGTTCTTCCTTAACCGCTGTCGCCATTCTTGCACCAAGCACTGCTGCTTGCAGCTCTAATCTTGGAATTGACATTAGCTTCAGTGGTGCCACCTTGGCTTTGGCTGTTATCAGGCAGACGTAGGTTCTTTCGTCGCTGGTGACCGTTCGCCAATATAATGCTGCTGAGTATGCAGATTCGCTTGCGTCGGTGAATATGTGCAGCTGTAGTGATTCCGTACCGCTGAAGCCTGGATAAGTTCGGGGAATGGAGACAAGTTCAAGTGCTCTGAGATGAGCGAGCCATTTCCTCCAGCTTGCGGCTAGGTCACTGTCTAGGGCTTCGTCCCATGCTGTTCCACGACGCCAAACTTCTTGCAGTATTTGCTTGGCTCTGATGGTCACCGGCGATACAAGTCCCAATGGGTCGAATAAGAACATGACTATTCGGAGGGCTTCCCTTTTAGTAGGCGTGTCGTTCTGTAGGACGTTCTGAGGTATGCGTGTTAGGTTTAGATTGAAGGCAAGTGAGTCTACTATTGGTCTCCATATCAGACCGAGAACTCGTTCTGTCTGGATGTCGTCTTCCAGCTTGATGGTGTTTTCAGTCTCGGTTATCTCCCCTAGTGCTTCAAGAAGGGCGGTAGAGTTTGATGACCATTTCTTGAGTTCGAAATGTGCTTCGCTGTGAATGCTACGCACTGCTTGTGAGACTCTTACTGCTTCTTCTAACGTGTCGAAGCTGTTCAAATAGTCATCCATGTAATGTTTCCTTTTGATGGCTTCGACTGCCTCTGGTTGGTCATGTTGGAATCTCTCGGCGTTTGTGTTCTTCACATATATCGCTGTAGCTGGCGAGCAAGAGGCTCCGAAGATCAGCGACTTCATACGGTATTTTTCAGGTGGCTGGTTGTCTCTTCGGTCTCCTCGCCATAAGTAGCGGAGAGCGTCCCGGTCTTCTGGTCGAAGTTCTATTTGTAAGAACATCTCAGTAATATCAGCGGTCACGGCGATTGAGTGCTGACGGAAGCGCATTATTACTCCTGGTAATGATTGCAGAAGATCTGGACCAGTGAGCAGTTGATCATTTAGCGATATTCCTCTGGTCTTGGCTGCAGCGTCACAGACAATTCTTAACTTGTCCGGTTTCATTGGATTGAAAACCGCGAAGTGAGGTAGGTACCAAGTCCTATGTTCTGACGTGGTCGATGGAGCTGGTTCGGCGTATCCCTTTGACACTAGTGCTTCCATTTGTTCATAGTACCTCTTCTTTAGTTCTGGATCTTTATCGATTTTCTTTTCCACACTGATGAGCCTGTTCATAGCGCTATCGTAGTTGTCTGGCATTCTTATGTTCTTCTCTCGCCATAATAGAGCGGTTTGGTACCGTCCTTCTGTGGTCCTCCTCGTATGGTGCTGTAGAATACGAAGTGCTTTTTCATCTGGATCATTGATGGGTTTCCTTGGATTGACTTGCATGTTATCCATTGTGATGTATTCCTTCACAAGTTCATGAAGATCGTCGTCTGTGTAAGCATGTCTGATGAAGTTCACTCTGTGGCCAAGCGCTCGTGTGTGGCTGCCGTGCAGGACCCAACCGAGTGGCGTTAGTGATGCTACTGGTTGGTTCTTCTTTCCTGTTTTGATTTCTATTGTGATGAGAAGATCCCAGTTGTCTTGGCCGATCAGGAGTCTGGGTCTTGCATCTTCAGTCACTATATCTTTGGCTATGCCTCGAAGATGTTCACAATCCCTGACTGCTTCTCCAGGTATCCTCTGTGCAGCCAACTCTAGCTGCTTCACCGTTCTTGCCTGTAACTTGCGTTCAACTGTGTGACGTCCCTTGATGCAGAAGTTCACTCGACGAGATGTCACGTCGATTGTGGGTTCGCCATCGAAGGATGATATACGTAGTGGTTCATATGATCCTTCTGCTCCGATCTGACTGGCCAGGCTCTCGTCGATAAGTGTTACCGTGGAGCCATCATCCAAGAGCGCGTAGGTATCCACAGCTCCCGCCGGTCCAGAAAGGTGTACTGGTATTATTTTCAGGAATGACACCTTAGGGGTCCACGCTGAATGTACCTTTTCTTGTTCTTCGTTGGGGCACTCGGGTTCTTCTTTCTTCCTGTCGGCGTGTAACATCTTGTGATGTAGGTGGACACAGTCGTTTATTTCGCATTTCTTTGGTTTACAGCTGTGTTGCTTTGTTCTGTATTTGAGGCAACGAAAACACAACCGATTCTTCTTAGCAATGTCCCATCTAATATCGACAGTTGCTTTCTTGAACTGTTCACATTCCACGATGCTGTGCCCCTGTCGTTCACATAAACCACACTTCGGTTTGTTAGTTTCTTGCGTGGCATGTACCCGTTGCTGGCGTCGCTGCGTGTTCTGTTGAGTAGGTTGTGCGGTTGCAGCGATGTTTTCAGGCAGGGCGTACGGGCTGCATATTTCAGCTTCGATCTTGATGAATCGGGTGAACTTCAGTAGATCAGGTTCAGTTCTGGAGTTCATCGCTGAAAACTGGTACCACTGTCTCTTCAAGGTAGGTGTGAGCTTCTCAACAATAGCTTTAGTTACTTCGGGATTGTAAAGATAATGTCCACAGTTCAGTGCTTGCAGAGTTCCAACTATACTTTCAACTTTAGTAGCGAAGGTGCAAACATCACGCGGAGATTCGGTGAGGCGCGGTAGAGTTCGTAGACGTTCTATCTCAGCCATTGCAATTGAGTCTGAACGTCCGAAGCGTAGCTCGAGTGATTTCATAACTTCACTTGGGTCTGCATTCACTATTAATAGACCCTGTACAGCTTCCTTGGCTAGACCTCGAAGGCTTCTTCTAAGTCTGGACATGTTCTCCCCTGCTGTTAGTCTATGTGCCGTCTCATAGTAGGCGGCGCGAAACGTGAGCCAGTCTTGATGAGCTCCGTTGAAACAGGGTAGTTCGGTGTATCTCGTGGGCTGCTGGTACTGTGTAGATTGCACAGCGTGCGTGATCGCAGCAGCAAGTTCTTTCAAGTCCGTCCTTGGTTCTTGGACGGTCATTGTTGTAGGCTGACGTGCGGTGTGCGTAGATGGCATAGACTGTGGCACCCGGGTCCCGGCGGCGTAGCCCGTCGTGTAGTCGTGATGTGGTGCCGTAGTGTAGATCGGTTGCCATGATGTGTTCGTAGTTACGTACGTCGAGTTCTGTGGCCAAGGAGCGGCGGGTTCCGCCGACGCTGACGTTGGTTGCGGCTGCGCAGGCACATAGTTCGGTTGCCAGGATGCGGTTGTGTACACTGGTTGTAGGTTCGGGTGTGGCTGCATAGGCGCGGTGTTCTGCTGCCAGGCGGCGCTCACTGGCAGCCGGTTCAGGTGCGATTGTTCGATCGCAAGGTTTGACTGCCAGGCGGCGATCACTGGCGGTGGGTTCAGGTGCGGCTGTTCAGTCGCAAGGTTCGGCTGCCAGGCGGCGGCAGTGCTCACTGGCAGCATGTTCTCGGGTTCAGTAGTGCTGACTCCCGCCGGTAAAGTCGCCGGGATGTTCCAGGACACGGCAGCGTTCACTGGAACTGCAGGTTCGGTCGACGACTTTACGTTAGATTCATGTGGTCGATCGGCGATAGCGAGTAGCTGACTTGTTTGTAGCCACGTAGTCACTCGTTGATCATTGCCAGCTTCCGAGGCCACTGAGGATAGATCTTCATCGGTAGATTCAGCTTCGACCTCGGCAAGGCGTGCGGTTGCTAGTTCTACTAACCTTTGTGCTAGCTCCGCCTTGGCTTTAGCTACGCGACGCGATTTCGACACTTTTTCACTCGTAGACTTCATACGGCGACCACTTTCTTTGTTCTTAGGTTCATCGGCGACTCTTTGTTTAGCTGTGCGTTTAACTGTTGACTCGGTCGCGGCGGGGGCCTCCGATGTATCAGCTGTCGTTATCGTAGGCTCCGTAGTGGTCGTCTCAGTCGTAGTCTGAGTAGTGGCTTCTGTAGTGGCTTCCGTAGTGGTTTCAGTCGCTGCTTCATTTGCTTTTTCAGTAGCGGTTTCGGTTCGTTCTGTAGCTGTAGTCGACGGTTGTCTACCCTTTTTCCCTGTAGACCTCGTAACTGGCATTGTTCTTGATGAGTTGTTATAAATATTCTTCAAATAAGTTCACACTGGAGTCTTGTTTAATAGCGTTTTCACTCGAATCCGGCTCGCGAAGGACCAGACAATGTGAGGTTTATAGGTCTCACATCTATTTATTTGCTGGATTGGAGGAACTACTATTCGGTTCACTTATTAAAACTCACTTTAAAACTTGAAGACGTATTTATTTCTTTAATCAGTCGCCCATGGCGTGGTTCTTACAACTAACTTAAAATTCGAACATGCCTATATTTATAGTTAAAACACATAGGTGCAAGTTGCGCCGACTGCGCCGAGTTATCAAATTTTAAATTATCCAATGACATAACTAATTAAGTTTTAGGTTTTTGCGATCGACTCCGAGTCCACCAATCAGAGGCAGGCAAGAGCGTCTCGAGGTTTGGACAGGTTTCGACACGTTCTGATTTGACCAAACTTGACTCCGGAATAGATCGCAATTACAAAGATTCTTAGTTCCTAAATTGAATAGAATCAAACTATATCTAAACTAACTTATAGGTGCTATTATTTACATTGATCATACATAGTTACATATTATTACAGTACATAGAATGTATATTATCACATAAGCGATCTATGCTATGGGTGTCCTGTACAATACACATTATTACTTAATCAATCTATGGGCGTCCTGCACACTATATGACCAAAAAATATATGATACTTTGATCGTGGGAAAGATGGAAGATTTAGAGATTCAGGTGTTTTAAAAGTTTTTGTTTTTACCACTAAACTGTTCATAAACAGTTGTAAACCCCAGTAACAGTAAAGGTATTTTTTTAAATCATGTTTTGCAGGAATTTTGGAGTGAGTGCAAAATGGCAATATATTACCATCGCATATTTGACGTAGAGTGCAACATGGTAATATATTACCATTCTTGCAATGACGCGCTCCATCGTTCAAATTATGTCCATTTCTTTCTAACAAACGATATTTAACCATTTTTCTCTTTTTCACTCGAAGCTTTATAAGTTTCTACATGCTAAAAATACGAAACACGCACCAGAAACGTTCATTAAAAGAAAATAAAAAATGTCAAAGTCAGTCTGTGGTTTACGCGGTCCGACTGATAAGCCGCACGCGAAAAATATTTGTTTTTTTAAGTTTTTGGCAAGTATTATTGAGTGAATTACTGTTAAAATGGTTTATTATGATATAATTCATGTGTGTGCAAGTGAATTTTAACCTGAGGGTAAGTTTAATACTTTTTCTGTGTGGTTTTCTTAACGCTGATAACAAGTTTTGAATTTTGTCAGAATGCTATCGTAATTTATTAAATTGTGAGACCAGTTCTCAGTAAAAACTAAATACTATCGCATTGAATGTTTACTCGACAATAGTTTTCAGCCAAAACATAAACAAAATATACTAAATTTAAGTTTCGATTAGATTTATTGTTCAGTTCCTCCGCATGTAAACAAACCAAAATGGCCGCCCGCCTTCTTCTGTCCATTCTCCCGGATTGTGATATTTCTTATCTTGTATTTTTTTTGTATGACTATTGAATAAGAAGTCTGATACATCATTGGAAAGGTAATTTCTTGTAGAAAATAGTTACGTATGATATATTTGCTTTACTCTAACTTCACTGAACAAAAACAAACAAGAAATGTAAACTGCGTTTTTACGTAAATGGGGATTACTTCAATCAATGTCATATTTTTCGGTACTAGATAAACTTATCAACGTAATTTTTACACAGTAGTTACAATATGAACTTAGCTTTCAGATGATAACAATATTTTGAATCTTTGTGAAAAGGTATAGTTGTAATAAATTATTTAATTTCTGTGAAAAATTGTTAACCGTGAACAAATTTTTCGAGGTAGTTGTACGCCTGTAAATATTTATTTTTGTACTGGGAAGTATGTTGTTCTTTATTTTATCGTATGTAGATATAACCCACCCACCAATAAAAGTCATAAAACATATACGTTATCGATTTACTTTTTGAAATAATCCTGTTTAAAGTTCACATGATGTGTTTTTCAACAGTAGTCAATGTTTACAGCTATATTTTAAAATAAAGGAACTAATTATCAACCAACACTCAACACTAAATGAATGGACCATTCATAATCTATTCATAAAAACAACACTCGAATGCTCTTTTGTAAGCCGAGACGGCAAATCTTTTGTTTATCTTATCGGCACGACCGCCCGCCGGGTTCCCGCCCTTTTTTTTTCGATGACAGCGCACTTAACGTCACTGACGTGAATTTTATTGCACTCTCAAGCGGTTAAAACATGAATAATTGTTTTTCAAAGCACACTTTCAAAATATCATAAACATACTGTAATTTGTAAACTGTGTATTGTGATAAAGATAGAATAAAATTGTTTAGTGAAAATATCGGACACTAAGAGACAATGATGTGGGATCTGGGAATTGAACTTGTACGTTGAAAATGTATCATTAACTTTGAAAAGAACATGGTGGACGAGATTGGTTACTGGCGTTGTTGATTTGAGAACAGTTTGCAGTACAAGGAAACTGGCGGAGTTCACCTCTGTAAGAGCTGCGAAAATGTTGAAAATTATAAAGAACCCAAAACCTCGTGTTCTGGCAGAGCGTTACAAGTTCCGTCAAAGACGGCAGAAAGACGACGAAGACATAACACAATACAAAAACGAGATTGAAGAACTGTCGAAAACTTGCGCGTTCGGCAGAAATTGGGACGAGAATCTTCGAGACCAATTCGTGTGTGGAATTAAAAGCGACATAATCAGAGAAAGATTATTCGCCGAAGAGAACGCAACGTACGCAGGGGCAGTAAAATTGGCTTGTGAGTTGGTAACGGCAGATGAAGAGGTGATCTTCATTGACGAGTATGTAAGCGCGGAGGCAACAGTAAACGTAAGCGCGGCGAGGACAGATCGTTGGTGTGAAGAGAGCGAGGACCGCGTGAGGGCTGCGCTGAGTGAAGACGAAGTCGGTGACTGTCCGGGGTGCGGCTGTCCTGGACATACCGCTGATGAGTGCCGCTATAAGCGTTATGTATGCAGAATATGCAAGCAAAGTGGACATTTAGCACGCATGTGTTGGTCACAAGCGAGCAAAAGAAGAGAAATGAGTCATAGGGTGAACCTAGTTGAAGTAACCGGGAGTGAGCAGCCGGGTGGGCTAGGACCCTATTCTGGTCCGAACGATCAAGGACCTATGTTGAGTAACCGGTTATCAAAGAAACAGTTGAGAAAGTGGAGGCAGTGGAGCCAACGTATTGGAATTTCGCATATGCGGGAGAGGCGGCGTCGCAGCGATTCTTACGAGTAGCTACGCCGTGGTCCAGCATGGTATTCTAGACTGTAGGCCAAGGTACATCTAAATTTTCAAGACGTATTTTAAAATAAGACGTAAGTTAGTTGTGTTTCATATTTATATTAATGACTAGCTGACCCGGCAGAGTTCGTACTGCCTCAGTCGATAAATAAAAGACCTAAACTTTTGTATAAAATAAACTTAAAACAAACAAAAGGAATCCTTTAAAACAAAACAAATTTTAAAAAAAATGCTCGGTGTGAATGAAGTTTTATTATTATTTTCGATTAATTACACATGATGTTGTTTACTTACAAAACAGAGTTTTCTTGAAATACTGGCTATTTATAAGGTTTCAATTTGATATTGACAGACACAGACAGTTATGATACAGTCTGTTAATCAATTCAAAGCTTTCTGACAAACTATATTTTTTATTTTGTTTTGTGGCGCGTAAATAAACAATGACAACGGTTTTCCGACCCGCGAAAAGAACGACGTGTAATTGTCCATGCGCGAACAGCGCGTAACAGGGAAACTCCAAGTTGATTCCGCAAACTTCCAACGACTGGCCTTGCAATTTATAGTCTTCGCAAAAGCCAGACGTACTGGAAATTGTAAACGTTTAAAATCGAATGGTAAATACGTTGGAATCATCGGTATACGCGGGATCAAGACATCCTCTCCTTTGTATTTGCCATTTATGATTGTTGCCTCACTGACGTTATTCATCACCTTTTTCACAGCCAGTCTTGTTCCATTGCACAGTCGAGGTTGATTAATGTGACGCAGTATGATGACAACTGTTCCTAGTTTTAACTGCAAATTGTGAGGTGATAATCCAGGCCAATCCAGTGAATTTAAAAACTCCGTGGGATAGTTGACTACGTCATTCTGGTTCATAACGGTGTCGACTGATTTGAAGGAAACCAACTGTCCCGGACAGGTTATGGTTATTGAACTGATGCGCTATATCAGGGAAAACGCGCTGAATAAGCTCCTCTTTTGAGTCTGTGATGTGACAGAAATCTGTGGGTAATGTGATGAATCCGGTCGAAGTGTCCACTGCGACTTTATTATTTCCAATGTCTAACAACTGCTTCACAAACACATTTGCAGTTTCATGTTGTTGCAAAAATCTTCGCATGTTTGTTGTTAATCGGAGTGTCTTTACGTACCGCCACAAATATGATGATTCCAGGCATGCGTTTAGTTCATCAGCAACAGTTGATCGGGGAATAACTGGAAGAGTCTGACAAAAATCACCTGACAACAGAATCATAGCTCCACCAAAAATATTTTGGTTGTCACGAAGATCTTTCAACGTTCTGTCCAGTGCTTCCAGTGACCTCTTATGGGCCATTGACTGGCCTGTTAGTCTAGTGGTTAGTGACCCGACCGCTAAGACTGAGGTCGTGGGTTCGATTCCCACCCAGGCCAAAATCTTTGTGTGATGAGCACGATCATTTTTTCTGTCTGTCCTTGTGTATGTTCTTTCATTAGCCTTGCTCAAATCTTAACCATTCCCCCATTTCTGCAGATTGGGTTATAAATGCTTTTGCAGCAATGTAAATATTTCTTTATAATCCAAAGCTGGCTTTGATGGACTTGCTTAATTAAATAATAGCTGATACATATATGTTCCTAGATCGAAAGAAAGAAAAATAGTTTATTCTGCACAAACAAAACTACAACATAAAATAAAAAATAGTTACAAAAAAGAAAAATGCACACGTACAAGGTAGCCAAAAGCCCCGTATTCAAGATACAAAAAGTTGTACAATGTTATCTATGGCTCATTGATGTCACGGCTACGGACCAAAGACATTTTTTTTTTTTTGGTTCTTTTCGTCCCTCTTTGGGACAGGCACGGACCAAAGACAATACAAAACATAAATCTGCGTTATGACACTGACAGTAATTATATAATAAAAAACAAAACAAAAACAAAATTGCCGGATGCAGAGTGCATTTCTGGCTAGTTTTGTGACAAATATACCACAAAAATAAGAATACTTGATCCGTGCGTCGTATCTGCTGCGACGTCAGACGAATCTATCGTCAGCAGCTGATTTTCAGCAATTACCTTTCCTCATCTTTTCCCATGGGTGTCGTAAGAGGCGATTAATGGACTTACTAGCGAATGGGCAGCAGCGTTGTCTATACATTTTACAGGCATACTGCGATCGCCATCCCGCCTGCTAAGCATGGCGATTATGGCAACCCCCCTCAAATTGGAGGAGGTCTATGTTCAGCCAGTGGACGTGTTTCGGATGAAATGATGATGACGTTCAACTTACGCCAAACTGCCCCGTTAGTCTCGTGGTCGCAAGCGCGACAGTAGAGCGTTGGGTCCTGGGTTCAGTTCCCAGGCTGGTCAAAAATTGTTATTGGGGTTTTCCATTAAGAATTTCTTAGTAATTTCTTAAGTTGCTGCTGTGATACCCCCATGCCTCGGAAAGCACGTTAAGTCGTTGGTCCTACACCTGATCTTTCTTTCTTTTTTTTTTGGATGGGAAATCATCAAATGACTTCTCCCGCTCTGGGCGGAGCGGGAGGGCGTGTCAGACTTTTACTGACTAAAACCCACCCGTGTTCCTTCAGTTACCCATGTGCCAGGGTCACGGTATCTCTTTCGAACAATCACGCGACCCCGGCAGGCATCGGTCCTAGCAGACCCCTTCAGTGCTGCTGACATCTCTTTGAGGCGCGCGTGGAATACTACGCGCCGTCGACCCGAGCTTGGTCCTTACCGGGCGGCGAGCAATGGATAGCTCCCCGCCCGCAAGCTCGCGCCTACGGTGGCCGGGAGTCCGCAATCGACTCCCGACGCCCGGGGCGTCTCCTCCTGCGGCGGCTAGGGATGTGAGGGCGCAGAGACTGCCACTCCCTCACGCGCCCCGCCTCCTCTTTCGCGAGCATTACTGCTTCGCAGAAGGAGGTGGCGGCTTCCCATGCCCTCTCGCTCCATACCATGGCTCGCACCAGGGCCGGACGCGAGAGCCTGATCCCCTGATCTCTCTCCGGTCGTGTCTGATTGCCGTCCCATCGGACTAGGAGAGTGAGGGAACAGTGAGTGCCCCTGTGTCTGCGCACACACGTGCAATATATTATCTCCCACGCCGATGGCTGGTCTCCGTTGAGGTTGACCGCTATGGCCGAAATACAGTTGCCAGCTTGCTCATTATACTCGCCTATTATACCGATACCGGTACTGTGTGGTGTCGGGCGTAAAGAATAACACCACCCCATTTCTTCCCGTGGGTGTCGTAAAAGGCGACTAAGGGACTTACTAGAGAATGGGCAGCAGGGTTCTCTATGCATTTTATCACCATACTGCGATCGCCAACCCGCCTGCCAAGCGTGGTGATTATGGCAAAGCCCTCCAAATTGGGGGAGGCCTATGTCCAGCAGTGACGTCTTTCGGCTGAAATGAAGATAATGATGCCACAAATTCGAGCTTATTAATAAAAATTTGGGTGCAATGATACAAGATAAATAAAACAATTCTTAATTAATAAAAAAATATTTATTATTACACAAATATCTAACCGATACTTACATCTACTGTCTAGCAGATAAGTAAAATATAATAATAATATCTTTGGACAACCAACACACTGTTATCTGATCCCAAACTAGGCAGAGCCTGTACTATGGTAACCAGACAACTGATAAATATACTTATATATTTCTAAATACATACATATTATAGATAAATTACACCCAGACACAGAACAAATGATTATGCTCATCACACAAACATTTGTCCTGGGTGGGAATCGAACCCACGACCTCAGTCTTAGCAGTCAGGGTCACTAACCACTAGACTAACAGGCCAGTCGAAATATCAAAAGTAAATAAGTTAAAAACACAGAAACATTACGTATTAATTTAATCATACAACTGTATTAAAATACCAACAATACAAAATATTTATTCGAATAATTATAAATGAATACCTTATTTACCAAAAATAAAATGAACGATTCTTTTAAACAAGGTAATTATATTCATAGAATTAATAAATTACTGTAAAAAAAAACGAATACTGTTCCTTAAACCAGATACATAAATTCATAAACTCACACATTTTTCCCATGGGGGTAGGCAGAAACTACGGAATGCTACCCAATACGATCCTTTCATACTCGTCCTCGTTTAGGTTCATAAATCTGGTTATACACACACATCGGTTGCGACAGATAGGCAATGGTGTCGATTCTGTTGTATAAAACTCTCTAAACTAAACTAAAACTCACAAAAATTTGGTTTATTCCTGTCAAACGACGATTTCCTATTCTGAAATATACTAAAATGACACAACTTAACTATATTTTAGTTTGAAAGCACTAAAATTGCACTGAGTTATTAGTTTAGTGAAAATGACAAACTTGCTATTCTGAGTTTGCCGGTTTTAACCAAAAATTTTGACTATAATAATTTATTTTGACTAAATCTGACTATTTTTAATCGCGGTTAAAAAGGTGTGGAATAAAACTAGTGGTCATGAACAAAAATTCACACCAACGTCTCGCCTTCACGTGCAAAAACAGTACTGTAGAGAGTTAGAGATTTTTTCTTGCAGAATAGCGTTTAAATTCTCATAGCCAAAAGTAAGGAATTTTAGAGATAGTTTAGTTAGTTTAGTTCGGTGTACAAACGAATCGGCACCAATATTGTAATTATTTAGTATTAAGGAAAATCATTAGCCCTCCGGTCTACTTCTGTCTTCTTAATGGTCTCTTTAGCACCAAGAACCATGAGACCTCACAGGCTAGTGCAAATCTTGGGTTTCATTCGATGAATCGAGTCTGGTCAAACCACGCTGTGATCCGTGTATTTCATTTATTGACTCATTCATTAGTAATCATTGTTTCCGTTTATAAATACGAACCACCTGTTTGTGTGCAATAAGGATTGCAATAAAGATTAATTGAATTGAAACAAAAATGACGACATACAAGGTCAAATTAAATTAGCTGGCAATATTTTACCTATTGAATAATATGATATCGAAAACGAATGAAAAAAAACTATAACTACTGTTATATTATGCTTTTTGGATATTCGTAAAAAAGTATCGATGTTATACTAAAAATAACAAAAACAAAGGATCTATTACGTGTATTGACTTTTGCCCATCGAATGATGTTTTTTTTTTTTGTTTCATTCGTTTTCGATATTGATATGCAAAGAAAGAAAAGTCAAAGTATTGCCAGGTAATTTAATTTGACCCTGTATAGGTGTACACTACCGTCCGTTTACTTGTACCGTCCGTGTGGTGGCGGCCGTTAAGGGTAGCACCATCGCATTTCTTCCCGTGGGTATCGTAAGAGGCGACTAAGGGTCTTACTAGAGAATGGGCAGCAGCGTTCTCTATGCATTTTACCACCATACTGCGATCGCCAACCCGCCTGCCAAGCGTGGCGATTATGGCAGACCCTCTCAAAAATACACCGGTCAAAGTGTCGGCTCTTTGGGGAAGCCTATATAATATCTATAATATCTTATCTTAGGACAACCAATACACCGTTATCTGATCCCAAACTAGGCAGAGCCTGTACTATGGTAACCAGACAACTGATAAATATACTTATATATTTCTAAATACATACTTATTATAGACGAAGAAGAGAGAGAAGAGAAGAGTTTGTTTGTTTGATTGAACGCGCTAATCTCAGGAACTACTGGTCCGAATTGAATAAATCTGTTCTGTGTTGGGTAGCCTATTTATTGAGGAAGGCTATATAGCATCCCGCTACGAGCAAAAAGAGCGGAGCAGCAACTAAAAATGGTCGAAAACTGGCAGGCAATTCGATGCGACGGGAAGGGTCAGGGGAGCAAATATTTGACGCGGACGAAGTCGCGAGCAGAAGCTATTAATATCTATAATATCTTATCTTAGGACAACCAACACACCGTTATCTGATCCCAAACTAGGCAGAACCTGTACTATGGTAACCAGACAACTGATAAATATACTTATATATTTCTAAATACATACTTATTATAGATAAATTGCACCCAGACACAGAACAAATGATTGTGCTCATCACACAAAGATTTGTCCTGGGTGAGAATCGAACCCACGACCTCAGTCTTAGCAGTCAGGGTCACCAGTGGACTAACAAGCCAGTCAGTCCAACAGTGGACAACTTTCGGCTGTACTTATGAGGCGTACACCTCTGCCAAACCTTTTGGGGAGACAGGCGCGGTGTTATGTAAATACATTTATTTACACGCTATAAATTAGCTTCCCTTGTATGTTTGTATGATTGTTTGTGTGTTTGTTTGTAACCGACTCCTTTTAGCGCGATTTTGACCCACTTTAATCGACCAGATTTCATACAAACTTTGCACACCTGTCAAGGACCGATGACAATGCAATAATTTCATAAATTTGTGCCATTATCCTTGCCAGGACAGCAAAAAAACTGTCTTTGAAAACTACGCTGACATACGTCTCAAAATTCGAAACACCCCAAAAAATAGAAAATAAATAATATTTAAAAAAAACTAAAAAACACGCTTCCATTGAAAACCAAACTAAAAAGTATAATAATGGAAAAAAGCGTGGGGTGCTTTTTAAGGTATTTTTTTATTGATATGGCTAACTATTATTTTTTCTCCATTAAACATCCAGTAAATCCAGCAACCATGTACTGGGTGTAAGGGACAGCCCTCCACAAACTGGTGGGGTGGATTCAGTATATCATACTAAGATGACCAGTACAAGAAATTATTTCAGGACCGTTATGGGATTCCAATAAACCTGATTTGTTTTATTTCCTCACACGCAATGTATATCGGATCAATTCGGAAAGCCGCCTTTGTGCAATCGCCGACGTCGAGTTCGATGAACTCTGTAGTTAGACAGGAAGTGAACAGCTGATTTTATGCGTCGTTCGTTAGAGTGTTTCAACATCCATTGCTGCTTTTTTGATTTTAGCCGTATTGTTTACATAAATGGAGAGCTGCTTTCAGAGAATGTAATTTTACATTTAAATAAAACTGAAAACGCTAAAAAAACGTAGAAAAAAATATCCTGAGTAAAATTCCAGTGGAATATGATTCAAAATAAGGAGCTGAATGTACTCTGTCAGTTTGTGGAGGGCTGTCCCTTACACCCTGTACGAAAAGGCACTCATCCTGATAAAAATATAACATACTAGCTTTTGCCAGCGGCTTCGCCAGCGTGGAGGTCGGAAAATATTCCGCGGAAACGTACTACTGGGATAAAAACTTTTTTACAAAAAAAAAACAACCGACTTCCTTAAAAGCACTACAAAGTGTATCTTAGGATCTGTATTTATGGTTTTTTTGCCACCGACTTCCGAAATTAAAGTTATTTTTCACTTTGTAGTGCTTTTAAGGAAGTCGGTTGTTTTTTTTTTTGTAAAAAAGTTTTTATTTTTAAATTTTTAGTTGTGGTATTCAACCCCGCACTTATTCCAAACAAAAAATGCATATTTATGCGATAGCAGAAATCGCGGTTGATTTGCTATCATTTTTTAAAGAGTTCCGGTGTCTGTCTCCGGAACTCATCATCAGATCTATATGAAAATTATATGGGACCATTTCGGAATAAACCCCTTTCGAACAAAAAATATTCAAAGAATTATCCCCTAACCTTCTAACCTTTCACTGTAAGTTCCTATATGTACTGTTCACCGATGAGGAGTTCCATGCGGTATCTTCGAAGACTATAATTTGTTCACCACGGATGGATAGATAGAACCAGCAATTATTTTTGATCTTTAGTACAATATCCAAATCACATTACGTGTACTGTTTGTTTTTGAGGAGTTCCTTCGTTTATCTCCCAAAGTATACATCAAATCTTCACAAAATTAATATGGGATCACCTCAGGAGTATACCCTTACGAATAAAAAAAGAATTTTCAAAATCGGTTGACAATTGGCGGAGAAATCGGTGAACATACATAAAAAAAAAAAAAAAAATACATACAGTCGAACAATAACCTCCTCCTTTTTTTGAAGTCGGTTAAAAAGTACCATATATGTTAATCCAGGTTATAAATTATCTGTGTGCCAAATTTCATCCAAATCCGTTTAGTAGTTTTTGCGTGAAAGAGGAACAAATATCCACACATCCATACATCCATACATACAAACTTTCGCGTTTATAATATTAGTGGGAAGTAGGATTCTTCACACATTCTTCTTAGTTTGCATCTTCATCAAGCAATCTTTGCAGCAAGTCTTTTCTGTCCAATTTGTCACCAGCGCCTCGTGGCAGACGGTCGATGAAACGGACTCCGCCGGCTAGACTCATCTTGTAGGTTACCTGGAACAAGAATGTTTATCAACACGTCAGTAGTTTTCCGATGGGGTAAGTAGAAGAACCTATATAACGACACCGATCCTGCTCCACAAGGGCGCATAAATTAATTAGATTAGCATTCGTAAATATTGTTGGAGCCACTGAATATTTGAAATAACTTTTTTGCAAAAAAACGACTAACTTTAAAAAAAACACTACAAAGTGAAATACACAAAACTTTAATTTCGGAAGTCGGTGTTTAGATTTTTATGGTGTTTATATTTTAGATTATTAGAGCTATTTTTCACTTTTAAGTGTTTTTTTTAAGTCGGTTGTATTTTTTTTTTGCAAAACAGTTTTTAATTTTTCACTTTTAGCTATGGTATCTACCCCGCACTAATTCGTATACGACTAATAGTAAGGTCAAGAGCAGTGAAAGGAAGTTTTAAAATATCATCATGATTACGATAAACAAAGTGCATTAAATACGTATTATTGAAGGTAACGCAAAAACTACCAAGGAAATTCTTGCCTGTGGCTACTTGAATAAATTAAGTATTACAGCCAGGGCCTAAAAAAAATAAACTAGAGTGACTATTTAGTAACGGCACCCCCTGTGGGGTACGGACCTTGGCTTAGGGCATCACTGGTCCGGCCAGTACTCGGGCCCTGGCTCGGGAAGAGGCACGGCTCCCTTACGTTTCGGGCGACGCAGGTGCTCTCGGGGCATGGTTGCTTCGGGAAGTACCTGTGTCGCATAAACAGGGAGCCGGACGCCCGGTGTCGCCACTGCGTCGACTGCCGGGAGGATACGGCGCGGCATACGCTGGCAGAATGTGCCGCTTGGGAGGAGCCGCGTCGTGTCCTCGTCTCAGAAGTAGGCAGTGACCTATCGCTGCCGGCCGTGGTCGAGTCCATGGTTGGCAGCGAGGAGTCCTGGGACGCGGTGGTATCCTTCTGCGAATCAGTCATGTCGCAGAAGGAGGCTGCGGAAAGGGAGCGGGAGATATCTTCCGCTCACCCAGCCCGCAGCAGGCGCACCGGGCGTCGGCGGAGGGCGGACAACGCCCTCTTCCAGCCCCCCTAAATGGGTCCAGGGGCGACGGATCTGGGGACATCCGTCGCCCCCTATTGCTACGGACCCGAGATGGTGGCGCGATAGTGTTCCACGCGCGCCTCTCTGTGATGTATGGGGGGGAGTTTAACACCTCACTCCCTCCAACGTGAGGAGGCCCGCAAAGGCGGGCCGGCACCAGTCGGGGATCGCGGAAGACATATTGGTTCCCGTGATCCCCGACGTAGGTGTGGGACGGAACACCGGGGTGGTTTTAGTCAGTAAGAGTCTGACAGACCCCTCCGCCCACCCCAGGGCGGAGGACATCCATGAGGATTTCCACCTCGTGATCAAAAAAAAAAAAAAAAAAGGGCATCACTGGTAGAGGGAAACCAGGGACGGGCTGGATCGGATTGATGAGATTTAGAGACGGATTCTGTAGCGTCTGTGGGGTTCTGTGGGGATCTCAGTGGCGCGAGCTAGCTCGAATAATTGATCATAAATTAAATCCTAAGCCATTAGCCACCGTAGGGGACTCCCGGCCACCGTAGGCGCGAGCTTGCGGGTGGCGAGCAATGGGTAGCTCGCCGCCCGGTAAGGACCCCGGTAAGGCTAGGACCGATGCCTGCCGGGGTCGCGTGATTGTTCGAAAGAGATACCGTGACCCTAGCACATGGGCAACTGAAGGAACACGGGTGGGTTTTAGTCAGTAAAAGTCTGACACGCCCTCCCGCTCCGCCCAGAGCGGGAGAAGTCATTTGATGATTTCCCATCCAAAAAAAAAAAAGAAAAGAAAAGCCATTAAACCTAAGGCATTAAGTCCGCATTTGTACCTTTTTTTTGTGCGAAAAGTTTAAATAAATAATAAATAAATCCTAAAACTTATACACCGTGATATTTTAGTTGTCTTACAAAGATTGTCCACTCAATGTATCCGACATAATATATCTCTAGGCGTGATTAAAAAATTGTTACCATCAATCAAATTAAGATAATAAGTCTAAGAAAAATAAATAATGCATTAGAATTATGAAACATCCTGTTAATAATGTTTACGTATCAGATGGTAGAGCGCACCCAGCGCACGAGTCGACAAGATCATTCTATTTTCCATGAGACAAAACATCAATTACAAACTACGTCATACGTCATCATAATGAATAATATTTTTATTTTTTAGTAATTCAAATGTTCATTTTTACGGTTCCGTTGCCAAATGGCAAAAAACGGAACCCTTATAGATTCGTCATGTCTGTCTGTCTGTCTGTCCGAGTATGTCACAGCCACTTTTTTCCGAAACTATAAGAGCTATGCTGTTGAAACTTGGTAAATAGATGTATTCTGTGAACCGCATTAAGATTTTTACACAAAAATAGAAAAAAAACAATAATATTTGGGGTTCCCCATACATAGAACAGAAACTCAAAAAAAAAAATTTCATCAAACCCATACGTGTGGGATGTCTATGAATAGGTCTTCAAAAATGATATTGAGGTTTCTAATATCATTTTTTTTAAACTGGATAGTTTGCGCGAGAGACACTTCCAAAGTGGTAAAATGTGTCCCCCCCCCCGTAACTTCTAAAATAAGGGAATGATAAAACTAAAAAAATATATGATGTACATTACCATGTAACCTTCCACCGAAAATTGGTTTGAACGAGACCTAGTAAGTAGTTTTTTTTTAATACGTCATAAATCGTAAACCACAATTTACCTTTCATTCAGTCAACTCAAATATAAAAAAAAAAACATTTAATTTCATAAACATAAACCTTATGCATAAACCATGAATACCTGCAGGTTTGTACGGAACCCTCGGTGCGCGAGTCCGACTCGCACTTGGCCAGATTTTTTTTTTCTTATAAGTGTGTAGTAATTATTGGATGCATGAAGTGGGCTGCCGTTGTAAGACTATTAAAATGTCACGGTGTATACATAATTATATTTATAAATATTAAGTGCGAAGCAGGTGACTACTGCGACGACGACTAATTGAGAGGTGTGGAAGAAAACGACATGTTGCACCGACCCTAAGTAAATTGGGTAAGTGCGAAACAAGTCTTCCCAACTTAATAAAATAAAAAATAATAGTTTAAAAAACTATAAAACACGCTTCCATTGAAACCAAACTAAAAAGTACAAAATAATGGAAAAAAAGCGTGAGGTGCTTTTTAAGGTATTTTTTTATTGATATCAGGCACCCCACGCTTTTTTTTCCATTATTTTGTACTTTTTAGTTTGGTTTCAATGGAAGCGTGTTTTTTTAGTTTTTTTAAACTATTACCTATTTATTTTCTATTTTTTAGGGTGTTTCGAATTTTGAGACGTATGTCAGCGTAGTTTGTGACGTATGTCAGCGTAGTTTTCGAAGACAGTTTTTTTGCTGTCCTGGTAACCCTGGCAAGGATAATGGCACAAATTTATGAAATTATTGCATTGTCATCGGCCCTTGACAGGTGTGCAAAGTTTGAATGAAATCTGGTCGTTTAAAGTGGGTCAAAATCGCGCTATAAGGAGTCGTTACAAACAAACATACAATACAAGTGAAGCTAATACAAAGCGAAATAAATAAAATAAATATCTTAGCTAGGCAGAGCCTGTACTACGGCAACCAACTGATAAATATATACTTATATATGACTATATACATACATATTATAGATAAATACACCCAGACACAGAACAAATGATTGTGCTCATCACACAAACATTTGTCCTGGGTGGTACTACGGCAACCAGACAACTGATAAATATATACTTATATATGACTAAATACATACATATTATAGAAAAATACACCCAGACACAGAACAAATGATTGTGCTCTTCACACAAACATTTGTCCTGGGTGGGAATCGAACCCACGACCTCAGTCTTTGCAGTCAGGCTCACTAACCACTAGACTAACAGGCCAGTCGAAATAATCTTTCGAATTTAAGTTACGTCGTTTTTGCGGTGTCACGCTAGGTCTACTGACCTTTCTTCTAGAAACTGTGTCGCTACTTTTCTAAGCAGTAGGAATAGAATAGAATAGAATTTTATTTTGCAAATATGGGTAATACATAATAGTTGTTATGTTATTATACATCAAAGCTCAGCCATATTTTACCATGCGGCATGCAAACATTTACATCTTCACTAATATTATAAAGAGGAAAAATTTGTATTTTTGTTTGTTTGTTTGTAATGGATAAACTCAAAAACTACTGGACCGATTTTAAAAATTCTTTCACCATTAGAAAGCTACATTATCTGCAAATAACATAGGCTATATAACATCACGCTACATCTATGGGGAGCGGAGCAGTAATGAAATTTTTTGCGAAAACGGGGAAAATCGCACGGGTAGGCGATTCCACGCGATGGGAAGGGTCGGGGGAACATGAAATTTAACGCGGTCGAAGTCGCGGGCAGAAGCTAGTTATTTATATAATTTGTCCTTACATTTTAAGAAACAGATCAATTGAAAAATCTAATTATCATTCAATAGATCAGTTATAAATTATCATTAACAATACAAAAAAAAAAATCATTACAAATACAATTATTAAAATTATAAATACAATTATTTTCATTATCAATACAAATATTATCATCAATACAATTATTATCATTATCAATACAATCAGACAGGACCAGGACTAAAACTATTTAATCAGACTTACCCTGGTATTCACATGCTGGACCAGTTCCTCTTCAGTGGCACTACACCCTGGCTGCAGCGCAATGAAAGCTACCGGAACTTCGCCGTGCTTCGGGTGAGGTTTACCCACCACTCCTGCATCGCGAACTGATGGGTGCTGCAGAAGCAGTGCTTCGAATTCTGCTGGTGTTATCTGGAAATTTAATGGAGTAACATTAATTAAGAAATAGTCTTCCTCTTGAAATTTCTCGTCCCCCAGAACTACCCCGCCGCCTTACATCGCCTGCGCGCTTTGACGTCGTTTTCTTTAAACTTGAGCGACTGCTCGCTAAGGGCACCCTCCGTGGTGTACGGACTTCGGCTTAGGGCATCGCTGGTAGAGGGTGGCAAGGGACGGAGCGGAATTATTTATTATTTAGGGACGAATTTAAAGCTACAGGCTCAGCGGCGCGGGCTGGCTTAAGCAAGGGTCGGGGCGGACATTGATTGGGACCATGCGGCGGGCCTCGGCGGCGAGGACGGAAGGACGGTGGTCTGTGACGGTGCGACTTGAGAGTGCTAGTGAGCTTACTGTTTTCCTGGAGGAGGTTTGTATCATCATCGGGGATAGTTGGTAGTCAGGGTCCATTTTTAGTTACGATCTAATTACTCATTGCAATAAATGTTTGATTCAATGACATCTACGGCTCAGAAGTCGGTGATGTCGTATTATGGACCGTAATGACGAAATGCTTACGATGTAAACTTACAGATACATCATTGAACTTGATGAGCTCCTTAATCCGGTTGACAATGTAGAAGTAGTCATCATCATCGTAGTAGCCGACGTCTCCAGTCTTCAGGAAACCTTCCTCGTCCTTACAGTCAGGGTTCACGTTGTGGAGGTATGCTAAAAAAAATTAAAGGACTCGATGTGTGAGTGAATCTAATGCGTACTGGCACTTAGGCTACAGTCTTTTTGGGACGTCAGACGTTACCGACATTATGACGGTGACGTCAGGTGACGTGGTGTTGCATAGTGACGTCATCACGGACGACAATCACGCCGCTGACGAACCGTCCCCGTAGGACCGCTTTTCTAATACGGAGATCCTGCGCTGTTCCGACATGAATGGCATGGAGAATTTACTTATGCAGCGTGACCTCAGGTGGTGTGGACACGTCCTTCGCATGGAGGGTCACCGATCACCCAAAGTGGTCTACTCTGAGATGGTAGAAGGTAAATAGAAGCATGGTGTTTAACATGTCCATTACAAAGATGTGTTCAAGAGGCATCTAAGCGCTTGCGCTATTGATCCAACAGGGAGGCTCGCTTCAAATAGGTCATCTTAGGGCTCTACTATGTTCAAAGAAGTCAACTGGCATTTGGTTACATGGTCCTAGCCTAAAGTGGATCTCAAGCTACCACGTACTGGTGCGTGGGCTACGCGCACAGCACAAACAAATTCAATAAAACCGCATTACCACGCGGGGCATTTGGCTTCGTTTCCCGCGTTGTAGTGTTAGATCCACCCAATACCATGTTTAGCAACACCTAGTTAGAATGTCTAATGAGTGTCTAAGGAGTGCTTTCTTAGAGATCTGCTTACAGATCTCTAAGAAAGCACTTCTGTTTCATCTTCCTTAATGAGCAACTCGAAATCTAGATTTTTGAAATACATAATTAGTCTAAAATGTTTCACGGTTGGGACACAGGCCGCCTCTTAGTGAGAGGAAGTAGGTCGTAATACACCACGCGGGCCCAGTGCGGGTTGGTAGATGTCACATGTCTTCGAAATTTTGGTTCTAAGACATTTCGGTTTCCTCACGATGTTTTCCTTCACAGTTTTGAGAGCAGTGGTGATTAAACATGATAGACAAAAAAAAAATGTTACCTTTCATGACACTGGGTCCTTTGATACAGATCTCCCCTCGTTGATTAGGACCCAAAGGTTCCCTAGTCGTCAAGTCAACTACCTGGATAAAAAAAGCATTAAAATTTCTGCAGGCCCAAGATACATTCATAGACAAGGCTTATAAATGCAGTTGGGGCCTTTTTTTTTTTTTTTTTGATCACGAGGTGGAAATCCTCATGGATGTCCTCCGCCCTGGGGTGGGCGGAGGGGTCAGTCAGACTCTTACTGACTAAAACCACCCCGGTGTTCCGTCCCACACCTACGTCAGGGACCACGGGAACCAATATGTCTTCCGCGATCCCCGACTGGTGCCGGCCCGCCTTTGCGAGCCTCCTCACGTCGGGGGGGAGTGAGGTGTTAAAATCCCCCACATACATCACAGAGAGGCGCGCGTAGAACACTACACGCCACCATCTAGAGTCCTGGGGAATAGGGGGCGACGGATGTCCCCAGATCCGTCGCCCCTGGACCCATTTAGGGGGGCTGGAAGAGGGCGTTGTCCGCCCTATGCCGACGCCCAGTGCGCCTGCTGCGGGCTGGGTGAGCGGAAGATATCTCCCGCTCCCTTTCCGCAGCCTCCTTCTGCGACATAACTGATTCGCAGAAGGATACCACCGCGTCCCAGGACTCCTCGCTGCCGACCATCGACTCGACCTCGGCCGGCAGCATGCAGTTGAGTTCTAGTCTAACCAGGTACAGCTTACTATCAGTATTTAACATGTGTCTGATTTCCACAGGCACAACTTGTTCTTTTTCTTAGCGTGTCAATAGAAATCTAAATAGAGTTAGCCTAGAAATTGGCCACGACCTTAGCATTTACAGTAACGTCCATCAACTCCTGTAGCGTGTCAACGGCAAGACATGCTGGCGTGATATCAAGGACCGAATTTTTTGTGGGACAGCACCACATTTATACTCCTTGGCTTTCCTGGAAGTTTTTAAATAGACTCCGGCCTCAGGTAGGCCGAAGTAAATCAATAAATCAAAATATTTTTATTTCACATAAACCTACATGGGCACTTATGAAACGTCAGAAGCTAGGTGCACGGTTCCAAATTGTTGATTGCTATGGAGAAGAGCCGGCAAGAAACTCCACGGTTACTCTTTTAAAAATAATTGGTTTTTACAATGGTTTCAAAAAACGTTGTTAATAAAAAAAACCGGCCAAGTGCGAGTCGGACTCAAGCACCGAGGGTTCCGTACAAACCTGCAGGTATTCACGGTTTATGCATAAGGTTTATGTTTATGAAAATTAAATGTTTTTTTTTTATATTTGAGTTAACTGAATGAAAGGTAAATTATGGTTTACGATTTATGACGTATTAAAAATAAACTACTTGCTAGATCTCGTTCAAACCAATTTTCGGTGGAAGTTTACATGGTAATATACATCATATATTTTTTTTTTTAGTTTTATCATTCCCTTATTTTAGAAGTTACGGGGGGGGGGACACATTTTACCACTTTGAAAGTGTCTCTCGCGCAAACTATTCAGTTTAGAAAAAAATTATATTAGAAACCTCAATATGATTTTGAAGACCTATTCATAGATACCCCACACGTATGGGTTTGAAGTTTTTTTTTTTTGAGTTTCAGTTCTATGTATGGGGAATCCCAAATATTATTGTTTTTTTCTATTTTTGTGTGAAAATCTTAATGCGGTTCACAGAATACATCTACTTACCAAGTTTCAACAGCATAGCTCTTATAGTTTCGGAAAAAAGTGGCTGTGACATATACGGACGGACAGACAGACATGACGAATTTATAAGGGTTCCATTTTTTGCCATTTGGCAACGGAACCCTAAAAACCTGCTCAGGTGGAGATACACAGATGACTCCTCTCTGGAATGTAGTGCTGTCCCACAAACAATCTCTCTAACTTAGTTACTGTATGACACGATATCACATTGCAAGACTGGTTAAAGAATTATGAATCTGAGATAGATCTGTCTAGTCTTTTCCCAAATATGTTAGGCTTGGCTTCCACTTTAACCAGATGCAGCTCAATACCACTATTTTACATGGAGCGACTGCCTGACCTCCACAACCCAGTTACTAGGTAATGCGAGACTCCTTGGTACTGGTTGTCACTCTTTCGGGCCTCTGACGACCCATAACGAAAGTCATAGATGCTGGGATCAATAGCTTAACATGATCCAAGGTACGGAGGAGTCTCGAAATGTTATGAATGGTAACTTATCGACGGACTAACCATAACAAGCGGATGTTAGCCTTATAGATCGACTCATACTGTTGTTAAGTCGTTTGTCTACCTACTATTGTATAGAATCAAGTTTATCTAACTAAACTGACAGCTGTGCTGCTGTACAATTTGTTGCGCATCTACTTCTTCCCAGCTAAAGCACTAGGAAGTAGTGAAGGGCGGGCGTGCCGGGGGACTGTCTTATGTAACTTTGACGTCCGAAAAGTGCTGATCTTCAGCCTAGTTTGAAGAAATGACTTCTGATTTTGTTATTGTTCAGCTACAAGGTATTCGGCTAGGTAAGACTGGTCAAAGAATAATGAATAAAAAAAAGTGAAAAAAACTTGAGAGGTGTCAAGGGACACCCGGATGGAACGAAGTTCCTTTCCAGGATTCATGATTGTTATTATTTTTTATTATTTATTATGTACAAAGAACCTGTATTCACTCAACAAAAATGTTCTCTCTCTCTCTCTCTCCGTCTCTCCCTCTCTCTCTCCCTCCCTCTCTCCCTATCTGTCTCCCTCTCTCTCTCCCTCTCTCTCCTTCTCTCTCTCCCTCTATCTCTCCCTCTCTCTCTACTCACAACAAAAAAACGACAACATACAAACAAATACAAACAACAAAATATATACGGTCGAATTGAGAAACCTCGTCTTTTTTTTGAAGTCGGTTAAAAAGTGTCGTTACAACTTTTTCTCTTAATTTCCGTCTAGCCCCCTTTCGCAACGCGCCATAAGGAACTTCATTCCAAAAAAAACTTACTTTAATCACAAATCCATAGCCAGGGACACCAGAACTGCCAGGTCTGGATCCCAAGGGACAGCCCAGCTCGTTGCAGATACTACCACCTTCAGACATACCGTACAGCTGGAGGACAGCCACCAGGTTCGGTAACCTGGAAGATAATAATATGACCTCCAATAAAAACTATAATATGTTGAACTTATTGGTGATGTTGAACTTATTGGTAAACAAACGAAAAAACTATTCTGCTTTTTAATATTAGTATTACGAGTGTTATGAGGACTAATATTATAAAGCTGAAGAGTTTGTTTGTTTCGTTAAACGCGCTAATTTCAGGAAGTACTGTTCCGCATTGAAAAAATACTTTTGTGTTGGGTAGCCCATCTATTGAGGAAGGCTATAGGCTATATATCACGCTACAATCAAAAAAAGCGGAGCAGCAAAGAAAAATTGACGAAAACTGGCAGGCAATTAGATGCGACGGGAAGGGTCAGGTGGAAAAAATTGACGCGGACGAAGTCGCGGGCAAAAGTAAGCTAGACTAGACTAGTATTATAGACTGGCCGGCGAGAGAATGCGTTTATGATACCTGTCAGTTTCAAATAAACGAATACGTGTTTAGCGAATTTGATCTTTATGAGTTACTAGAATTGTTGCACTGACAGGTGTCACGAACGCATTCTCTTAGCGGCCAGACTTTAGTATAGATGTATCTGTACCTACGCCGGCGCGCGGTTACTGACCTATAACTATTTCGATATCATATTACGAAATAATATGTACTGTCCACAGTTTACTGATTTAAGGTCGGATAATTTAAAAAAAAAAAACTTTTTTACAAAAAAAAACAACCGACTTCCTTAAAAACACTACAAAGTGAAAAATAACTTTAATTTCGGAAGTCGGTGTCTTAGGATCTGTATTTATGGTATTTTTTATATATATATATATATATCTTAAGTATACCACTGTATGTTTTCCCTTATGAAATGAAATAAAATAAACCTCCCCCAATTTACACTCAAATTTGCCATAATCGCCACGCTTGTGGCAGGCGGGTTGGCAGTCGCAGTATGGTGGTAAAATGCGTAGAGAACGCTGCTGCGCATTCTCTAGTAAGTCCCTTAGTCGCCTCTTATGACACTCACGCCCACGGGAAGAAATGGAATGTTGCTATGCTTTACGTCCAGGATCACAGAGTACCTAATCTCTTTTTTTTTAAATAGCCTATACTGTCCCACTGCTGGGCAAAGGCCTCCCCCAATTTCTTCCAGGAACTCTTGTCCCGCGCCACCTCAAACCAGTCGTCGCGGTACGTATCTAGGTCGTCTCGCCAGCGCTTTCTGGGCCGACCGCGGTGGCGACGTCCTCTTACCTCTGTTTAATAGCCTTCACAGCCTCCTCCCGGATATAAGTACTTGAGGACACGATGTACTGTACTGTGGTGACGTCATAGTTATCCAAAACGGACGACTTGATCATCTCCGTGATGATCATTGGAGCTAGTTGCAAGAGTTTTATCTGGAAAGAGATGGTTCAATTGAAGAGCTCCTTATACAGGATAATTTTTTTATCCAGTGCGCAAACTATAACCATGAATTCAGCATATCATTCTAGACCCCCCAGGGTAGAAAATTTTCGTCGGTTTTGCAAAAAAAAAATCAGCTGTTTCATAGAAAAATGCAATACCTACGGGGTGTAAATGTATGGAACAGCTGATTTTCAAATTCCATCCTTCAGCTGATTTTCCTTTCCATCAAAAGGAGCGGAGCAGCAATGAAAAATGGACGAAAACTGACAGGCAATTTGATGCGACGGGAAGGGTCAAGGAAGCAAAAATTTGACGCGGACGAAGTCGCGGGAAGAAGCTAGTTATTTATAGTAAACTTGATATTGGCTTGCACTTTGTAACAATTGTAAGAAAATTCAAGGGTTAACCCGGCCCCTTCCCACTCTAAAGATACAAATGAACGATATCCGTACCTTATACTTCTGAATCGCCGCCAACATTGCCTTTTCCCCACCACTAGGGTTGTAGACTATCGACGCACCCACTCTCAGACACGCCAGTGCATACATTAGTCCGTATGTATAGTAAAATTCCCTGGAGTTGTAGATATTTTCGCCTCTGTAACTGAAAGGGAAGACAAAATCCTGGGTCAGGAAAATTTTAAGTTAGATTCAAAGCTCTAGTTAGGGTTCCGTTCCAAAAGGTTTCCTTTTTACTAAAATGGTAAAAAGGAAACCTTTTGGCTAGACTCAGTCTATTTGTCCATCTATCTGTCACAGCTGGATATCTCAAGAACTACAAATGCTATCAACTTGGAGTAGTTTTAGATGACGTTGGCTCAACAATTTTGCAAATAACAAAGAAATAAAAATATGTTTTTGTTTTTTTGTTTTTGCAACATGGACTAAAGGGGGTCCTAAAAATTCGAAGTGGGGCTATTGGGGCATGTGGGGTATCATATGAAAGAACTTTATGTAATTAACTTTTATGAATGCAAGCCTTGACGAAAAAAATAAAAAGTTTTTTTTTTTTTTGTAGGACATCTCGTAGATAGTTAATCTGAAATAAGATTCTGACTACTTAAACGGATTTTTGCCCGGCGATTTCTAAAAAGTTAAACTTTTTAGACCTCCAGCCGGGCCATAGTAAAATTAAAACTAAAGCGAAAGTCCTAAGGGTAACCCCGAGGGGGGTTCGCACCTCGGCTTAGGCGATCACTGAGGGAGGGCAGCAAGGGACAGGCTGGATCTGGGTTAAATTATTTAGGGGCTAATTTAAAGCTACAGGCGCAGCATCGCGGGCTGGCTCTTGCAAGGGTCGGGAGGGAATAAAAAGAAAAACCATTCGAATTTTGCATAGAGAAAAATCTGGAATTAGTCTATGGGATAGAATGTATGTAAAAATTACTGGAAAAATAAAACGATCTCTCTAAATACAACACTTTTTCAGAAAACCTCAACAAAAATTGCATTAGTTCCACTATCGGCCAATAGATGGTGCTGACCTTAAGCTGCAATACTATGTGCAATAATTTAATGCTGTAAAATATTTATGTAGATGGTAAGGAACCCTAGGTGTGCGAGACCGACTCGCTCAAGACCGTTTTTTTTTTTAAGTCGTTTAATTATATAATACTAATACAATGATACTCACTCGTCTGTAATAATACACTGCGAATTCAACAGAAAAGCCAAATGAGTAACAGGGACACCTTTCGGTAACCCAGTAGTTCCTGATGAGTATACCGTGAAAGCCACGTCTTCCCACCCATTGACAGGAACTGGTTGAAAGTTTTCCAACTCTGCGGTCTCAGTCAGGAAATCCTTGAAAAGGACAACACCATCTTTTGTCTCGTTCCCATATATAATGTAACGTTGGATGCTCCCGACTTCGTCGAAGGTCGCTTTGTGAGTTTTGTAAGCGGAGAGAGAACAAAACATGATTTTTGGTCGAACTATCTTGACTCGGTGGAGTAGAGGGACTGTGAAAAATAAAGGTGGTTAGAGTATGGTATAATAATATTTTGCACCAAGTATAACATTCTGAGATACAGTGGTCAGGAGGCAGAGACAAGTCTACGTCATCACCGTAATGTGTTACCAGTAGTTTGGAATAATAACCCTCCGCTGCACGATTACAGGCAAACGCGTGCACTGACTGAACAGAAAGGTAATTGCGGAACTTTTTATCGGTAAGTTAAACAACATTCATTGCGTTATTTACGTTGCTGAGCCGACAATTTATTCGAACAAATGACGCAATGATTTAGAAATAATCTTCAATCCCATTCAGATTCTGATAAAATTGTGCGTTTCGCAATCAGGGTGCAGGTCCACTCAATCTGTGCGGTTCTTTCCCCTAAAGACTATTTCAGACAACAATCCACATGGTCTTCACATGACACATGATGTGACCAAGATTATGTCTGGACTTTAAAAGTGACTGTGACCTCTGAGTTTGTTTCGGCCTTTCTCCTCAAAGTAGTCAGATACGCCGACCTCATCTAGTTTTAAAAATATGTTTGACGTTTAAAAGTGTTTGTACATACTAACTTATTTACAGAAATATTATTTATCGAAATCGATAAAACATTATTTGTTGAATTAAGAATCTAATATGTATGGATTTTTTTACAAAACAGACAACTTAAGAGCGCCTTCACACTAGCGTCCAGCGTAGGCGTTCGATAAACGTATACGCGACAACGCGGCGCAGGCGTCGCGTTGTTGCAGCGTTTCCTTTGGAGTCAGTTGAACGCTGCGCTAACGAGGCGCAGGCGTCACACAATTGCGTTGACGTTTCGGAAATATCATTAACAAAATGGATTCTGACGAGGAAACTCAATTGTTGGCTTTGCTTTTAAAAAGAAAATTATTGCGAAAACGTGAAAATTAAAATAAAAGGAATATACGGTCAAGTGAAAGTAATTAATTTGTGCTTTATTGTAAACACATAAAAAATGATTCAAAATATTTTTATTGTACATGACTCCGCAGTAACGCGGCGCATACGTCGCGCACCTGCGGCGCCAACGCAGCGTATTAATTTACCCTTGCACTGACGCCACGACAACGCGACGCTTGCGCCGCGCAGTCTTGACGTCTGCGCTGCGCATACGTTTATCGAACGCCTACGCTGGACAAACGCTAGTGTGAAGGCGCTCTAATCTGGGGCTAAGATGTAATTTTTACTCAAAATGAAATAAAATTAGAAATGGTAGCATTTCCAATTTTATTTCTGTTTCATTACTTGCTCAGAGCTTTAGGCTAGGACTAAAGTAAGATTGTATTTTGTAAAAAGATGGTGTCGATTTTGAATTATTAGCTAGTAAGGAGGTGAGTCTCATAAATGGCTTTATTTTTTATCGCTTAGACTTAGAACTTGCTTTCTACAACCCCAAGGGACCGTTGACCTACGTCATCATCATCATTTCAGCCGAGAGATGTTCACTGCTGGACCGTGCCTCCCACAAGCTCTACCACTTCAAACAATTCTGTGCTTTCCGCATATAGCAGATATCTGTGGTCTTCACCAGGTCATCGGTCCATCTTGTGGGAGACCTTCCAACTCTACGTCTTCCGGTACATGGTCGCCACTCCAGAACCTTCTGGCCTCATCGGCCATCTGTTCTGCGAGCAATGTACTCTGCCCACTGCCACTTAAGTTGGACAATTCTTCAGGCTATGTCGGTTACCTTGGGTCTCCTGCGGATCTCCTCATTCCTGATTCGATCATGTAGGGTAACTCCAAGCATAGCCCTCTATCTATTCTATACTACTATTATAAAGAGGTAACATTTGTTTGTAAGTTTGTATGTAGGGGGTAATCTCAGGAACTACTGGTCCGAATTGAAAAAATCTTTTTGTGTTGGGTAGCCTATTTATTGAGGAAGGCTATAGGCTATATAACATCACGCTATAATTAAGAAGAGCGGAGCAGTAATAAAAAATGTTGCAAAAACGGGGAAAATCACACGGGTAGGCGTTTCGACGCGACGACGGGAAGGGTCGGGGGAACAAGAAATTTAACGCGGACGAAGTCGCGGGCAGAAGCTAGTTTAAAATAATTTCAAGTTGATACCTCCAAACGTTTCTGAGAAATGGGGTCTTGACAGACTGACAGACAGACATAATGCATAACGTAGTGATCCTATAAGGGTTCCGTTCTCTTCTAAAACGTAGTAAGCAGGTTAGGTCGCCTTAAAGGTTCTTTTGAGATACGGAATCCTAAAAAATAATTTCAACCCCACTTACAGCTCCCGTAAGTTGGATCCGTCGGAGAAAAGATGGCGCCTGCGCACATAATCCCCATCACAGTGGGTAGGTACTCAAAAATCTTCTCGCTGCAAATACAGACTACCTCTCCCTTTCCAACGCCCATACGAGTGAGCGAGAGAGCGACATCAGCTGTCATTTGAGCTAGTTCTCCGTATGACATTTGTTCTTCTGTATCGGCATTGATCTGAAAAAAAAGCATAATAGATTATTTATCATTTATAAGCAAAGTAAGTATTTGGAAGGTCTCCCAAAAGGAGGACCGATGACCTTGTAAAGGAATCCGCTGGACGCGGGAAGCATCAAACTGGTCGAAGTGGCGGAGCTTGGGGGAGGCCTATGTCCAGCAGTGGACGTCTTTCAGCTGAAATGATGATGATGATGAAGCAAAGTAAATACAATTTACAATTAAAGATGATGCAATGAGGGGCCATCTATAAATTACGTCACACAAATTCATGATTTTTTTATCCCCCCCGTCCTTGTCACAGCTGGTCACATTTGTGAGACCCCCCCTCCCTAGTGTGAAGTCACATATTTTGCTATTTTACATCTAGACATTGTTTTTTTTTAATTTTTAGGGTTCCGCCCCTCAAAAGGAAAAAGCGGAACCCTTATAGGATCACTTTGTTGTCCGTCCGTCCGTCTGTCAAGACCCTTTTTCTCAGGAATGCGTGGAGGTATCAAGCTGAAATTTATATCAAATACTCAAGTCTACTGTCCCTTGGAGCTGTGAAAAAATCAAACTTCTAAGCTAACGCAATCAAAAGATATAGCCGTTTATGCCGCAAACTTCCGCAAATTTCCAAACTCGCAAGGGAATCAAAACCTAAAGGGTACTTCCAGTTGATCTAGAATTTGAAATTTGGTACGAAGCAACGTCTTATAGCACAGATAAAGGAAAAATTGCGAAAACCGTAAATTTTTAGTTACATCATATAATAAAAATATTTAAAAAAATTTAAACTTTATACCTAAAGGTTTGCACGGAACCCTCGGTGCGCAAGTCCGACTCGCACTTGGCCGGTTTTTCTTTCTTAGTTCATATTACGTGTTTTTATAGTACTTTAAATATATATATTCAATTTTGAAATGTGACGTCACAAAATTTAGGGCCCCTCCCACCCCCTTGTCACACAATGTCACAAATCCTTGACCCCCTCCCCCCCCCCTTTAACGTGTGACGTAATTTATGGATGGTCCCTGATGATGAACGAATTTTTGAAATCCATCCACAGTTGCCGGAAACATCACAGAACATATATCATCATCATCATCATTTCAGCCGAAAGACGTCCACTGCTGGACATAGGCCTCCCCCAAGCTCCGCCACTTCGGCCGGTTTTGTGCTTCCCGCATCCAGCGGGTTCCTGCGGCCTTCACAAGGTCATCGGTCCACCTTGTTGGAGGCCTTCCAACTCTACGTCTTCCGGTACGCGGTCGCCACTCCAGAACCTTTCGGCCCCATCGGCCATCTGTTCTGCGAGCAATGTGCCCTGCCCACTGCCACTTCAGTTTAGCAATTCTTCGGGCTATGTCGGTTACCTTGGTTCTCCTACGGATCTCTTCATTTCTGATTCGATCACGTAGGGAAACTCCAAGCATAGCCCTCTCCATCGCCCTTTGGGTGACTTTCAGCCTTCTAATAAGGCCCATTGTGAGCGACCACGTTTCGGTTCCATATGTCATCACTGGCAACACACACTGGTCAAAGACTTTCGTCTTGAGACACTGCGGTATGTGGGACGAGAAGATATTGCGTAGCTTCCCAAACGCTGCCCAGCCGAGTCGTATTCGACGATTGACCTCTTTCTCGAAGTTGGACCTACCTAACTGGACAGTTTGTCCTAGGTACACATATTCGTCCACAACTTCGAGTGTAGCGCCTCCGATCTTCACTGGAGTGGGTATCACACGAGCATTGGACATGACCTTTGTCTTGTCCATGTTCATCCTGAGACCCACTCTTTCGGAAGCTCTACTGAGGTCATCGAGCATTGTACTGAGGCCCTCCATAGTCTCAGCCATGACAACTATATCATCGGCAAACCGAAGGTGAGTGATGTACTCGCCATTGATGTTGATGCCAGCCCCTTTCCAGTCCAGAACCTTGAAGACATCCTCCAGTGCAGCGGTGAACAGTTTCGGAGAAATAACGTCTCCCTGTCTCACCCCTCGCTGCAGAAGGATAGGTTTCGAGGTCTGGTCCTGAAGTCGGACTGACATAGTGGCGTTTTCGTACAGACACTTCAGCACCTCGATGTACCGATAGTCGATCTGGCACCGTTGAAGAGACTGCAGTACAGCCCAGGTTTCGACCGAATCGAAGGCTTTTTCGTAGTCCACAAACGCTAAACAAAGAGGCAGGTTATACTCTTCGGTCTTCTGTATAACCTGCCGCAGCGTATGTATGTGGTCCACGGTGCTAAAGCCTTTACGGAATCCGGCTTGTTCGGGAGGCTGGAAGTCGTCAAACCTGCGCGCTAGACGGTTCGTGATGACTCTTGAAAACAGCTTGTAGACATGGCTCAGAAGTGAGATGGGCCTATAATTCTTAAGTAGGGCATTGTCACCCTTCTTAAAGAAAAGTACCACCACACCTCTGTTCCATGCCTGTGGCGTTTTGCCCTCGAGTATGACGGAATCAAACAGCTTCTGAAGGGCCTTGAGAACGGGTTTCCCGCCAGCCTTCAGGAGTTCAGCCGTAATTCCGTCATCACCCGGCGCCTTGTTGTTTTTAAGCTGCTTCAGAGCCATCCGAATCTCGTACAAGCTGACGTCCGGGATGTCTTCGGTGTAATGTCGGGTCAACCTAGCTCTTGGGTCATTTGCCAGATTTTTAACGGGGTTACTTGTTGACATGTATAACTGTCCATAGAACCTCTCAATCTCCTTAAACAGCTCAGGTTTGGCGGATACGACTCTACCATCATCGGTCTTCAGTTTTGTAAGCTGGCTCTGCCCAATAGACAGATCCCTAGTAAATACCTTGGAGCCCTTATTCCGCTCTATCGCGTCCTTGATCCGCTCTGTGTTATAGCGGCGAAGGTCGCTTTTCAAGGACTTAGAGATCTGTCTATTGAGCTGCCGGTACTCGAACGCAGCTTCTGAAGACTGCAGGATCATTCCGCGCCTCTGTTCCATGAGCTGTAATGTAGGATCTGAGAGTTTCTTTTTCCTATTAGTACGGCGGGTCTTGAAGAACTTAGACCCGACCGTATGGACAGTTTCCACGAACCCATCGTTAAAATCGTCCACGGAGCTCCCTAGGCACTCAAAACGATTCTGGAGTTCGAGCTGAAAGCTCTCGGGGTTTTGAAGTTGGATCGGTGCTGGACGGAGCGTTGACTTCATCAGCCGACATCTTTCCAGCTTGATATTGATATTCAATGTGCCTCTTACCATGCGGTGATCGCTCCCGGTTTTCACCGCGTTGATCACAGAGACATCATTGAATATTTGCCTCTTCGTCGACATAATGAAGTCAATCTCGTTTTTTGTTGCACCATCAGGACTCTGCCAGGTCCACTTCCTGTGCTCACGTTTTCTGAAGAAGGAATTCATCATAAAGAGGCCTTCCTTCTCCATAAAACTAGCCAGTAGGTGACCCCGGTGGTTGCGACGTCCAACTCCAAATTGCCCCACTCTCAACTCATCATCGCCTCGCTTGCCCAGTTTCGCGTTGAAGTCCCCCATGACAACGGTGAAGTGAGTTTTGGAACCATGCATGGCTCTGGAAATATCCTCATACATGGTCTCCACCTCATCGTCGGGGTGTGACGAGGTCGGAGCGTAAACCTGTATGACCTTCAACGAATACCTTCCGGATATTCTGAGTATAAGGTACGCTACCCTGGTCGACACACTCTCGATCTTCACCACGTTGCTCACAAGGGACTTATGGACGATAAACCCGACGCCACCTTGGGACTGCTGGTCGCCCTCTCGGAAATAGAGCAGGTTTCCGGATTTGAGGATTATCGAGTCCTCCCCCTCTCTTCGGACTTCAGATAACCCTACTATATCCCATCGTAACCTGCTCAATTCTTCCTCCAGTTCGGCGATCTTCTCGTCGGTCCGAAGTGTACGCGTGTTATATGTTGCCAGGTCCAATTGTCGGTGTTTGTGGTAGCCGGATCTCCTCCGGGGATTCTTTGCACCCCTTGCCTCATCGTGGCCTTGACCGCTACCGTAGCCAAGGTTAGGTGGGCCGCCGGGTACTAGGGGCCATTTATTTTTGGTGCTTGTCATTTTAGGGGGGGGGTTGCCATAATCGCCACGCTTGGCAGGCGGGTTGGCGATCGCAGTATGATAGTCTGCAATGCATAGAGAACGCTGCTGCCCATTCTCTAGTATATCCCTTAGTCGCCTCTTACGACACCCACGGGAAGAAATGGGGTGATGCTATTCTTTACGTCCGGCACCTACACGGACGCGTCCGGCACCTACACGGACGCGTCCGGCACCTACACGGACGGAACGGACGCGACGGACGCACGGACAGAACATATATACAAAAAAATAATAGTTAGTTAGTAGAAGCGTGTTTTTTTAGTTTTTTTAAACTATTATTTATTTTCTATTTTTTAGGGTGTTTCACAAATTAGTTTGTGACGGTTGTCAGCGTAGTTTTCGAAGACAGTTTTTTTGCTGTCCTGGTAACCCTGGCAAGGATAATGGCACAAATTTATGAAATTATTGCATTGTCATCGATGCTTGACAGGTGTGCAAAGTTTGAATGAATTCTGGTCGTTTAAAGTGGGTCAAAATCACGCTATAAGGAGTCGGTTACAAACAAACATACAAACATACAAATATACAAACATACAAGTGAAGCTAATATAAAGCGTGCAAAAAAAACCGACGCATTGTAAACCTTTTTGAGGTCGTTTAAAAACAAAACCGTAGGTCTTTTTAGACTTCCTCTATTTCACTTATTATTTTAACTTTTTTTTTTTTTTGTGGGTGGGAAATCATCAAATGACGTCTTCCCCTCGGCGGAGCGGGTGGACGTGTCAGACTTTTACTGACTAAAACCCACCCGTGTTCCTTCAGTTGCCTATGCCAGGGCCACGGTAACACTTTCGAAGTAATCTCGCGACCCTGGCAGGAATGAATGACGTCTTTATCTTACGATATTGAGGTGATCAGTTGCATTATTCATAAGAAATCATTCAGATACGCATATCTCGGGGGCAATGACCGATTCTTAGAGGTCATTGCCAAAACTATTTGCATTCTCAAGGTGACAACAAACTTAAGGTCATAGAGAGCATTAATGTTTTTAGGGTTCCGTAACCCTTTTAGTATCACATTGTTGTCCGTCTGTCAGTCTGTCATAACCAGTGATAGGAGTAGGTAGATTGATATGGGTTCAATGAACTGGCACGTATATATTAGTATAGATATGCCTCCGGGATTCAGGGATTTTGATATGATTAAGATTTTTTTAATGAATTTCAAATGTTATAACGTGTAGAATAAAGAATACATCAATATGAATAAGACATGTTTAACTCTTTTGCTGTCTTTTTAATAGTATATGGCCGGTGATCGGCCTTCTATAGAACAGAATATCCTAGATGAGATGCCTCATCTCATCTGGGATACTCTAATAACTAGATATTTGCTAGAACAATCCATGTGCGTACGCACAACAGTAAGATTCACTTTAATACTTGATAAATACGAAAAAAGGATTGTGTGGTTTTTATGAGACCACGGTAAAAGTGAAACTTTTTTCACATTATAGACATTTAACTAAAAATTTTCGGGATATAGGCAATAGCTTAATAAAAAGACTTAATTTAATATTCTTACGAAATAAGTTAAATAATAAATTCAAGCACTCGAAATTGAAATAAATCCATAAACAACAACATGCAACAGCGAGCGCCTTTCACTTTCTCCCTACTCCGCGGCCGAACGTCACGCGACACGCAGACTTGTCTGCCATAGCCCTAGAGTGTAATCAAAGCCCGCGTAAGGTATTTGAAGCCCTTATATGTCCTGAGTTAGCTAGACATTTATCCCAACTAATAATAGACGCCCAATATGGATTTATGAAAGGGAAATCAACAGCTACCAATTTGGTGACTTATGTCGAGAGCATTGTTGAAGCGGTTGATGCGCGGGTCCATGTTGATGCAGTCTACACCGACTTCAGCAAGGCTTTCGACACGGTAGATCATGGCATACTCATCAAGAAACTTGAAATGCATGGCGTTTCGGACCCCCTCCTAAGTTGGTTCCGTTCATATCTTTCTGATCGGATGCTCAAGGTTGTGGTAAATGGATGCTCTTCAAACTCGTACATTGCAACGTCGGGAATCCCTCAGGGATCTCATGTGGGTCCGCATGCATTCATTCTTTTCATAAATGATATTTACAAATGCTTCCCGAACTCGAAAATATTTTTATTTGCTGATGATCTCAAAGCAATTAAGATTATAAGAAATCCTGCGGACTCGGCACTATTCCAAAGCGACTTAGACCTTCTGACGAAGTGGTGTGAGCACAACAAAATGTCTTTGAATGTTAAAAAATGTCACCATGTCAAATTCACAAAAAAGAAAAATATTATACAATCAGTTTACAAATTCAATGGTGAGCGGCTTGAGGAAGTCGAAACCATACGGGACATATCGTACCGAAAAAGACTGGAGTTTTTTAAGATGGTGTCGCTGGAGAAACGCAGGAATATGCTCGATTTGGTTTTCCTTAAAAAGTTAGTGACGGGCTCCCTGAACTGTCCCGATTTGCTCAGTAGGGTGTTATTCCATGTGCCACGTAATCTGCCGAGAAGTTCTAATAGGAGGCTTTTCTGCATGCCAAAATGTCATACCAACAATCCAATCTAATTTATTTTAATTTATTGTATGTAATTTGATTGATTTATTGTTCAATCCAATCTTAATTTATTTTGTAATTTATGAAACTAATTTTTTTGCTTTTAATTGCATAATTTTAATTTTTTCTATTTGTATTAATTTTGTGTAACTTATTTTAATTATTTAATTGTGTATAATTATCTGCGCATAATGTAGTGCACGTGGTGCTTTTCTGTAACTAGTGAGGCACTTAGAATTAAGATTACAATGTCAAAATTATAAAGTAACAGTGTACTCACTGTTGAAAAGCCAAAATAAAAAAAATTAAAAAAAAATAAAAAAATAAAAGCCCGGAGGGGCGAGGCAACTCGCGAGCTGAAGAGCAGGGGATGTTAACGCACGCTGCCGCTGAGGCTGGCCGGTCATGTCGCCCAACAAGCGAGGCTTAGAAGTTTTCCAGGGCCTTACCGTTGTTAAGTTTGTCTCCATATTTTCTTTAGGCCACAATTGCGGCGGTAAGCCCCCTCTTTGAGGAGTGGATAGAGAGGCGCCACGGCGTACTCACCTTCCGCCTGACGCAGGTTCTCACCGGGCATGGGTGCTTCGGTGGGTTCCTGTTCAGAATAAAGCGGGAGGAAACGCCCGGGTGTTTCCATTGCGAGGATCGTCTGGAGGACACGGTGGAGCATACGGTGGAAGTGTGCCCTGCCTGGGTGGAGCACCGCCGTGTCCTCGTGGAGGCGGTTGGCGGCGGCGACCTCTCGCGTCCGGCCCTGGTGCGAGTCATGGTACGGAGCGAGAGGGCATGGGAAGCCGTCACCTCCTTCTGCGAAGCAGTAATGCTCGCGAAGGAGGAGGCGGGGCGCGTGAGGGAGTGGCAGTCTCTGCGCCCTCACGTCCACAGCCGCCGCAGGAGGAGACGCCCCGGGCGTCGGGAGTCGATTGCGGACTCCAGGCCACTGTAGACACGAGCTTGCGGACGGCGTGCAATGGGTAGCTCGCCGCCCGGTAAGGACCAAGCTCGGGTCGACGGCGCGTAGTGTTCCACGCGCGTCTCAAAGAGATGTCAGCAGCACTGAAGGGGTCTGCTAGGACACGGGTGGGTTTTAGTCAGTAAAAGTCTGACACGCCCTCCCGCTCCGCGCAGAGCGGGAGAAGTCATTTGATGATTTCACATCCAAAAAAAAAAAACCCCGGAGGGGCGAGGCAACTCGCGAGCTGAGGAGCAGGAGGTGTTAACGCACGCTGCCGCTGAGGCTGGCCGGCTAAGTCGGCCAACAAGCGAAGCTTAGAAGTTATCCAACGGCCTTACCGTTGTTAAGTTTGTCTTCATATTTTCGTTAGAGATCTCTAAATAGTGTGTACGGAACTCTTGGTGCGCGAGTCCGACTCGCACTTTATCGGTTTTACTTATGAGCATGTTACTCAATGGCAGACAAGGGCATGAATTTAATCAATCTCCAAATAATTTACATTTTGATATCATAAAAATACAAATCAATGCGAATATATGTTGTGTTTGTACTAATAAATCTATATAGTTATCTTTTTTTATGTATGTATTCTTTCTTTGTCAAATAACTCTGTTTTTCTTTCTTTCCTTCTTTCAAAATACGAAGAAGTCGTCTTTTTGTGATATTCGCTAGACCCTTTTTTAAAATTATATCTCGTAGGTCAACCTATGAGGTTGTCGGCTGCTTATCCGGACTTGCCTGTGGCTACCTTAATAAATTAGTCAGGGCTTAAGAACTTAAAACTAGAGCGACTACACGCTAAGGGCGAACCCTTTTGGGATACAGTCCTGCACCCTAATTGCGAAACGCACAATTTATCAGAATCTGAATGTGATTGAAGATTATTTCTAAACCATTGCGCCATTTGTTCGAATAAATTGTCAGCTCAGCAACGTAAATAACGCAATGAATGTTGTTTAACTATGAATATTAAACCAATTCCTACCGATAAAAAGTTCCGCAATTACCCCTCTGGTCTTAGGGCATCGCTGGTAGAGGGCAGCAGGGCCGTCCCCTGGCTGAATCGGAATTATTATTATTTTGGGACGAATTTATTACTACTTGCTCAGCAGCACGGGCTGGCTCGAGCACAGGACGGGATATTCATGAATACGGATGTCACGGCGGGCGTCGGCGGGCGGCGAGGACGGAAGAACGGTTGTCCGAGACACGTACTCTCAAGACTCACGAGTCTTGAGAGTACTGGTGAGCTTGCTACTCTTCTGGAGGAGGTATGTAGCGTCATCGGGAATAGTTAGGACATGCCTCGGTCGTCACTTCGATAGTCCAACTACTACGATCAATTTGGATGTAGCTTGATCCGAAGAATGTGAGAAGCGAGCCGAGCTGCTGAGCACCGCTTGTTTCGTCCAACAGCTCGTGCATTACAAATTACACGTAGACAAAGTGGTGGGCAACAGTTAATCTATATACAAATTACTACGTAAAGCAAAAACTTTATGCTTGTTTTTACGAAAATTACATGGACAGGCGAGTATGAATTTTATTTTCAGTACATTTGCGCCAACCACAATAAAAATCTACGCTCATCGCACAATCGTCTTCTTCAGTGTTCCACTCATCGCACAGACTTCATTCACTCTTCCTTCTTTGTTCTCTGTGGAATGCGCTCCCCCAGGAAATCAGGATGGCATCCAACCGATTGATCTCCAAAGTTCGCGAGCATATTTGCAAGAAGTTGGCAGTAACATCACAACGGTAATGTTTCGCCATTGTTTGTCTCGTTTGTTTTAGTAAATTCGATTAGGTATGTATGTATATTTATTTACGTGTTTTTTATGTTTATATATTATATAGTTAGGTATATATATTAAGTTTATGATTTAAATATGTTAAGCTATTATATTTATGTATCTTCATAGTCATTGCACCAAAGGTTGAATGGTAGAAAATGCTTAGGGCATTAGGTACGCCTCTGTACATTGCAAATAAATGTCTTGCAGATCTGGCGTCTAGCGTCCTGTGACGGGTCGTTGAGTTCCCTAATTTTGTGTTTCACAAACCGTGTCCAATTCAACGGTATTCTTACTTTCTTTCTTTCATCGTTTGAAAGCAGTGGTGATGAAACAATGTAAGCGCACAGAGTAATACGTCTGTCTCGGTTCGAACCCCAGACCAACAGCAAAAACTCGTGAAGGGCCATCGTTTTTATTATTGGCACGTTTTTAGGGTTCCGTTGCCAAATGGCTAAAAACGGAACCCTTATGGATTCGTCATGTCTGTCTGTCTGTCTGTCCGTCCGTATGTCACAGCCACTTTTCTCCGAAACTATAAGAGCTATGCTGTTGAATCTTGGTTAGTAGATGTATTCTGTGAACCGCATTAAGATTTTCACACAAAAATAGAAAAAAAAAACAAAAAATTTTGGGGCTCCCCATACTTACAACTGAAACTCAAAAAAATTTTTTTCATCAAACCTATACTTGTGGGGTATCTATGGATAGGTCTTCAAAAATGATATTAAGGTTTCTAATATCATTTTTTAGGGTTTCGTTGCCAAATGGCAAAAAACGGAACCCTTATAGATTCGCCATGTCTGTCTGTCTGTCTGTCTGTCTGTCTGTCTGTCTGTCCGAGTATGTCACAGCCACTTTTCTCCGAAACTATAAGAGCTGTGCTATTGAAACTTGGTAAGTGGATGTATTCAGTGAACCGCATTAAGATTTTTACACAAAAATAGAAAAAAAGCAATAATATTTGGGGTTCCCCATACATAGAATTGAAACTCAAAAATTTTTTTTCCATCAAACCCATACGTGTGGGGTATCTATGGATAGGTCTTCAAAAATGATATTGAGGTTTCTAATATCATTTTTTTTTAAACAATAATATTTGGGGTTCCCCATACATAGAACTGAAACACAAAAAAAAATTTTAATCAAACCCTTACGTGTGGGGTATCTATGGATAGGTCTTTAAAAATGAAATTGAGGTTTCTAATATCATTTTTTTCTAAACTGAATAGTTTGCGCGAGAGACACTTCCAAAGTGGTAAAATGTGTGTCCCCCCCCCCGTAACTTCTAAAATAAGGGAATGATAAAACTAAAAAAAATATATGATGTACATTACCATGAAAACTACCAACGAAAATTGGTTTGAACGAGATCTAGTAAGTAGTTTTTTTTTAATACGTCATAAATCGTAAACCACAATTTACCTTTCATTCAGTCAACTCAAATATAAAAATTTAAAAAAAAACATTTAATTTCATAAACGATGATGACGAATGATGATGATGATGACCTGCAGGTTTGTACGGAACCCTCGGTGCGCGAGTCCGACTCGCACTTGGCCGGTTTTTTTTTTTCTAAACTGAATGGTTTGCGCGAGAGACACTTCCAAAGTGGTAAAATGTGTGTGTGTGTGTGTGTGAGGGTGTGTGTGTGTGTGTGTGTGTGTGTCCCTGTAACTTCTAAAATAAAAGAATGATATCATCATCATCATCATCATTTCAGCCGAAAGACGTCCACTGCTGGACATAGGCCTCCCCCAAGCACCGCCACTTCGACCGGTTTTGTGCTTCCCGCATCCAGCGGGTTCCTGCGGCCTGAATGATAATGATAAAGAATGATATAACTAAAAAAAATATATAATGTACATTACCATGTAAACTTCCACCGAAAATTGGTTTGAACGAGATCTAGTAAGAAGTTTTTTTTTAATACGTCATAAATCGTAAACCGCAATTTACCGTGAATACCTACAGGTTTGTACGGAACCCTCGATGCGCGAGTCCGACTCGTACTTGGCCGGTTTTTTCTTAGCTTGGTATGTATGTAACGGAATCTTTGAACGTGATTTTCACCCCCTTTAAAACGTCGTATTTATTTAAAACTTTACAAGGACACTTATAAAGGACCGATGGCCCCGTTGGTCTCGTGGTCGCAAGCGCGACCGCTGAGCGTGGGGTCCTGGGTTCGATTCCCGGGTCGGGCAAAGTGTTACTGGGTTTTTCCATTAGGAATTTCTTAGTAGCAGCCCGGAGTTTGGAAGTTGGCGGTGTGATACCCCCGTGCCTCGGAAAGCACGTTAAGCAGTTGGTCCTACGCCTGATCTCTCTCTGGTCGTGTCGGATTACCGTCCCATCGGACTATGAGAGTGAGGGAAGAGTGAGTGCTCCTGTGTCTGCGCATACACTTGAGCACTATAATATCTCCCGCGCCGATGGCTAGTCTCCGTTGAGATTGGCCGCCGTGGCCGAAATTCGGTCTGGAGGACTATATGTAATAATGTCATAAATTTGTACCATTATCCTGGCCAGCATTACTAGCAGTAGGCGTAGCATGACTAATTCTATCCCTATCCTACCAAGAATAGACAAAGTTCATTCTATTCAATTCGTTATTTCTTCGGCCCGAGCACGGGGCGACCCGTAGACTCGGGTTTCTATGAAGACAAAGACAGTTATTCTTTCTATAGCAAGAGAGTGGTAACTAATGTAATTAAGGTGGATCCGCTAAGGACTTTTCCATTGAATAGTCATAAAGTGGGATTAAACGATCTTATACCCCTACCACTGTATGTCTCTGCATCACCCAAAGGTTGACTGGTAGAAAATGCCTATGGCATTAAGTCCGCCTCTGTACATTTATGTGCTTAAAGTATTAAATAAATAAATAAATAAATAAATCCTGTAAAAAAAATGTACCTCCAACTGAAACTCCAACTCAAAAGTAGAGAAAAATTTGTCGACTGAAGAATAGAAATATTTCCTCTCTTCAGTTTTAACATCGCCGTGCTTAAGACGGTAGAAATCTTTCTACATTCTGCCATTTCGTCTTCTTCCGTCGAAAAAAGTCGTTTCTACGGTGGTCATGCTACGCGTGCAGGCGTAGAATGAGCACCGTCTAGTCGACGGAAGAGTAGACAAGAATGACGTTCCGTGCAGACAGTACGACGGCAGCAAAGAATCAACTGTACTTTCTACGAAATTCAAAATATTTGCCTTGTCATAGGATTATTTTTCTCTTTGATTCTCAGTTTTTACTACTATCAAGTCACGTATACAACTCACAGTGTCGATGTGCCGTATTTCTTTGGTAATGCCCTAACAACTAAATTAAATATATAATTATTTTTTTATATTATTCCAAAATCAGTATTACTTAACATATTTCCACTATTCAATACAATAGAGTACTTAACGGTAGTGGAAAAGATCACCTGTATCCTGTACTAGTTAAAAAAAAAACTGTATTACAGGAGACAGGGACTTCCGTATAAAATGGGTCAGCGTATTGACAATGTATGCAAGCCGATGGGTGTTGGAAAAAGGTATTAAAAAAAAATACATGAAAAAGTAGGAATAAGATGGTTATATAAAGAAACTAACTCTAGGTCTAAAGCTGTGTAGGTGTGTTGTGTGAATGTGTTGTGTAAGTGTGCTGTGTACGTGTATTGTGTAAGTGTGGTGTGTGGTGTGAGTAGGTTGGTGTAGTGAGTGTGTGTGTGTGTGTATGATTGCGTTTGAGTGTACAGATTTCACTGTTGTTCAATCTAGTTCAGATTGGTTGTAGATACAAGAAGACTTTCCGTATCACTATAAGAAAGTTATAATAGCCAATCACGTAAAAGCAATTTGCTCTTTGTAAAATAGAAGAAGATAGCTTTGATCCTCAATTAATTATCACAGATTGACGTTCAAAACGCTTTCCTCTAAAATCACAATTTTGTAGATAACCGTTATACTTTGTGGCCGTCGAGTAAACATTTTTCTGCTATCTTTAGCACGGCGATAACAAAATCAAATTGTATCACTACCCTAGACAACTGACAGTTGTCAGTGTGATTTTGACAGTTTGGATAGAAAACTTTCTTCTGAAAAGTAGACAAAGAACGTGAGAAACTAATGACGAGATGACAGATTGTAGGATTTCTAAGGTACGATGTTAAAATAGAGAAACGAATTGTCACTTTGTATAGAAAGAGCTGTGTCTTTTCTTCGTAGAAATAGAAACCGCCATTCTAAGCCTGCAGGATAGCAGAAAATGAAACTAAAAAACACGCTTCTGAAGTTGGCCGAACTAAAAAATAGAAAATAAATCCATATTGTTATGCTCTCTTACCTACTCTTTTTTTTTTTATGGGAAATCATCAAATGACTTCTCCCGCTCTGGACGGAGCGGGAGGGCGTGTCAGACTTTTACTGGCTAAAACCCACCCGTGTTCCTTCAGTTGCCCATGGGCCAGGGTCACGGTATCTCTTTCGAACAATCTCGCGACCCTGGCAGGCATCGGTCCTAGCAGACCCCTTCAGTGCTGCTGACATCTCTTTGAGGCGCGCGTGGAACACTACGAGCCGTCGACCCGAGCCTGGTACTTACCGGGCGGCGAGCAACCCATTGCTCGCCACCCGCAAGCTCGCGCCTACGGTGGCCGGGAGTCCGCTATTGACTGTTACCTACCCTTTAAATACAACCAAATTCTCTTAGAAACTAAAACTTACCAAAGCTGTTATATCCTTATTTTTAACCATGTTATCGTACACTTCCTTAGCAAAATTGAGGTGAGCGGGGATCCTCCCATTCTCGTTTCCATATCTATAAAGACTGTTTTTGAGCATTTTTGGTTTTTTGTTTCCAAAATTGTTTTTATTGATCTGCGAAAAAAAAAAGTTTATTTAAGTGTAGGTACATTATCTGTGTACCGTGTGGTGCCGGACGTAAAGAATAACACCACCCCATTTCTTCCCGTGGGTGTCGTAAAAGGCGACTAAGGGACTTACTAGAGAGTGGGCAGCAGCGTTCTCTACGCATTTTACCACCATACTGCGATCGCCAACCCGCCTGCCAAGCGTGGCGATTATGGCAAAGCCCCCCAAATTGGGGGAGGCCTAAGTCCAGCAGTGGACGTCTTACGGCTGAAATGATGATGATGATGACATTATCTGCCTGTTTCGTGTGATGCCGGACGCAAAGATTTGCACCATCCCCCTATTTCTTCCAGTGTTTGTCGTAAGAGGCGACTAAGAGACTTACTAGAGAATAAGCAGCAGCGTTGTGTATGCATTTTGATGATGATGTACCAGGAAGTATTTATTCCCTAGGAATAGTACCAGCCTAGTGCGAGTGTACCGTGTGCCGGAAGACGTAGCGTTGGAAGGCATTTCAGAAGGTAGACCGATGTTAGGCCGTAGGAATATCATAATATCACCCGAAAGACGTTCACTGCTGGACACCTCCACCAAGCACAGCCGCTTCAACCAGATCTATACAGCGGATTGTTACGGCCTTGACCAGGTCATCCGTCCTCCATATGCGAGGCCCTCCAAAGCTATTTCTTCCAGTACGCAGTCGCCTCTCTAGAACCTTACAGTCTCATCGGCTATCTGCTCTGCGAACAATATGCTCTGCCCACTGCCACTTCAGTTTAGCAATTCTTCGGGCTATGTCCTTGACCTTGGTTCTCCTACGGATCTCTTCATTTCTGATTCGATCGCGTAGGGAAACTCCAAGCATAGCCCTCTCCATCGCCCTTTGGGTGACTTTCAGCCTTCTAATAAGGCCCATTGTGAGCGACCACGTTTCGGTTCCATATGTCATCACTGGCAACACACACTGGTCAAAGACTTTCGTCTTGAGACACTGCGGTATGTGGGACGAGAAGATATTGCGTAGCTTCCCAAACGCTGCCCAGCCGAGTCGGATTCGACGATTGACCTCTTTCTCGAAGTTGGACCTACCTAACTGGACTGCCACTTTGGCAATTCTTCTTCTGTACCAGCCCAATGAACGTGTATACGGCTGCTTCTAGTTAGACTGCAAGCCGACCTCAACATGATTGGGAAAAGGCGACGCAGATGATAGAAGAGGCAACAACTGTACATCAATTTAATATTAAGAACTGTTTTGCTATTTATTTCTTTTTCCTTTGTATGATTTATTGTTGCGTGAGGCAAAAGAAGCATAAAAGAAAAATAAAAGCTCTGATAAGTCAAAGTGAAAGCATTTATTTCAAATATGGCCCTAAAAGGCACTTTTAAACGTCGACATTTATATTTAAAAACTTTTTTAACCGACTTCAAAAAGGAGGAGGTTCTCAATTCGGATGTTTATATTTTTTTTATTGACGTGACAACGTCTTATAAATTGGTTTGCCGGGTGACACTTCAAGAAACTGCGTTACGCTCCGCTCACGTTATGCGCTCACAATGAGAGCGAGTGAGAGGCACGCGTCCCTTCCACTCGGGCATGGTTAGCCCGCCTAAGAGCGAGAGAGACAGACATAAAAAGTGAAAGGCACGCGTCCCTTCCACTCGAGCACAGTTAGCCCGCCTAAGAGCGCCTTATATGAATAAATTGTTACTATTATTTCATCCTTCTTCCTACTATACGAATGAATATTCACATTAAAATTATTTTACCACTCAAAGTCGTTGTCACGTAAAACTTTCGCCCGTATACCGACTTTACAGGCAACCAATTTTTTTTTTTTTAATGTACATTCAGCCATATCTCCGTCATATATAGACGGATTTGCAAAATTATTTTTTTGTTCGAAAGGGGTTTATTCCGAAATGGTCCCATATAATTTTCATATAGATCTGATGATGAGTTTGGGAGACAGACACCGGAACTCTTTAAAAAATGACAGCAAATCAGCCGCGATTTCTGCTATCGCATAAATATGCATTGTTTGTTTGGACTTAGTGCAGGGTGAATACCACAACTAAAAATTTAAAAATAAAAACTTTTTTGCAAAAAAAAACAACCGACTTCCTTAAAATCACTACAAAGTGAAAAATAACTTTAATTTCGGAAGTCGGTGGCGAAAAAACCATAAATACAGATCCTAAGATACCGACTTCCGAAATTAAAGTTATTTTTCACTTTGTAGTGATTTTAAGGAAGTCGGTTGTTTTTTTTTTGCAAAAAAAGTTTTTTACAAAAAAATTACAATTTTTATTTTAACTATTTAGTTATTGTAGATACCCTGCACTAATCTAATCGCGTTATTCGTTCATTTGTCGCGCAAACACTTAATCAAATTTAAGACTTATGTGGTTTTCACATGGACCCCACTGTCTAAATGGAACCAAATTAAAATGAGACCATTCGGGAAGCACCAGCTTCCAAATAAAAAAAAAGAATCATCAAAATCGGTTCATCTAGTCAAAAGTTATGAGGTAACAAACATAAAAAAAAAAAAATACGGTAGAATTGATAACCACCTCCTTTTTTTTGAAGTAGGTTAAAAATAGAATTGATTCTAGTCACCCCTTCCAAAACGTAGATTCGTGTGGAGAAGAATGGGAAATATTTTTTGGAGAATAATAATACACAAAACGATGACACTACAAACCTTCTTT